>CM054147.1:36753623-36758623 GCA_028751875.1 Rapana venosa | reverse complement strand
GTGTGTGTGTGTGTGTGTGTGTGTGTGTATGCGCGCTTGCTTGTATGTCTGTATTCTGAGTATGTGTGTGTGTCTCTCTGTCTGACTGTCTCTCTCTCTTTTCTCTGTCTCTCTCTCTCTTTCTCTCTCCTCCCCCCCCCTCTCTCTCTCCCTCTCTCTCTCTCTCTCTTCTCTCTCTCTCTCTCTCTCTCTCTCTCTCTCCCTTCCCCCCCTCTCTTCTCCTTCTCTTCATCAACATAAAATCGCGAAACTTAACCACATGATCACAATTATCTGTTCTGTTCTACATGAGCACTAAACGAGCTTAAGCCTAATGTTTGTTCTGTCTTTGAATTGCTGAAAAACAAGAGTGTACAGTCAGAAATTGGACAGGGTAAAGTTGTTCACTCTAGATTCTTTATCTAAAAACTACTGGTAGTTTAAGTGTGCTCCTCATAAAATAATCAAAATGATAAATTTGTTAACACATACTTTTAATATCATTGAGCGTCAAACTATATACCAAGTAGCACTTTTATACAATTATGTAATATGTTTTCTTTTTGACTGGGCAAAGTACTGGTATCATAGTTACCACAAATAAAGTGTTCCCAAAGCTAGAGATCAGTAATATTGTTATATTTTATTTTTATTTATTTTTATTTTATTTTATTCCTTTATATCGACGATAATGGAAGAAGCACTTACGTGCTTTTTATTTTATTTTACATCAAGTCCCCGTGTGTATGTAGCTTTGTAAATGTTGTCATCTGTTCCCATAATATACCGTGTTGTAGCCAATAGCGTGGAACCCGTTTGCATCCAGAAATACATAACTCTGTTATCAGTTCAACGTGATGGGGGGGGGGGGGGGGGGGCTTTGTTAACGAAAGTGTTGAAGCTATTTAAGTCTTTCACTGTCCACCGAAGTTATGCTTGTTCATGGTTTTGTGCGTCTCTTTGAAGTGGTAGTATCTAGCCGTGTTAACATTCTTTTCCAATCAGGCGACAAGCTTACACTGTTAGTTGTTTTAATGGTGTGCGTGTGTTTGTGTATGTGTGTGTGTGTGGGGGGGCGTGTTTGTGTGTGAGTGGGCGTGTGTGTGTGTGTTTTTTGTGTGCGTGGGCGTGTTTGTGTGTGTGTGTGTGTATGTGTGTGTTTGTGTTGTGTTGTTGTTGTCTTCGATTTTACGTCTGTTCACTCTCAGTGATATTAGATACTATATGATATTATGTTGTAAGTGTGTGTGTGTGCGTGTGTGTGTGTGTGTGTGCGTATGCGTGTGTTTGTGTATGTTTGTGTGTGTGCGTGTGTGTTTTGTGTGCGTGTGTGTGTGTGCGTGTTTGTTTGTGTGCGTGAAAGAAACAGATACACAGAGACAGAGACAGACAGACAGACAGACAGGCAGACAGAGAGGCAGAGAGGCAGAAAAGATAGAGACAGAGACGAAGACAGAGACAGAATTAGACAGGCAGACAGACACTATATGCTGATTTCAACAAACATAAAACAGACCCGGAAGAATGTAACCGAAAATAATTAGGGATTGCGTTGTTGCGTGCAAATATATTTCAACAAATTCGAATGTATGTAATAAACAATTCTAGTTCTGCCTCTCTTTTCCGTTTACATTAGCATTTAAAATGCATTAGAAACAATGAACTTTTGGCGCAAAAGAATCAAATTAAAAACAGGAAAATATTCTCCTTTACCTCCTCTTCGTGCACATCCTCTTCCCCTTCCTCCTCCTCCTCCTCCTCCTCCTCCTCCTCCTCCTTCTTCTTCTTCTTCTTCTTTTCTTCTTCTTCTTCTTCTTCTTCTTCTTCTTCTTCTTCATCATCATCATCATCACCATCATCATCACCATCGTCGTCGTCGTCGTCATCATCATCATCATCATCATCATCATCATTGTCGTCATCATCATCTTCTCCTCCTCCATCTCCTCCTCCTCCTCTTCCTTCTTCTTCATCTTCTTCTTTAGAGAGAGAGAGAGAGAGAGAGGAGAGAGAGAGAGAGGAGAGAGAGAGAGAGAGAGAGAGAGAGAGAGAGAGAGAGAGAAAGAGAGAAAGAAAGAGAAATAGAGGAAGACAGACAGATAGACAGAGATGACCCATGTGATGTCTTCAACCAAAAAAATGAAATACCCCCCAACACACACACACACACACACACACACACATATATATATATATAAGGTAAAAGGTAAAGGAGTCCCATAACCTATAAGGTCGTAGGGGAGCGAGGCGTCAGAGACCTCACTTCTCTAGGGCCGCATATGAGGGCGGCGCCCATCTCCTCTCCCTCGCTGCTTTACCTTCCCTGACCCTAAAGAGGGGAGGAACGGATTTACAGCTGGGGTGAACATGGGGAACTGATACTGAAGCCATGGCTCGCAAAAACCAAACAGCACACCATCACAAACTGGTAACACACACCCACGCACTTAAATTGGTGGGAAAATATTATCATCATCATATGTTATGTATATGTGTGTGTGTGTGTGTGTGTGTGTGTGTGTGTGTGGTGTGTGTGTGTGTGTGTGTGTGTGTGTGTGTGTGTTCACTGCCTAATAAACTAAATAGATAAACAATTCCTTTAAAAAAAAAAAACACCAACGTGACACTCCTAAACACTTTCTTTATATCGTTCTTTTTTTTTCTTTCTCTCTCTCTCTCTCTCTTGTCAATTTTTCACACTCTGCTCAATGATTAATGACAGTCTATATTCTTTCTATTCACATTACCAAGATTTTATCAGCAACAAGGGGAGAGGAGGGAGGAGGGATGGCAATCGATTTACTCTTGAAAAGACCGCAGTTGTGCCCTGTCGATAAACATAATGTGTTGTCTTCATCACGTGTGCAGGCCAATGAAGAGAGTGCAGGCACAAGTGAAAGACATTTATCACGGTGATTTCTCTTATCTCTGCATAAATTATGCTAATTCATACACACACACATTAACACACAAGCAAGCGCGCATACACGCACACGCGCACGCACAATCGCTGTAGGCTGTATATATGTGCGTACTCGTGCGTGCGTGAGTGTTGTGTTTGTATGCGTGCATGCATGTGTATTTATGAGTGTTTCTCTGTGTGTGTGTGTGTGTGTGTGTGTGTGTGTGTGTGTGTGTGTGTGTGTGTGTGTGTGTGTGTGGTGTGTGCCTTGTGTTTGTCCGTGTCTGTGTCTGTGTCTGTGCGTGCAGAGGAGAGGAGAGAGAGAGAGAGAGAGAGAGAGAGAGAGAGAGAGAGGAGAGAGAGAGAGAGAGAGAGAGAGAGAGAATGACAGACAGACAGAGACAGGCAGACAGACAGACAAAGACAGACAAACAGAGACAGAGAGAGACAGAGACAGAGAGGGAGATAGAGAGATATAGACATAGAGGGAGTGGGGGAGACCAACGGGATGCCTTCGATTAAAGTTGAAATTGAGCCCAAAAGAAAGAAGAAGAGAAAAAAAAACCAAGTGTTATTTAAAAGGAAAAGTCCTTACGAGAATAACAGTGCATCATCACAATTGCGATATGCACAATCTGAGAATCTAAGACCTGAGTGAAATAGACTGAACTGAATACGATCATTCAGTCACAGGAGATCTCTTTGCGCGAAATTCAGGTTCTATTCCCCCTGGGCAAACTCGTCGCCACCAGAGCAGCGCCACCTTTTTGGGGATTTTTTTTCTGTTAACAAATTTATTTTAAGCCAGTGATATTGACCCTTTCCACAAATGTTTGCCAGTGGCGACTCTCTTGTTGCCGTGGGTTCTTTTACGATCATACACTGAATGCGAGTTGCATGCGAGTCCTCGGTTTATGGTCTCTTCCCAAAGACTAGGATCCAGACCATTTATTTTATGCTATTGTATTTTATCTTTGTATATCGAGGATGATGGAATAAGCACTTATGTGCTTTTTTTACATCTAGTCTCCGTGTGTCCATCACGTAAGGACCCGGTAGATGGGGAAACAGTTTTGGCACAAGGAGGGATTGATCCCTTAACTTTGGGCTTGTAATGCATAGGCATAGGCGCGTTACCGCTTAGACCACCACTATTCCAACTAAAGAAAACAGGTGTCTACTTACACATTGATGAGGGTATTACAGCCGTGTGTTTCAACGGGGAATGTAAATACGCTTTTTGTTGGTATTATCATTGGATTGCGTGATGGCATGCAAACATAATTCGATGAAGTGAAAATGTCTGCGATTAAAGTTCCAATTGTGCCTCTTCTTCCTGTTTACCTTCGCTTACTTTGAAATGCATTAGCCTCCATCGTGATTAATTCATGCGCGAGCTCGACTATTGATTTGCAAGTAATAAACGGAGACGTGCAAAAACTCCATGTTTACATTTTAGGTTCTAAAGTATGAACCATTTTCCTTCCGTAAGAGAGAAAGATCAAATAAGAGGGATTTGGAGAAAGAGAGAAAAGGAGAAAGAGGGAGAGAGAGAGAGAGAGAGAGAGAGAGAGAGGAGAGAGAGAGAGAGGAGAGAGAGAGAGAGAGAGGAGAGAGAGAGATTGTGAGTTTTATTATTTTAATTCTTTTATATCGAAGATAATGGAATAAGCACTTATATACTTGTTTACATCCATTCCCCGTATGTATGCGTATGGTTAGAGCATTGCGCTTGCAATCTGACGACCTAGGTTCGATCCCCGTTCCAGGGGATATTTCAGTGCAGACTCCACTCTCCCCAAAAGTCCTTAGTGGTGAGACTATAACCAAGGCCCCGTGTGCGAACACACGCAGAATATTTTGCGCACACGTTAAATCTTGTTGCGCTTTTCGTAAGAGTAGGCCATTGTGTCCCAGTGGGAACAGATGCGGTAATATCATGCAAACAAAAGGCTAGTAAAATATAGACAAAACAAAGCTAAATAGATAAGCAAACAGATATTAACTACCTAGATAAATATATGGATTAGTGCCTAAATAATGAATAAATAAACAAATAAATGGATAAATAAAAAAATAAAAACAGAAACAAATACAGAATAAATACATAAATACATCC
>CM054147.1:36746123-36748623 GCA_028751875.1 Rapana venosa | reverse complement strand
GATGAGATCTCTAAATTGAATGAAACAGAAAAGCAGCAAGCGTATGCACATATAACATACACAGACACTTGCAAAGGCACAGACACAGACAGACAGGCACAAAGACACAGACACAGATGCACGCACGCACGCACGAACGCACAACACACACACACACACACACACACACACGCACGCACGCACGCACGCACGCACTTTCAAAGTCGAAGCAACTAAGAATAAAAAGAAGGAAGTAGGGACAACAATAACAGCATGAACTAAAGCATAAAATCCACGACTGATTTGATTTTACCTCAACGACCAAAACATACTATCAATGTAAACTACAGCATTGAAGAATCACAGTACATTGATACTTTTATTATAAAAAAAGATGCTGTCTCCTCCTGCACCGAATGACACTACCCAAAGCTGGAGTTCATTTTGTTTTATTTTGCATCCGTACTGACATTTAACTCATCCCTCAGTTGCATTTTGTCTACTTTGTAATTGTATTGTTAAATCAATACCTTGTCTTGTCAGCAACAAAAACAAAACTTTACAAAAAACTTCATTTTACAACAACACACACTCTCAAACGCACACGCACACTCACTCACACACACACAGACGCACACACGCACGCACACACACACACACTTTTATGAATCTTGTCAGTCTGATAATAACTGTAGACTTACTAGCCCTTTGAAATGTCCGATTTTTTTTTTGTTCGATAGCTTATTTCAAGAAACGTGCTTTCTTCCGAAAACAGCACGTATTATCATTAGCAGACTACTGCATTCATTAGAGAAGTGAAAAGCGTTGATCTTTCATTCCCATAATTTGCCCAGTCAGTATGTCCCTGGGGAAATCACTTGGCTTTATTTTGGCCTCTGTTATTAATGAGCTAGAAAATGCTGTCTTCGCTCTTCTCTCAGAGGCTAAATAAGCGGGAAGAACTGATTGCCTGCAGAGATAGACCGTCTGCTAAGTTGTGTGTGTGGTTGTGTGTGTGTGTGTGTGTGTGTGTGTGGTGTTTTGTGTGTGTGGGGTGTGTGAGAGCGTGCGGTAGTGTGTGTGTTGTGTGTGGTGTGTGTGTGTGTGTGTGTTATTCTGATGTTTCTGTTTATTTATGTGTTTTGTCGTGTTTGCAAAATGCTTGAGTGATTACGTACGTGTCTGTGTGTGCGTTCCTGTGTATGTGCGTCTCGTGTGTGTTCTTTCTTCCATCTTTTTTTCTTTCTCTTTTCTTTCTCCCCGTACACATTACATATCCCACCACCACACTCTACACTCATCCTCACTCCCACTCTCACTCCACTCTCGTCCTCTTACACTTCCACCCACCCGTTTATCAAATAAACTCTAAATGAATAACCCATCAAACAAACTAAAACCTTCTCTCAAGGCAATCAGTTCTTCTTGCTGAAGCCTTTTAGATTCTTGACTGAGACACTGATCTGTGAATGAAGCGTCAGGCCACACGCCCTTCTCCAAGAGCTCATTAATAAAAGACGGCAAACTGATACCCCAGCTGATTTCCCCGGGGAAACATTGACAGGAATGGGAAGGAAAGATCAGTTAATTTTCACTTTTATTGTTTCCTAAAAGATACAATAGTCTGATGAAAATATTTATTATCCCGTCGTACTGGGAAGGAAAATAAGTCAACCTTGTTGTTAGAGGATATATATATTTTTTTTATACCACTTTAAGTCACGAGATTTCTCTGCGTGAAATTCGGGCTGCTCTCCCCGGGGAGAGCGCGTCGCCACAAGAGCAGCGCCACCCTTTTTTTTTTCTTTTTTCTTTTTTTCTTTTGGTCTGCAACTGTATTTGTTTCCCTATCAGAGTGGCTTTTTTCTAAGAATTTTGCCAGGGACAACTCCCTTGTTGCCGTGGGTTCTTTTACGTGCGCTGAAAATTTTGTGTAACACACGGGACCTCGGTTTATCGTCTCATCCGAAAGACTAGCGCCCAGACCACCACTCATGGTCTAATGGATGGGGAAAAATTTCGGGCCCAAACGGGGTACGAACCGCGCACACACCCGACCCGGACTTTTTGCATTCTAGACAGGCGCGTTACCTCTAGACCACCGATCCACCGTAGTCTTTCGTTCTGATTTATTCGTGACTGTTTTTTCTAGCTCTTCTTCAGCAAAAATCTAGTTCCTAGTTTTGGTATCCAAAGTGTTGTTTTTATTAAAGATATAAATGATTCGGAGCACTCGCTTTCCCCCAGCCAATGTCAAGTAGCGGTCGAGTGTGGTTACCAGTTGGATGGGTGACCGTTTGCGCGCCTTGGCTTCAGTACAGTTCCCCGAGTTCACCCAGCTGTAAATGGGTACCTGCCCTCTTTAGGGTCAGGGAAGGTAAAGTTGCCAGGGAGAGGAGATGGGTGCTGCCCTCAATATGCTGGCCCCTAGAGAAGTGGGGTCTCTGACGCCTCGCTCTCCTACGTCCTTATGGGTTATGGGACACCTTTACCTTTATATTTTTAACCTTTTTTTCCTCGA
>CM054147.1:36728623-36741123 GCA_028751875.1 Rapana venosa | reverse complement strand
TGCCGTCACCTTCATAGTTATTCAGGACACCCCCCTAAATGAGGGAGGAAACTGCTCTCCAGGGAAATCACCGTCTGCACTCGCTGCCTTTCCCAGCAAACGGAATATGCCTTTGGGTGTGCGCAACACTGTCGACTTGTTCATAACCTTCGGCCATGGTCTTGTCAAAATAGCACTTAGCCATTTGTTTTGTTTTTGACACAAATGATGATATCAGTTTTGGGCATTGCTTAATATAAGTTGTATTTATTGTTAATTGTTGTCTTGTTGTTGCTTCTTTCTGTTGTCTTTTTCATTGTTTCCTTATTGTATTTTTGGGGATAAAAGTATGAGGAATTCAGTTAAAGACTCTAAATCACACACACACACACAGACACACACACACACACACACATATATATATATATATATATGCATGTTTGTTTACTATCTGGGTTGATGACAAAGTCAGACTGTTTCACGGCTAATCGTATATGTTTTTCAATTTCAAATTGGTCCAGATTCTTTGTTCACCTTGTATGTACCTGGCATGCATTCGCTTTCAACAGTGGCTGTTTCTTACTCTTTCTTTCTGCCTCTGTTTCTTTCTGTTTTCTTTCTTTTATTCATTTGCACTCTTCTTTCGTTCAATATTTCCTATTTACTTTCTTTCCTTTTGTCTTTTATTGTTCTTTTCTTTTCTTTTTTTCTCTGTTTCATTAATTTCATTCTGTCTTGTTCCTGTTTTGATTTTATTTTTCGCAGATTTTTTTGATATGTTGGAAGTCACAGGAGAGAAAAAAGAGAGAGAGAGTGAGAGAGAGAAACAGAGAGAGAGAGGCAGACAGACAGAGAGACAGACAGGCATACAAACAGACAGAAACAGAGAGACAGACAGACAGAGACAGACTGAGACAGACAGACAGAGGCAGACAGAGACAGACATACATAGACAGAGAGACAGAGAGAACACATTCTGAAAGTGTAACCAAGCCATCTTTAAGAATAGTTTTCCATGATTCTACTTGAAAAGGCTTCTTGTTTCAATACTTAGAAAAAAAGTGACATTTTCACAACTATAAGACATCTTACTTTTTTCTTCTCTAAAATCAAACTCAGCTTCTCAGGACTTAGCTGATGCGCCCTCTTGAGAAGTTTAAAGAGACATTTCTTTGGTGGGTTGGTTGTTTTTTTTTACAAATCAGCCAGACTTTCCCTGAGGAAATCAGCGGGGGGTCATCAGTTTGTTCTCTGTGATAAATGAGCCGATAACTGCGAGCTCCCTGCTCCTTTCAAGCAGCAGAAAGAAGAAACATATCTTGTATCTAAATCAGTGACCTGCTCCTTTTCTCAGGAGAAAGCTAGTTTGAACTGTCTGCTCAGCTTATTTTGTACTCTCTCTGTCTCCCTGTCTGTCTGTCTGTCTGTCTGTTTGTCTGTCTGTCTGTCTGTCTCTGTCTCTCTCTCTCTCTCTCTCTCTCTCTCTCTCTCTCTCTCTCTCTCTCTCTTTCTTTCTCTCTCTTTCTCTTTCTCTCTCTCTCTCCTCTCTCTCTCTCCTCTCTCTCCTCTCTCTCTCTCTCTCTCTCTCTCTCTCTCTCTCTCTTCACAGTCCCGATTTTCAGAAGAGTGGGCTATTGTGTTCCGGTAGGAACGGTGACAATTTTTTTTAAATGCATACAAACGGGCACTCTATGTAAAAGAAGCATATCGGTGTTTATTCCATTATCCCCGAAATTCAAAAAACAAAAATAATCTGTCTGTCTTTCTGTCTGTCAATTTGTCTGTCTGTCAATGTGTCTGTCTGTTTGTCTGTATGTCTGTCTGTCTGTCTGTCTCTCTATCTCTCACTCCCCCCCCCCCCCCCCCTCTCTCTCTCTCTCTCTTAAGTTTTGTTACCACCATGAAGTTCTGTTTAAAAGTTTGTATTTTGTCGTCAGAGATAACCCATTGAAAATAGGTAAAGACTAACATTTTCCTTTCGGGGGGAAAACAAGTTCTGAACACAGTGATGCAAGACATGAGTTTGGCTTCAGGTTATAGGAGTTGAAGTGGTATTGAGCTTTAAAACCATGGCTTGTTTTTCTGGATAAGGGATCGCATCAATCCCAATGCATTTACTGGAACTGTGGCTTGTCTACATTGATCATTTAAGACTGTTTGCATATGTAGAGTGCAGTATAAAACAACAACTGCTACTGCCAGTCCTCTTCCTCCTCCTCCTCCTCCTCCTCCTCCTCCTCCTTCTTCTTCTTCTTCTTCTTCTTCTTCTTCTTCTTCTTCTTCTTCTTCTTCTTCTTTTCTTTCTTCTTCTTCTTCTTCTTCTTCTTCTTCTTCTTCTTCTTCTTCTTCTTCTTCTTCTTCTCTTCTTCTTCTTCTTCTCCTCATCTTCCTCTTCTTACTGCAGCTGCTGCTACTGCTGCTGCTACTCCTGCTGTTGTTGCTGCTGCTGCTGTTACTCCTACTATTATTACTATGAATACCACTACTACAGTTATTTTTAGTATTATTATTGTAATTGTGATTAATGTGATGATGATGATGATGATGATGATGATGATGATGATGACGACGATGAATTTGCTGCTGCTGCTGCTGCTGCTGCTGCTGCTGCTGCTGCTGCTGCTGCTGCTGCTGCTGCTGCTGATGATGATGATGATGATGATGATGGTGATGATAATGATGAAGACGACGACGACGATGACTTCGAGAAGGAGGAGGAGAAGAATGGTAATAAAGCTAGGCTATCCTATCGGAACTCAAGAAGACTACAACTGTAAATAATTTTATGAGAAAATGTAAGTTTTGTACGCATTTTGTAAGGTTTTCGATTAAAACAATACACACGGAGTGTAGTTCACTTGGTCATTACACTTTTTATCAAGTATTTTACTACTTTGAAAACAAAACCAACAGCGTTTCACAGTGCATGTATGTAAAAGATATAGTTATTGAATTGAGCAATGGAACACAGAAAAAAATGAATACTTTTTCAAGGTATTACAAGCAAGAGAGCAAGCAAGAGAGTAAGCTTATCACTTCTGACCTGAAGGAGATACTTTTCATGAGGAGCAAGAAAGTGTGTGCGTGTGCACGCGCGCGCGTGTGTTTGTGTGTGTGTGTGTGTGTGCTTCTTTCTGTCTGTCTGTCTTTCTTTCTTTCTGTGTCTGTGTGTATCCGCGCGTGACTCTGTGTGTGTGTCTGTGTGTGTCTGTATGTCTGTGTGTCTGTGCATGTGTGTGTGTGTGTGTGTGTCTGTGTCTGTATGTCTATGTGTGCACGCCACTGTCTGTCTCCCTGCCTGTCTCGCACTCTGTCTCTCTATCTTTATTGTCTGCTCATGTATCTGTTTGCATCTATATGAACTCACATGGCACAAATCCACACAGTTTGTGTTGTTGTTTTTATAGAAAAATAATTTATTTACAGACCAAAAATCTGATTTCACATACTTTTAGTTCTCTTGGTCACGTTCAAAGAAAGATGCAGAGCCCTTGACAATTGAATTGAGCGTCTCCCCAGGGAAATCACAGCGGGCAGCTGTGGCACTTTCTGTTGGGTCAAGGGACTGCTATCTTCAGGGTGGTCTTCTTAGCGCAACGCTGTTTAGGTAACCTCCCCTGTAGTCAGGGCTAACCGCATTAAGTGGTGTCAATGATGGAAGTGTCACACTTGTCAAAGCTGGGATGCTAAGTTTCTAGCTTACTTTAGTTGTCTGTTGGGTTTTTTCTCCTGAATTGTTTGTTTTTTAATTTCTTCAGCCTTTGTTTTGGTTTGGTTTGGTTTGGTTTGGTTGATTTCTTTGTTTGCTTAAATTTTTCTTGTTAAGATTTGTTAGTTGTTGGGTTTTTTTCAAAAGTAGGTAATTCGTCTTCTTAATGTCTTTCAACCAAAAAAAGTTATGTCAGATAGATGAGCGAACGTATGTGCATATGTGCGTGTGTGTGTGTGTGTGTGTGTGTGTGTGTGTGTGTGTGTGTGTGTGTGTGTGTGTGTATGTGTGCATGTGTGGGTGCGTGCATGTGTGTGCATGTTGTGTGTGTGTATCTTAGCCTGTGTGTGTCTGTGTGTTTGCATGCTATTTTTTGTCTGCCTGTCTGTCTGCCTGCATGTCTGTCTGTCTGTCTGTCTCTCTCTCTCTCACTCCCTCTCTCTCTCTCTCTCTCTCTCTCTCTCTCTCTCTCTCTCTCTCTTCTCTCTCTCTCTCGTTTGTCTGGCCTGCTCCTGTACCCGTTTGAGTTTGTGTGAATTCACCAGGAAGTATTCCACATGTTGTTTTTTGTGTTTGTTTGTTTTGTTTTGCTTTCTTTTTGTTGTTTTGTTTTGTGTTGTTGTTGTTGATTTTTGGGGGGTGTTGTTGTTGTCTTTTTTAAGAAAGGAAATTTATTTACAAACAAAAAATCTGATTTCACCGACTTTTAGTTCTCTTGGTCACGTTCAAAGCAAGGTGCAGAGCCCTTGACAATTGAAGCGAGCGTCTCCCCAGGGAAATCACAGTGGGCAGCTGTGGCACTTTCTGTTGGGTAAAGGGACTGCTATCTTCAGGGTGGTCTTCTTAGCGCAACGCCGTTTACCTAACCTCCCCTGTAGTCAGGGCTAACCCCATTAAGTGGTTGTCAGTGATGAAAGTGACACACTTGTCAAAGTTGGGATGCTAAGTTTCTAGCTTACTTTAGTTGTCTGTTGGGTTTTTTCCCTGCTGAATTGTTTGGTTCTTTCTTTTCAGCCTTTGTTTTGTTTTGCTTTGGTTTGGTTTGGTTGCTTTCTTTGTTTGCTTAAGTTTTTCTTGTTAAGATTTGTTTGTTGTTGTTTTTTTTTCAAAAGTGGGTAATTCGTCTTCTTAATGTCTTTCAACACAAAATTGTTATGTCAAATAGATTAGCGAACGTACATGCATGCGTGCGTAGGTGCGTGTGTGTATGCGTGCATGCGTGAGTGCATGCATGTGTGTGCATGTTGTGTGTGTGTGTGTCTGTGTCTGTGTCTGTGTGTATGTGTGTTTGCATGCAATTGTATGTCTGCCTGCATGTCTGTGCTCTCTCTCTCTCTCTCTCTCTCTCTCTCTCTCTCTCTCTCTCTCTCTCTCTCTCTCTTTCTCTCATCTGTCTTTTCTGCACCTGTACCTGTTCGAGTCTGTGTGAATTCACCAGAAAGTAATCCACATGTTTTTGTTGTTGTTATTGTTTTGTTTTTGCTTTTGTTTGGGGATGGTGTCTTTTTTTTTAGAAAGGAAATTTATTTACAAAGGAACTGATTTCATAGACTTTTAGTTCTCTTGGTCACGTTCAAAGCAAGGTACAGAGCCCTTGACAATTGAATTGAGCGTCTCCCCAGGGAAATCACAGCGGGCAGCTGTGGCACTTTCTGTTGGGTCAAGGGACTGCTATCTTCAGGGTGGTCTTCTTAGCGCAACGCTGTTGAGGTAACCTCCCCTGTAGTCAGGGCTAACCCCATTAAGTGGCTGTCAGTGATGAAGGTGACACACTTGTCAAAGTTGGGATGCTATGTTTTTAGCTTACTTTAGTTGTCTGTCGTTTTCTTCTGCTGAATTGTTTGGTTCTTTTAATTTTTTAAGCCTTTGTTTTGATTTGGTTTGGTTTGGTTTGGTTGATTTCTTTGTTTGCTTTAATTTTTCTTGTTAAGATTTGTTAGTTGTTGGGTTTTTTTCAAAAGTAGGTAATTCGTCTTCTTAATGTCTTTCAACAAAAAAAGTTATGTCAGATAGATGAGCGAACGTATGTGCATATGTGCGTGTGTGTGTGTGTGTGTGTGTGTGTGTGTGTGTGTGTGTGTGTGTGTGTGTGTGTGTGTGTATGTGTGCATGTGTGGGTGCGTGCATGTGTGTGCATGTTGTGTGTGTCTGTATCTTAGCCTGTGTGTGTCTGTGTGTTTGCATGCTATTTTTTGTCTACCTGTCTGTCTGCCTGCATGTCTGTCTGTCTCTCTCTCTCTCACTCCCTCTCTCTCTCTCTCTCTCTCTCTCTCTCTCTCTCTCTCTCTCTCTCTCTCTCTCTCTCTCTCCTCTCTCTCTCTCTCTCTCGTTTGTCTGGCCTGCTCCTGTACCCGTTTGAGTTTGTGTGAATTCACCAGGAAGTATTCCACATGTTGTTTTTTGTGTTTGTTTGTTTTGTTTTGCTTTCTTTTTGTTGTTTTGTTTTGTGTTGTTGTTGTTGTTGATTTTTGGGGGGTGTTGTTGTTGTCTTTTTTAAGAAAGGAAATTTATTTACAAACAAAAAATCTGATTTCACCGACTTTTAGTTGTCTTGGTCACGTTCAAAGCAAGGTGCAGAGCCCTTGACAATTGAAGCGAGCGTCTCCCCAGGGAAATCACAGCTGGCAGCTGTGGCACTTTCTGTTGGGTAAAGGGACTGCTATCTTCAGGGTGGTCTTCTTAGCACAACGCTGTTGAGGTAACCTCCCCTGTAGTCAGAGCTAACCCCATTAAGTGGCTGTCAGTGATGAAAGTGACACACTTGTCAAAGTTGGGATGCTAAGTTTCTAGCTTACTTTAGTTGTCTGTTGGGTTTTTTCCCTGCTGAATTGTTTGGGTTTTTTTTTCAGCCTTTGTTTTGTTTTGCTTTGATTTGGTTTGGTTGCTTTCCTTGTTTGCTTAAGTTTTTCTTGTTAGGATTTGTTAGTTGTTGGTTTTTTTCAAAACTAGTTAATTTGTCTTCTTAATGTCTTTTCACAATAGAATGTTATGTCACATAGATTAGCAAACGTACATGCATGCGTGCATAGGTGCGTGTGTGTGTATGCGTGCATGGTGAGTGCATGCATGTGTGTGCATGTTGTGTGTGTGTCTGTGTCTGTGTGTATGTGTGTTTGCATGCAATTGTTTGTCTGCCTGCATGTCTGTAGGTCTGTCTCTGTCTGTCTGTCTCTGTCTCTGTCTCTGTCTGTCTCTCTCTCTCTCTCTCTCTCTCTCTCTTTCTCTCTTCTCCCTCCCTTTCTTTCATCTGTCTTGTCTGCACCTGTACCTGTTCGAGTCTGTGTGAATTCACCAGAAAGTAATCCACATGTTTTTTTGTTGTTATTGTTTTGTTTTTGCTTTTGTTTGGGGATGGTGTCTTTTTTTTTAGAAAGGAAATTTATTTACAAAGGAACTGATTTCATAGACTTTTAGTTGTCTTGGTCCCGTTCAAAGCAAGGTGCAGAGCCCTTGACAATTGAAGCGAGCGTCTCCCCAGGGAAATCACAGCGGGCAGCTGTGGCACTTTCTGTTGGGTCAAGGGACTGCTATCTTCAGTGTGGTCTTCTTAGCGCAACGCTGTTTTCTGTAACCTGCCCTGCAGTCAGGGATAACCCCATTAAGTGGCTGTCAGTGATGAAGGTGACACACTTGTCAAAGCTGGGATGCTAAGTTTTTAGCTTAATTCAGTTGTCTGTTGGGTTTTTTCCCTGCTGAATTGTTGGTTCTTTCTTTTCAGCCTTTGTTTTGTTTTGCTTTGGTTTGGTTTGGTTGCTTTCTTTGTTTGCTTAAGTTTTTCTTGTTAAGATTTGTTAGTTGTTGGGTTTTTTTCAAAACTAGTCAATTTGTCTTCTTAATGTCTTTTCACAATAGAATGTTATGTCACATAGATTAGCAAACGTACATGCATGCGTGCATAGGTGCGTGTGTGTGTATGCGTGCATGGTGAGTGCATGCATGTGTGTGCATGTTGTGTGTGTGTCTGTGTCTGTGTGTATGTGTGTTTGCATGCAATTGTCTGTCTGCCTGTATGTCTGTCTGTCTGTCTCTGTCTCTGTCTCTGTCTCTGTCCTCTCTCTCTCTCTCTCTCTCCTCTCCTCTCTCTCCATCCTCTCTCTCTCTCTCCTCTCTCTCTCTCTCCTTTCTTTCATCTGTCTTGTCTGCACCTGTACCTGTTCGAGTCTGTGTGAATTCACCAGAAAGTAATCCACATTTTTGTTGTTGTTATTGTTTTGTTTTTGCTTTTGTTTGGGGATGGTGTCTTTTTTTTAGAAAGGAAATTTATTTACAAAGGAACTGATTTCATAGACTTTTAGTTGTCTTGGTCACGTTCAAAGCAAGGTGCAGAGCCCTTGACAATTGAAGTAAGCGTCTCCCCAGGGAAATCACAGCGGGCAGCTGTGGCACTTTCTGTTGGGTAAAGGGACTGCTATCTTCAGGGTGGTCTTCTTAGCGCAACGCTGTTTTCTGTAACCTGCCCTGCAGTCAGAGCTAACCCCATTAAGTGGTTGTCAGTGATGAAGGTGACACACTTGTCAAAGTTGGGATACTAAGTTTTTAGCTTACTTTAGTTGTCTATTTTTTGCTGCATTGTTTGGTTGGTTTTTTGGGTGTTTTTTTTTTGGGGGGGGGGAATTGTTTGTCATGTTCTGGTTGATTTCTTTGTGTGCTTAAGTTTCAATGGTTTTTTCTTCTTCCACTGCATTGCTTGTGCCTTTTATTCGTGTTGGTTTTTTGTTGTTGTTTTTTTTTTTTTTTGGTTGTGTTTTGGGCTATTCCTTTGTTTGCTTCACTTTTTTCTTGTCTAAGATTTGATTTTTTAAAAATAGAGTCCATTCTTCAGCTTAACGTCCTTCAACTAAAAGAGTTATATCAGACAGGTATAAGCACATGTTCTCTGTGTGTGTGCGTGCGTGCATAGTGTGTGTTTGTGTGTATGTATGTGTGTGCGTGTGTGTATGTGTGTGTGTTTCTTTTCATGTCAATACTATGACTTCAACTACCAAGAAAATCTGTTGAATTTAGCCCTCCTCAATCATCCTCGATCTTCCAGATCCGTTTTATTTTACACTTAGCAAAACCAAGGGCATCACAACATACACACGAGCAGCAATACCAAGAGCAAAAGCAATATCATTACCCCCTCCCTCTCCATCTCCAAACTTACACCACATTACAAAAAACAACGTTCACCATGACTTGCAATACTACTACTACTACTACTATTACTACAATGGTGACTCTCATTGCTATTACACCTATGACTGCTCTTATTACTGCTTCCACCATCACTGCTATCATTACTGCTACTGCTGTTGCTGCTGCTGCTGCTGCTGCTGCTCTCTTACTACTACTGATACTACTACTGCTATTACTACTACTACTACTACTACTACCGCTACTGCTGCTGCTGCGACTGCTGCTGCTGCTACTACTACTACAGCTACTACTACTGTTGTGCTGCTGCTGCTGCTGCTGCTGCTGCTGCTGCTGCTGCTGCTGCTGCTGCTGCTGCTTCTACTACCAGAAATCACCAACAGTTATCGCAATAACCATTACCAAAACCATCGCCATGCTCATTTTACACAATCATCACATTCTAGCCCTTTTGAACTAAACACTGCTAACTATTGACTGTCGAGAGGAAACTAAACTTTAAAAAGCGGTAAACTTGTTTGTTTTGGTGTGATGTTTGTTTACCAGTGTTATTATAAGGTAAAGGTAAAGGTGTCCCATAACCTATAAGGTCGTAGGGGAGCGAGGCGTCAGAGACCTCACTTCTCTAGGGCCAGCATATTGAGGGCGGCGCCCATCTCCTCTCCCTCACTGAAGAGGACAGGTACCCATTTACAGCTGGGTGAACTGGGGGAACTGTACTGAAGCCAAGGCGCGCAAACGGTCACCCATCCAACTGGTAACCACGCTCAACGCTGCTTAACTTGGCTGGGGGGAAGCGAGTGCTCCGACCACTGAGCTATCCCGTCCCCCATTGTGTTATTGTAATTTATCTAATACTCGCTCTACAACTTTTATGGCGGCTCTTTTTTTTTTGCTTTAAAGGATCAACCCTTGTGGAAAATATATGTCATTTTTTATTCGACCTTCTGTTTTTCAACTGAAACTAGTGAAAGATCAAAGTACCCCGGCCATTTTATGACTGCAGTCAGGACACCCAACAGGAAACCATTACCATTTAACATTTCCGGGCATACTTTCAAGCCGTAACAACAACAACAACAACAACAACAAGCAAGATAACTGCAAAGAAAGAAGCAGACAAAGAAGAAATATACAAATATCCCTCAGATCACACCCTAGTTCACCAGTTAAAGGACTGGCAAATTGATCATTAGAAAATAAACTTATATACACTACTGTATATCCGTTTGCTCTGTTATCTTTATCCCATATTTTTATGATGAAGTCATATATTCTACAATCTAATCCTATTGCTCTGTTCTTCCTTTCAAATTTCTGCCTGTATAGAAAACAAAATAATTTCAATCTTTTATCTCTCTGAGACAAAGTAAGCAGTGAAGTATCAAGATATGGCAGCCCTTTTACAATGGCTGTAAAAACAGGAAACCGTTACCGTTGAACACTTCCGGTCATACGTTCAAGCTCTAAAAGACAAGCCAAGCGTTATGGACACCGTGTTCTCTAGAGACAAGTTTTCCTGGATCATAAAACTAGACCCCCTAACTTTTTTAAGGTAACAGAGAAAACCATATAGGAACAGAGGAAGAGGAGAAAATAACAGCCTGGTGATTCGGAAATAATGTCGGTACTAGATGCTGCTTTGTCAAAGCAGTCACTGAGTATTTAAGTGATTGCCTGAAGCCTACATCATCAACACCCTTGTCTCTTACAGACACACTGCAGGCATACTTCAGTGGCGTTGTAAAAGATGTCAGGACTCTTAAGGGTCATGAAATAGTAATGGCTTGGCAGTTTTCGGTCCACGCCATTGTATGTGAAATGTGCCAACTTTTGGTCTGGAAAGTAGTCTGAGGCAATACAGTTCTTTCAGCAACACAGAATGGAAATTATCGTGTTTTTTTCTAGACTCTAACAAAAAGAACCAGTGTGTAGAACTGAAACAAATGTAGATTGACGTATGTTTTTGTTCTGATAATATAAAAAGCAACTCATATATCCCCTAAAAAAGCGAAAAATCCACACAAACTAGGTGCAGTTAAGCAAAGCTCACCAAAGTAGCAAAACAAACAAGAAAAAACCCACAGTATTAACAGCAAAGAATAAGAACACCAAACACATACCACCAATTATGATACTACTGATAATACGTAGAAAAAGAAAACATATATAGCTCTTGAGGCATTTTCAAACTCACCTGCTAACTAATGAATAACCATAGGAGAATGATTTTGCAATAACTGAACATTTGTTTACGCTTACAATACCTATTTCGTTCCCTTAACTTTACATTAAATGATCATGTACAACAATTCTGGTTGTGCTTCTCTGTTTTAGTTTTAAATGCTTGCCTATGTAGAAATGTGTTTTGCTCTATTCTTTTATCCTCTCTGCTGCAACTAAACGATTAAATTGCAAACAACCGGAAAGCATTACCATTGAACACTTCCGATCATGCGTTCAAACTGTTATTGAAAACCCAAGCGTTAGAGACACTGTAACTCACTATGCTCTAGAGAAAAGCTTTGTTGGACCATAAAGTTACATCACCAACCTAAAAGGTAACAGAGGAAACAGTAAGAAAGCAAAAACGAAGCAAAAGAGACAAACAGTAGTCTCATGAATCGGAAATAATGTCGGTACTAATGTCTGTTTCATCAACGCCACCACTGACGTTAACAGTGATTGCCATAGGGCTGTTTCATCATCACTCCGTCTATCCTAGACAGACTGCAGGCAATTTTTGTTTAGTGCCGCTGTAAACGGGGGTTGAAGACACTAATCTGTCATGAAATAGTCATGAGCTGGCCATTTCTATAGTGCTCTTTTTTATATGTGGCTTGTCCTCTTTTGTTCTTAAATGTAGTCATGGGAACTGTGTCGAATTGTTTTTTCAACTATGCGTAAATGATCGTAAATGTTTGGGGGTTTTTTCTTCACAAGTACAGTCATGAAAATCAGCGTATAGAACAGGATAAAATATGAACTCGAACAAGCAACAACACTGGCAAGATAATAAAGCACCTGCATATCCCCCATTTCAAGAGCAAACCATAGTTTAACTAACCACAACAGAGTGGCCACACAAACAAGGAAACAACACCTTCGGCATCAAGAACAACAAGAATGAAAAAAAAACAATAGCAAAGCGCGAAAAGGTGAACAGAAACAACACACCGAAAGTCCATGAGAAAATAAAAGAAGAAGAAAACAATGTAGTAGTAGAAGTAGTAGCAGCAGCAGCAGTAGTAGTAGTAGTAGAGGAAGCAGCAGCATCAGCAGCAGCAGCAGCAGCAGCAGTAGTAGTAGTAGTAGTAGTAGTAGTAGTAGTGGTAGTAGTAGTAGTAGTAGTAGTAGTAGTAGTAGTAGTAGTAGTAGTAGTAGCAGGAGCAATAGTAGAAGTAGTAGTAGTAGTAGTAGTAGTAGTAGTAGTAGTAGTAGTAGTAGTAGTAGTAGTAGTAGTAGTAGTAGTAGTAGTAGTAGTAGTAGTAGTAGAAAAAAGAGAAGCAAAAACAGGAGAACATGATGATGAAGAAGAAGACGAAGATGAAGAAGAACAAGAACAAGAAGAACAAGAAGAACAAAAGGAAATTAGAAGAAGACGAAATTAGAAGAATAAATTAGAAGAAGAGGAAACAGAGAAAGAACAAAAAAAGGAAACATAATAGCTTCTAAA
>CM054147.1:36708623-36721123 GCA_028751875.1 Rapana venosa | reverse complement strand
AATCCTCATCCTCGCCACCTCACGACAACGCCTCTCAGCCAGTCAGCTGAACATCGGTAGCAAGAACCACGCCCCTCCCCTCCCCCACCCCCCATTACCACCCCTACACCCCCTTTTTAGTGTTTTGTTTTGTTTTGTTTTTTTAGCTAGGTCTTGAATATTCTCTGACCTCCTTAGGTAACATCCTGTGGTCGATTTTTTTTTGTTAAGGCTTTTGTCAAGCATGTTCTAAGTGGATTTGGGAAGAATGTTTGTCTTTTGTTGTGCTTACTGTTTCTCGGCGTTTTGTTCCGTCGTCTTCCTTGAATGATTTTGGTGGTGGTAGTGGTGTGGTGGTGGTGGTGGTGGTTTTTCTTCTTTTTCTTCTTCTTCTTCTTCTTCTTCTGCTGCTGCTGCTGCTGCTGCTGCTCTCCTCCTCCTCCTTCTTCTTCTTCTTCTTCTTCTTAGCAATTCTTCTTCGCAATTCTTCTTCTTTGCAGTTCTTCTTCTTCGCATTCTTCTTCTTCGCAAATCTTCTTCAAATTCTTTAAATTCTTCTTCTTCTTCTTCTTCTTCTTCTTCTTCACATTCTTCTTCTTCTTCTTCTTCTTCTTCTTCTTCTTCTTCTCTTCTTCTTCTTCTTCTTCTTCAAATTCTTCTTTTTCTTCAAATTCTTCTTCTTCAAATTCTTCTTCTTCAAATTCTTCTTTTTCTTCTCCTTCTTCAAATTCTTCCTCTTCAAATTCTTCTTCTTCTTCTTCTTCTTCTTCTTCTTCTTTTTCTTCTTCTTCTTCTTCTTCTTCTTCTTCTTCTTCTTCTTCTTCTTTTTTTCTTCTTCTTCTTCTTCTTCTTTTCAAATTCTTCTTCTTCTTCTGAGTCTTTGACTTAACCTTCGCCAAACCCAGTGATTTACATAGCTGTTCCTACCTACGCTGTGAGTCAGTTAGCCCCAAGGAAAACTGTTGACACGAAAGTGAAGTTTTGCCTTAAAGAAAACAAACCAACAGCAACAAAATAGTGGAAAAAGAAGGAAGAGTTGCTAAGTAAGCTGACTATACCAGTGCTTGTGGTTGTGTACGCGGGTGCATGCATGCGTGGAAAGAAGCACTCATGAATGAGTGAGTCAGTGAGTGAGTCAGTGAGTGAGTCAGTGTGTGGGTGTGGATGTGGGTGTGTGCGCGTGTGCCAGTGCATGCGGGTGAGTAGCCAATGTTTGAAGACATAGAAAGACAGAAAGAGAAAGAGAGAGAAACGAAAGTATATGTCGAGACAAATGGAAGAAAAATCAGAGAGAGAGAGAGAGGTGGGGAGGGAGGGAGGGAAAGACAGAGACAGAGACAGAGACATACATACATACATACATACAGACAGACAGACAGACAGACAGGCAGACAGACATACAGACAGACAGACGTACAGACAGACAGACGGACAGTCAAAGATAGAACAGAGATACAGAGAAACAGTGACACAGAGGGAAGATACAGACAGACAGATAGACAGTCAGATACAGACACAGACACAGACACACACACACACACACACCTCTCTTTCTCTCTCTCTCCTCTCTCTCTCTCTCTCCTCTCTTTCTCTCTTTCTCTCTTTCTCTCTCTCTCTTCTCTCTCTCTCTCTCTCTCTCTCTCTCTCTCTCGCTCCTCTCTCTCTCACACATACACACACACACTCCACACGCACGCACGCACGTACGCACACACGCACGCACACATACACACACACGCACACACACACACAATCATATCGATTAGAGGTGCAATCATAACTGAACGTTAAAGCATTCATTTCTGTCCACTTTTTATTTGCTGTTCCAGCCATATGCTTTTAAGAAAGTAAACGGCGAAAAAAGTATGGTTCGCTTTCATTCTTTCTTTGTTTCTTTCTTTCTTTTCTCTTCTGTTCTTTTCTTCTGTATTTCTTTCGTTCTGTTCTTTCTTTTTCTGTTTCTTTCTTTTCTTTTTCTTTCTTTCTGTTCTTTCTTTCTTTCTGTCTTTTCTTCTTTCTTTCTATCTTTCTCTTTTTTTTTTCTTTCTCTCTGTTCTTTCTTTCTTTCTTTCTTTCTTTCTTTCTTTCTGTCTTTCTTCTGTCTGTCTGTCTTTCTTCTTTCTTTCTTTCTGTCTTTTTTTCTGTCTGTCGTTTCTTTTCTTTCTGTCTTTCTTCTTGTCTTTTTTTTCTTCTTTCTTTTCTTTCTTTCTGTCTTTTCTTCTTTCTTTCTTTTTTCTGTCTTTCTGTTCTTCTTTCTTTCTTTCTTTCTGTCTGTCTGTCTGTCTTTCTTTTTGTTCTGTTCTGGGTTTTTTTTTCCTTTTCATTTCTTCCTTTTTCTTTGTTTTCTTTCTTTTGTATTCTTTTCTTTTTTTCGTCTTTCATTTCAAGCTTGCAGTTTTTTTTTACATTTTGGGTTGTTGTTTTTTTTCTTTTCTCCTCCTTTCTGCCTTGTTTTCATTTTCTCGTTCGTTCGTTTCTTCGTTCCTTCTATCTGTTTACCTTTGTTCCCCTTTTTCCCCCTGTTGTTTAGTTTTCTCTACGTTCTTACTGTCTTTTTTCTTCTCCCTATTTGGTAATAATGTATCATTTGACGGGCATCTGCTTAACTTTTTGTTGTTGTAGTTTGTTTTAAATTTTTACTTTGGGGGTATTCTTTTCTCGTTTTGATTGTCTTTCTTTGTTTTCTTTCTTTTTGTCTTTTCTCTTTATTTTTTTTGGTTTATGATAGTTTTAGCTTCCTGTTGCCGAGTTATCGATCTTTCTTCTGGTTGTTTTTTTTCCTCTACCTTCTTTTTTGAATTTATTCTTTGTTTTGTTTATTTTATTTTCAGTTTTTTGGTCATATCCTTTTTAGAGAAGTGGGAGAATGCTCTAAGAGCTTCACACGCTTGATTATATTTAATTATCAATTTTACAATTTTTTTGAATCTGTAAAACAGATTTTTATTTTCGTGTAGTTAACACTGCTACGTCTGATTCTGCATTGCGATGTGATTGCATGCAGATCCTGATTTATGTATCCCACGCACAAGAATGATAAAAGTAATGATAACGGTGTATGGATATAGTAATGATACTGCTACTGCTACTGCTACTACTACTACTACTACTACTACTACTTCTACTACTACTACTGCTGCTACTACTACTACTGCTACTACTACTACTACTTCTACTACTACTACTACTACTACTACTACTACTGCTGCTGCTGCTGCTGCTGCTGCTCCTTCTACTACTACTTCTACTGCTGCTGCTGCTGCTGCTGCTGCTGCTGCTGCTGCTACCACCACTACTACTGACGGACATGATGATGGTGATGATGATGATGATGATGATGATGATGATGATGATGATGATGATGATGATGATGATGATGATGATGATACTACTACTACTACTACTACTACTACTACTACTACTACTACTACTACTACTACTAATGATGATGATGATCACGAGTGCAGTGCTCAAACCACTAAGCTACTACCCCCTTCCCCCCATCTCCCCCCGCCCCTTCCCGCGCGACCTTTTTTTTTTCTTTCTTATCTCTATGACATTCCATAGACTGCAGTCAGTCTCATGATAATTCTGAGGTTAAAGTCCTCTAAGACAAGACACAGTGATAGAAATCGAATCCCAGCTCTCATTAATCTATCCTCGGATCATTACTTTGATGGCTTAACCATTACCTTTAGTCACTGTCGCATCAATATCAATTGTAGTTATACAAGCTGATAAACTACCCCAGTCGGTCGGAATGCCGGGGGAGCCTGCCAGTATAAATAGTATGTCAGCATCCTGGACACTCGGTGCTAGAAAGTCCGTCCCACTTTTCTTTCGTTCTCTTTGATTTCTGCCGTGTTCCATTTCTTCCTGTCACGTTCTTCATGTCTATTTTTCTGCCTTCAGGGTCCATTTTCCTAGCTTCTTTTTCCTTCTTCTCCAGAATGACTTAAAAGATAGCCATTCTCTCTTATGCCGAAGTCGGATGCGCTGGACCTGACTCGTCAGGCGCATAACGGCAGCGTGACGCATTTTCACTCATATAACAGACAACGATAGTTGCTGTATGAGCATTCGACGAAGAAGAAGAAGACTGAGAAACGTGCCTCTATGTGACGCTTTGGAAACTTCACAGAGTTGTACAAAATTGCCAATTACATCGCATTCCTCAAACTGTCAATATGTAAGTCCTGTTTTGACTATCATGCTCTAAATGTATACTGTTAGGGGGGGGGGGGTTAAATAGAAAATACAAGCAAAACAGTCCAGGGATAATAACTATAGAAGCGAAATGTTACTAGACTTTGTTAGGAGAATGGACAAAAACTCATTCCAAACACGCTCAGTATGGTGTCACGTTCCTAATCCCAATGCCAGCTTGTCCAAACAGATTTTACTAACAGCAAGACAAATGTTAAACAGGAATAGTGTATGAGGAAACAACATGTCTGCGCACGCAATTATTAGAGAAAATTGGTTTTGGAGAACATGTGGTTAATCTCAGTTGAAACGCGGTCTGACATTGATTAGTAAAGATCAGAGAATGTTTCACTTTTGTTTATCAAAACAAACTGGAAAACGTGGTATTGAGGATTCGTCTGTTTCTGTACCTGTGACAGAAGCAGAGAGAGAGAGAGAGAGAGAGAGAGAGAGAGAGAGAGAGAGAGAGAGAGAGAGAGAGAGAGAGAGAGAGAGAGAGAGAGAGAGAGAGAGAGAGAGAAACTCGAACTCGAACTCGAACTCGAACTCGAATATTTTAATGAGGGCAAATGGATAAGCCAGAGGCTTCTTTACACCAGGCCCCAATGGGTACAAATGGAAAACAAGCATGAATAAATCAATTAATTAATACAGATATATATATATATATATATATATATATATATATACAGACAGACATATAGATAGATAGATAGAAAAATATAGATAGATACATACATCGATAGATACATAAATACATAGATATATACATACATAAATACATACATGCATACATACATATATAGACAGGCAGAGGGACACGTAGATAGAAGGAAAAAAGATAATGTGTTTAAGACAAAGACAGTCCCTGGAATGAAACCGGGCTACCCTAATGGTGGGTGGCATATGCAAACAGTCACCACAGGTAAAACTTCCTAAATCTAGCCGAGAAACAGCAGCACCAACAAGCGTTAAACAGAAAACATGTTATAAAAGACTCTTGCAGCAATTCAAAGAATAAGCAATAAAATGCAAACACAAAATTGTTCAATGGCTACCACTGTGCCGACCGTTCGGACAACTAATGGACGTTTATTTTGTGCTTTGTTTTGATGAGTGATCACCATGATTATATTTTTTTCTCTTTAATTCATTTCTCTCTATTGATTGACTTTTTTATGCAGAAAAATAATATGGCTCAATTGTATAACCTTTGTTCAGTGTTAAGTCTTATTCCCTGTCCATAGTTGTGTTCATTGATGCTGTTTTGTTTGGGGTCTTTTGGTTGTTGGTGTTGTTTGTTTGACTTTGCTTTGTGGTAAGTCATGCTGTTATTTGTTTTATTATTGTTGTTGTCGAACAGTTGCAGAAAACTGTTTGCAGAGACAAGCTGTCCATGCTTACTCTTCTGTAAGCACACACATACACAGACACAGACACAGACAGACAGACACACGCACAGAGAAACACACACACACACACCACTACCGCCACCACAACCACTCCCCTCACATACACACACACACACATGCATGAACACTTAAGAGCTTCGATTTGTTTGTTTTTTACAAGATTCAGCGCTATATAAATTCCATATATTATTAATTTATTATAACACCCTCTTACACACAATCTGACTTCACACAAACATTTGCAACGACTATTACACCTTATAAACCATACAGACATATGAAACAGAAAAAGAGCAAACTGTTATCAGGTGTAATTTCCCTAGAGAAAAATCTGACGATTCTGTTTGGTTAGTTTTTGCTTCCAATAATCCACCATGACTAATATTACAGGCAGTCGTTATATCCCTGGAAATTGCTTTTCCGGGTCATTTAACAAAAGTACATAGAAGAATTCAGTCGACTAAAATCTGTAGTACACCCAACAGATGCATTTGCGAGAATAATTGCAAATGTATTCATTGTTGCATTTAGAGACATTAACATGTCATATAAAAGCATGATTTTCGCACAAACAGAGAAAGAGAGAGAGAGAGAGAGGAGAGGAGAGAGAGAGAGAGAGAGAGAGAGAGAGAGAAGAGAGAGAGAGAGAGAGAGAGAGTACTCAAACTCGAACACAAACTCGAAATGTTTATTGAGAGTAAATGGATAAGCACAGGGCTTCTTTACACCATGCTCTCACAAAAAAACAGGGGGGGGGGGGAGAGGAACAGGAAAAAAAACAAGAAAAGAAGAGAGAGAGAGAGAGGTGGGGAGATAGAGAGAGAGATTCAAAGGCATATTATTTATGAAATGACAGTATAAGTGTGAATAACAACAGCTGAAGCAGCAGTAGTAGCAAGGAGTTCAGCAGTAACAGCGACAGAAGATGTTGCAGCAGCAGAAACAACAGAAGTACTAGGAGGAGGACTAAAAGGTCAATAGGATTAAATAAGGAAATAACATAGTGACTTGCTAATTGGAATCATCAGTAGTGGTAACAGCAAAAGCAAAAAGGACAGAGTTTCTCTCCCCCCCCCCCCGCCCCCCTCTCTCTCACTCTCTCTCTCACCCGCCTCTCTCTCCTCTCTCTCTCTCTCTCTCCTCTCTCTCCTCTCTATCTCTCTCTCTCTCTCTCTCTGCCTCTTCCATTTTTGCTCCTCAAAGTGTACTGTGGCCTTAGGCTGATGTACATTAAACAATTTCAGAGTTCCGAGTTCTCTCCCTCTCCCTCTCTCTCTCTCTCTCTCTCTCTCTCTCTCTTCTCTCTCTCTCTCTCTCGGTGTCTCTCTGTCTCTCTCTGTCTATATATCTTTCTATATTTCTTTATATTTCTCTCCCTAGACCACTAGGCTATCCCGGTGATTATGACATGTGTCTATTATCTTGTGTGTTAGGAAATGTACATGCAAATGGATATGTATCCAGGATGTGTGTGTGTTTGTGTGTGTGTGAGTGTGTGTGAGTGTGAAAGAAAGTGTGTATGTATGTGTGGTGTGCGTGCGTGCATGTCTATGCATGCATAAGTGTGTGTGTATGTGTGCGCGCGCGTGCGCGTGCATATTTCGCCTGGACTTTTGGGGGAGTGTTGTTTGTGTAGGGGAGGGAGTGTTGGAGAGGGGAGTTTTTTCCTGTTTAATTGGTCTAGTTTATTCATGCAATTTATCGATTTCTTGATTTTTCAATAATTGAACGGGAGTTTGAGTGATTTATTTCATTGTTATTTGAAATTATCTTGTTTATTAATTGATTAATTCGTTCATAGTTGTTTTCAATTTTCCCCATGAAGGCCTGGTGTAAAGAGGCCTCTGGCTTATCCATTTACCCTCATTAAAATATTTGAGTTCGAGTTCGAGTTCCCTCTCTCTCTCTCTCTCTCTCTCTCTCTCTCTCTCTCTCTCTCTCTCTCTCTCTCTCTCTCTCTCTCTCTCTCTCTCTCTCTCTCTCTCCTCCCTGTCTCTCTCTGTCTCTCTCTGTCTCTCTCTGTCTGCCTCTCTCTCTATATCTTTATCTCTCTCTATCTCTCTTCATCCCTGTCTCTCTCTCCATGTTTCTGTCTCTCTGTCTGTTTCTCTCTCGCTCTCACTCTTTCTCTCTTTCTTTCTTTCTTTCTTTTTTTTTCTTCTCCCCTCTCTCACTCTCTTTCTTTTCATTTTCCTTCCTGTCCCGAATATAAACTCTTTTTATTTCATTGTTACACAACACCTCCTTCATCCTTGTCTCCTTTGATTTATCTGTTTCATACTCGTTTCTTTCTGTTTCCTTATCCCTCACCTTTGTACACATGGGTGTATGGGAAACTTGACAGTGCGGAATGAAACCGGACACATTTGGTTTTGGATATCGTTCTCTTTTTTTCTTATTGCAATTGTAATTTTGCTGTTCAAGAAGCATTGTAATGTGCTGATGGTTCTACAAAAGGTACATCACATTTTGCTAAATGGTATATACATGTTCTGCTTGTTACAAAACTGACTAAGACTTTGCTAACCACAGTGTACAGTTATATACAGTGCAATGGTTATCTGAAATAAAGAATGTTTAGTAAATATGTTAGCAACTGTGTAACATAGAGCATCAGTGAATGTACTGTGAGGTTCATGCTTTTGAAGTTCAGTAGTGCTTGCATGAATGACACGAAACCTGACCAACGAGAATGAGAAGAAAGGCTGCAGCCCAGGCAGACAGACCAGCGTCAGACTTCGTCTGTGCTCTCTGCCATAGGGACTGTCATTCCTGCGTCGGACTGCCCAGTCACAACCGAAGCTGTACCCCAATAAACACCTAGAGCGCAACCACACAGTCTTCCCAGACTGAAGGATGCCTACATGTATCTATTATATTGATATGGTGGTAGAGGCATGAGTGGGTCTGTGTGCTATGTTGTGTCAGAAAAGATTACATCAAAACAAACGCAAAAAACAAATGGCAACACACACACACACACCACCCCTACCCACATCCCGGCATCCATACCCCCACCACCCCATATCCACCCCTACACCCCCCCCCCCCACACACACACACCAGAACCTCCACTTTCATCAAACAACACACAGATACACTCGAGTGAGCATACCAGTCGTACTAATTCACTGGTCGGTCTGTATAATGTTCCTGGACAGCTCTGACTGTGCTAATGACATCGTTAACTTCTAGTCGGCTTCAGCAGCTGACATGATGACTGGCGGATGAGAGAAAGGGGAGGGGGGGGATAGGGTCATGTCCTGTGCCAGGCATAAGTATATAGTAGGTGACTTACAGGGGTAGAACAGTAATGTCTATTTTAGAGGGTATTAGCGTGGTAATGGTAGGGTGAGCGTGTCCTTTTCTTCAAGTCAGCTGTAAAATGAAGTTATTCTGTGGCGTGAGTAGTATGTGGGGAGGTCACGGGGGGTTGGGGGTCCGTCCCTTTACCCACACCTTCAGAAAAAAAATACTAATGAGTGGCGCTGCTCTTGTGGCGGCGCAATCTCATCCGAGCAAAGTAGCCCGAAGTTCAGGATGATAAATCTGCCGTGACCCAAAGTGGCATGAAAATGAAAGAATCTTTCTCAGATTATTGTTGTGTCTCTGTCTCTGTGTATTTTTCTCTGTCATTGCACTCTGGCCCTCTCCCTCTCTATCTCCTTGTGTACCTGTGTCTGTTTGCATATCCCCTGTTTAACTTTCGTTATAGTATATCTTTCTCTCATGATTGCTATACCATTAAAAAAAATCAAAGTATGGACCCTCTGTCTCTCTGTCTCTCTGTTTCTCTCTCTCTCTGTCTCTATCTCTGTCTCTCTCTCTCTCTCTGTATATATACTCTATGCGTCCATGTTACTGTCCTTGTCTCTTGGTTAACATTTTCTTTCACTTCTGCCAGTTGATATTTGTTTATCATGACAGTTACTGTGTTTCTGTTTCTCTGCAAGATCTTTCAGGATTACCAATGGTACCATAATTATTGCATAGTTATGCGATCGTTTGCCCACTACTAGGGTAGCCGCCTTCCGACTTTGAAGATGGTGTCTAAACACGACATGATGTACATAAATTTGCTTTATTTGCTTTCTTTTTAGTTTTGTGATTCGTTCCTACTGGCCTACTCTTCTGAAAGACAGAATGGATATTGATCATATATGCGCAAAGTTTATAGTTTCATCAGAATTATTTTACAGGGGAGTAGAGTCGGAACTTAGGTCAGCTCTATACGGGAAAAATCCCCTTAAATGGGCATATCGTAGTAAGTCGAGCCCGTGCTGTTAGATTACAAGCCCACACTCTAACCACTAGGTTGGGACATGCTGTGCTAATAACATGGCTGACTTTGGCTTGCCGATACAGGATCTAACAAGGTAATTGTTAAGAGGTCGTTTCGGAAGAGATGAAAGTGTACTAATTGCTAATTGACAGAACTTAGTGGTACCAAGCAGTCTACTATTGTTCAAAAAGTTAAGGCTGTACTTTTTCTCAAAGTCAGCTGAATAGCATGCTAATGGAGGGCGTGATAATTGGTGAGGGAAGTACGCCTGGGGTCTCTCTCGATTCCTCTGTTTGTGTATGGGGGTGTTTAAACAAATATCAGTTATAAATGTTCTTTTATGTCTTTGTTTTCATGATTATGAGTTATCAGTTTATGTGCTTGTTAGTGTTTGATTGCCCTTCATGGGATGACTAAAGTATTTTTGACTTGATCCTCTCTCTCTCTCTCTCTCTCTCTCTTCCCTGCACACCCCCTTCTTTGTGATTTGGTATGTGTCTGTGTGATGTTGTTCAATCCTTTTCTCTGTTTTCTGGTCTAAGTCCGTGATTAATAAATGATGAGATTTCGCATAATCATATGACCATTTACCCTCCAATAGGGCAGCCCCAATCCCACTCTCAGGGTGATGTCTTAACATGAAATCAGTGTGTATGTGGTTTTTAAAACATTGGTGCATATTCCTATTGGCACACAATAGCCTTCTCTTACGAAAGGCAGAACTGTTTTCTTTACATGTATAGAAGAAGCTATGCGTGCACTTGTACACAAGACTTTAGTTTATAGTCTAATCTAAAGGATTTTTGGGGAAGTAGAATCAGTACTGATGTTAACTCCAGTGGGGAAAAAAACTAAACACTTGAATGGGCGCATCAGTGGTTGTTCAAAGCCACATGGTCAGATCATAAGAGTAACTCTCTATTTCCAGGCTATCCCAATGTTGCTATAGATGAATTCAGCATAACATATTCGTATTCGAACTTTCTCTTTAAAAAAAAAATCATTACCGCAGAAACATGTCACAGCAAACATGAACTGTTCTCTTTAATGCCAATTGACAAAATCTACATGATGAAAGGTGTCTCTCTGTAAGGTACCACTGAGGGTAAAGCTTCAATCACCACCAGTAAACCTCTGAGGAGGGCTCATCCTGGAGCCAAAACTTGACTGCTAGAAGGTAACACATTCCAATAACGGCATTTAAGGCAATTGAGAGTAAGGACCTTTGACTTGACCTGACTAGCCATTGTTTTATTGAATCTCTGATAAATCATTTTCACACATATGGAGAAACTGTAGCTGGTTACCCACACTTGTTTTCCTCCACTACTTCTTCCTGAATGTATAAGACAAAAATGCAGTACCTGATATAATCATATAAAAGAGTGGACCATGTTCTGAAATTTAAAAAAATAATCTTTATTCATGAAACACATACAGTAACAGGGTTGATATCCAGTTGTGCATGCAAATAAGTCAACTGCCTCATGGTGAATTGTATGTGGCCCGTTTTTTTCACTTGTCTGTTTTAAGTAATGTTTTAGGTGTTGGTTTGCACTTTAGTTGAGACGTCCAGATTTACTTGTTTCCCTTTCCCTTTCTTCTTTCTGTATTTTAAAAAAATCTTTGTTGTTGTTGTTGTTGTGTTTCTGCTTCATTGTTTTGTCTGTCTTTCTGTACCTGTGTTTTATGTCTGTCTCCATCTCTGTCTTTGTCTGCGCCTGCCTCTCTCTCTCTCTATTCTCTCTCTACTTTTCTCTCTCTCTCTCTCTCTCTCTCTCTCTCTCTCTCTCTCTCTCTCTTGTGCTCTGGCATGTGTCTGTGTAATATTGTTAGGAACAACTTAGGTTAACTTTAGATATCTGATAAATGGTGACAATGTTGAGCTTTGATAAATTATGCAGGGGAGGTCGTCCTCTGAACCAGCAGGCATGTTTATTCATAAACCACATAACCTAATATACAATGTTGATGTCCAGTGTGTATGTAAATTAGTCAGCTGCCTCCTGGTCAACAGTATTATGCTATTTTTTTCTTTGCTCATCTGTTTTGCGTCAGCTTTCAGTTAAAAGATATTGTTGTGCATTTGGGTTGACACATTCACTCTCTCTCTCTCTCTCTCTCTCTCTCTCTCTCTCTCTCTCTCTCTTTCTCTCTCTCTCTCTAGGCTAGCATTCGATATATATGTACCCATCCTTGTTCCGTGTGTGTTTGTATGGGTGTGCACATGTGTGTGAATGCACACATGCCGCACGTGTAAAAAAAAGTTTATATCTTTTCCAATCAATGGTTTTTACAACATTGTATTCATCCTTGTTCCTTAAGATTATAACTACAAGCTGATGTTTGTAGAAGACCAGACCTGCTCTGATAACAGTGAACATGTATATTCATGAAACACAGAGGATAACAGGTTTGATGTCTAATTGTGCATGCAAATGAGACAACTTGCCTCATGGCCAATCGTATCATGGTCTAGTTGTAGTTCTTCTCTTGTGCAAAGTTTGGCGGGTTTTTATAGGTTTTATGGGTTTGTCTTTAAAATTAAAAACATTCTTCAGTTTCCTTTTTGTTTCTCTTTCCTTCTGTCATTTTTTTTTCTGTTTCTACCTCTTTGATTT
>CM054147.1:36673623-36703623 GCA_028751875.1 Rapana venosa | reverse complement strand
TTCAAGATTCAAGATAATGTGATAGGTTATGGACAGACGTTGAGTCATTTCTGAAAATGGAATGTTCTCATTTTCTCTGGTCCATCCTACATCCTCGTTCTTGTGTGTGTGTGTGTGTGTGTGTGTGTGTGTGTGTGTGTGTGTGTTTGTGTGTGTTTGTGTGTGTGTGTGTGTGTGTGTGTGTGTGTGTGTGTGTGTGTGTGTGTGTGTGTGTGTGTGTGTGTAAATAAACAGTCATTTTCCAGTCTGCTGTACTGCAAGAGTGTTTGCTTTTCTAACAACTTATTCCACATTGTGAGCTTATTGTGCTCTATAGGAGATGACTTGTTTGCCTGTCTAGTTGTCTATATCTGCTTCTGTCTCTGTCGTGTTTGTCTGTCTTGCTCTGTGTGTGTCTGTGTGTGTGTGTGTATCTGTCTATGTGTGTGTCTGTGTGTCTGTGTGTCTGTGTGTTTGTCTCTCTGTTTCTCTCTCTGTCTCTCTTTAACTTCCTCTATCTGTATCTGTCTCTGTCTGCATATGTGTGTATGTCTGTTTGTATGTCTGTCTGTCTGTCTGTCTGTCTCCCTCTCTCTCTCCCTCCCCCCTCTCTCTCTATCTCTCTGATATATGCGTGTATGTGTTTGTTTGTTTGTGTGTATGGGGGTTTGTTTGTTTGTGTATCTGTATGCCTGTCTGTGTCTGTGTGTACATACGTCTGTTTCCCTGAATCAGTCTCCTCAGTTAGCTCCAAATTGGTAACTATTTTATCACCCTTGTTACGTCTCTTTTTGGGGGCAAAGCCGGATGAAAAGAAAAAAATAAAGTGTGTCAGTACTTACATGTAACCCTTGGGAATAAAGCTTATCAATCAACTAATCAATCAACCTCCCTGGAAGTTCCAAGAGACGTGCGATTCAGTAGAAACCTGTTCAATACAACCAGACACAAAATTGCAAAACGAATATTCAATCAACCTTATTCCATGAATTATGTTTGGTCGCTACATACCCACTCGTCTTGCAAGGCTGTTTGATCAGTTTTCAATCAAGATGAATGTGTCTGCTCGGGGGTTCCTGGTAACTTGTTTCCCGTTTTTCGATGATGTTTTATGGTAGGTTTGGAAGGGATTACACAAGCACTGTAGATGAGATGGCCCAGTATGGCGCAGTTGTCTCTATCTATACGTGATTTTTTTCCCATAGTGTTCATTCCCACTGCATTTATCGTTCCTCAATTCTACGCACTGCACTACTTTTTAAGTTAAAATCAGAATAACAAAATAGAGTAATTTCCTTTCCCCCGTGGGGATGCTGGGGGCTTGTAAGTATAAACAGCATCCTACCTTCTGGAAATTATCTGCTACAAATATCCTCTTTTCTTTCACTCTAATTTGTCTCTGCCTGGTTTCTTTTCTTCATGTCACCTCCTTTCTGTGTGTTTCTTCCCTCTTGGTCGATCCCCCTGCCTTTTTTTTACCCTGAAAAACTTGACTTGTAACAATTCTCTCTCATGCCGAAGTCAGATGCGCTGGGCCCGACTTGTCAGGCGCTTGATGGCAGCGTGACGCATTTTTGCTCATATAACAGTAATTGCTGCTGTCTGAGAGTGTGACGAAGAGGAAGAGTACGTTTTGGTCAAATGAATAGATATATTTGAGAACACCTTTTATACATTCACACAAAGTACACACCATAAGGTGCAGAAGACATGAATTTGCTGTTAATTCATATATAGTTTTTTTGCGTGACTGTATTGATGGGCCCTCCAAGACCACACTGCAAGGGACAGTGCAGGGGAAGAGAAGGCGAGGCAAGCCGAAGAAGAAATGGGCAGACAACGTCACTGAATGGACCGGGGAAAGGTTCTCCACAACCCAGGCACTTGCACACAACCGCCGTAAATGGAGCCAACTGGTGCAACGTTCGTCACTGCAGTGCCCCTACGACCCTGGAGGGGTTATGGGAGCAGATGAGATGAAATGATGATGGTTATTGCATAGTTAATTTTGAAACAAGGGCGTATACAAAACTGAAAAGATTGTTTATTACTTGTAATAAACGTTGACTTGTACTTTTCCTGACTATCAATACTCGGGGTTTTATGGTCGTTTTGGTTTGTTTTCGCAGTTTACTTGTATCACTGTATTCCGCATGGCATTGTCACTTCTAGTGTTGTTTCTGCTGCTTCTGTTGCTGTTGCTGTTGCTGCTGCTGCTGCTATTACTGCTGCTGCTGCTGCTGCTGCTAGTACTACTACTACTACTACTACTACTACTACTACTACTACTACTACTACTACTACTACTACTACTACCACACAACTGTTGTGATTACTGCTGATAATATTCTCACTATAGCTTTTGATATGCTCCTTTTTTCGTTGTTGTTGTTGTTGTTTTTACTTAACTCTTCTTTCCTTCGTTTTTTTTTTATATATCTTTCTTCGTTTCTTATGTTTTGGTACTTACTCAGTCACGAATTTCGTCAGTTTATCATAATGTTAGCACGTGGCAAGGCCTTCTTTGAAATATCGCTGTACCTTGATAATAATTTTGGTAGGTTGAGATTTTCGTCATCCATCGACAAGTACTTAGTATAACAGCGTTTTATCTTCTTTACGACAACGATATTCTTCATCGAAATCGAAATGTATCTACCTATATTACTACAAGGAGCAACACGCACACATCCATATGAACAAACTTCAATTTCTCACTCGTGCCCTGTCACTTATAGACAACAGACGTTAAGCTCAAAACGACTACTATTATTCCTCCTCCTCCTTCTCCTCCTCCTCTACCTCCGCCTACTACTACTACTACTACTACTACTACTACTACTACTACTACTACTCCTGCTGCTGCTGCTGCTGCTGCTGCTCCTGCTGCTACTACTACTTCTGCTGGTGCTGCTGCTGCTGCTGCTACTGCTGCTGCTGTTGATGTTGCTGCTGCTGCTCCTCCTCCTCCTCCTCCTCCTCCTCCTCCTCCTCCTCCTCCTACTACTACTACTACTACTACTACTACTACTACTACTATTACTACTACTACTATTACTACTACTACCACTACTACTGCTACTACAACTACTACTGCTACTCCTCCTCCTCCTACTACTACAACTACTACTACTATAACTAGTACTACTTCTACTACTCCTAATCCTCCTACTACTACTACAAACAACTACTACTTCTACTACTACTACTACTTCTACTTCTCCTCCTCCTACTACATCTACTGATACTACTACTGTTACTACTACTACTACTACTACTACTACTACTACTACTACTACTACTACTACTTATACTACTATAACTACTCCTACTACTATTCCTACTCCTCCTCCTCCTCCTTTTCCTCCTCCTCCTCCTACTACTACTACTCATAATCCTCCTCCTCTTCCTACTACTACTACTACTACTACTACTACTACTACTACTACTACTATTACTACTACTACTACTACTCGTAATCCTCCTTCTCCTCCTCCTTCTCCTCCTCCTCCTCCTCCTCCTTTTCCTCCTTCTCCTCCTCCTCCTACTACTACTGCTACTACTACTACTACTACTACTACTACTACTATTACTACTACTACTACTACTACTCGTAATCCTCCTCCTCCTCCTCCTCCTACTACTACTACTACTACTTCTACTACTACTACTACTACTACTACTACTTCTTCTAATCTTCCTCTTCCTCCTCCTCGTCCTCCTCCTCCTCCTCCTCCTCCTCCTACTACTACTACTACTACTACTACTACTACTATTACTCCTCCTCCTCCTCCTACTACTACTACTACTACTACTCCTACTCCTACTCCTACTCCTACTACTACTACTACTACTACTACTACTACTACTATTACTACTACTGCTACTCGTAATCCTCCTCCTCCTCCTACTACTACTACTACTACTACTACTACTACTTCTACTACTACTACTACTACTACTACTACTACTACTACTACTACTACTACTACTACTACTACTTCTAATCTTCCTCCTCCTCCTCCTCGTCCTCCTCCTCCTCGTCCTCCTCCTCCTCCTACTACTACTACTACTACTACTACTACTCCTACTACTACTACTACTACTACTACTACTACTGCTGCTGCTGTTGCTATTGGGGCTGCCACTACTACTTCTATTCAAAAATCAAAATTGATGTGCTCTTGTGGCATTGTGCTGGGTCTTAAGTGTAATGAGTGAGACAGTAGGTGACCGCCTACCGTCTAAGGTAACCTGGAAAATTGCATCGACAACAGCAACAACGACGACGACAATATTAACAATAACAGCAACAACGTTTTCAACAATAACATTAATCCAGTCAGTCATTCATTGAGTCATTGTTTTCCCTTTTCTTTCATATTTTAATCCTTCCTTTTTTTTTTTGTCTCTTTCTATCTTGTTTTTTTGCTTCTTCCTTCCTTCCTTTCGTTCTTTTTTCTTTCCTTCATTCATTCTTTTTGTCTTTCTTTCTTTTTTCTTCCTTTCTGTCTATCTTTCTTTCCCTCTCTTCGTCTCTTCTTTATCTCCTTCTTTCTTTCTTCTCTCTCCTTCTCTCCTACTACTCTATATACCTACTTTACTATATATTTTCTTGGGACGGTGATAGCTGCAGTGGGGTGCACTACTTTCTATTCAAACAATTAATGCCTGTGGGAGCTGGGTTTAAGTTGATGGGTACCGTTGACCGGCCTCCGTCTTGAGGGACAGTTCCGCCAGCAACCCACGACTTAAATTAAACCCGCACCGTTTTAGTCAGAATTTAAACAGCAGCATGGATGAGTATATTCAGTTCATCCCCCCTCATATCTGGCCTCTAGAATATGTGAGGTCTTACCTCCTTCCCTTCTCTTTTGTCTTCTTATGTTCTTTTTGCTCCTTTCTCCTTTTGTTACCTATTTTTTCTATTTTTTTCTCCTCTTCTTCTTGTTTTTACTTTTCCTTTCTTCTTTCTATTGTCTGCTGTTGTTGTTTTTTCCTCCTTTCTTTTTCTGTCTCGTTTTCTTTAAATCAATGAAAACCCGCAAGAACCACAGACTCCACACCAAGGCAAAACACATTGAAGTAGGCTACAGAGTAGGCGTATTTCAACCCCTTACAGTAGCTGTCTTCTGAAACTCCCCTCAGCCTGTCTGTCTGTCAGTAGGTCTGTCTGCCTGTATGTCTGTCTATCTATGTCTTTCTTACGTCCTTTTGTTTCCTTTCCATTTTTTCTATTAGCCATTCTTTTCCTTTTCTTTAACCTTCTTTTTCCTTTAAGTTTGCTATAGCCCCAAGAATCACAGAACCCACACCCTGGCTAACGTAATGAAGTAGGCTATGTATGTAGTACGAGCGTTTCAACTCTTTGACAATAACTTTTCGTTCGTTTCTCCTTTCTTTAGTTTCTTCTTTATGGTTTTTTGTTTGTCTTACTTTCTTTCTTTCTTTCTCCCGTTTTCCCCCCTGTATTTTGCATTGTAGCAGCCCTGAGAGCCCAGAGGCCACATCAAGCAAAGAGGACTAAGTGGTCTATTCAGTACGTCTGTTTAAACTCTTGACATTCGTGTTGTTCTTTTTTTGTTGTTGTTTTGTTTGTTTCGTTTGTGGGTTTTTTCTGTACTTTTATCGTCTTCTTTCGTTGTTTTATTTCATGTACTGTCTGTCTGTTTGTATGGCTGGTTGGCTAGATGGCTGGCTGTCTGTCTGTCTGTCGTTACTCTATGAGGGTTTATTATTTTATTTTATTTTTTTCTTTATTTCTTTCTTTCTCTCATATCTTTTGTTAAAATACAGACACTTATACAGGTCGCATCAAGTTCAGAACGATAAAATAGGTCTAGTTAAACTCATGACAGCAACTTTCATTTTTGGAAATGCTTATCTTTCTTTTTTTTCATTCGTCTGTTTTTGTTTTACCTCTTCTCTGTCTTTCCGTCTGTCTCTGTCTGTCTCTCTGTTTCTCTGTCTCTCTGTCTCTCTCTCTCTCTCTCTCTCTCTCTCTCTCTCTCTCTCTTCTTCTGTCTTTCTTTACTTCTCGATTGTTTCGTCTATTGTCTTTCTTTCTTTCTTTTTTTCCCAATCAATTTATTTTGTCAAAAACTTAGACAAAAATACAGAAACCGCATCAAGGTTAGCTAGCACAGGGAAATGGCCTGTGCAAGAAATCTGTTCAAACTCTTCATAATAGCGTTCTTTCTCTGTTTCTTTCATTCGTTCTGTCTTTACCTTCTGTAAATATTATCTCTGTCCTTTGTTGCCTTTCCTTTTGTCCCCACAGTCTTTCTTCCCATTTTTTTTCTCTTTCTTTGTCCTTTTCTTTATTTTTCTTTCTTTCTTTCTGTATTTCTTTCTTACTGTATTCTTTCTGTATTTCTGTTTCTGTATGTTTTTCCCTTTCTATCTTCCTTTTTTATATTCCTTTCTTTCATTCTTTCTAACTTTGTTCTTTCTTTTTCCTTTATCTGTTCCCTTTCTTTCTTTCTTTTTTTTTCTTGTCTTTCCTTCTTTTTTTCTTCTTTCTTTCTTTACTTTACTTCTTTCTATCGTTTATCCTTTGTTTGTTTTATATTCCTTCTTTCTTTTCTCTAGCTTTGTTTTTTTTCCTTTTCTGTCTTTCTTTCTTTGCTTTCTTTCTTTCCTTCTTTCCATTTTTCTCTCTCTGTTTTATTTTTCTTTCTTCCTTCCTTTCTTTCTCTCTACCTTTCTTTCTTTCATATTTTTTCTTTTTCTTCTTTCTTTCTTATTTTTTTTCTTTCTTTATTTATTTTTACCGTCTTTTTTTACCTTTCTTTCTGTCGTTCGTCCTTCTCCTCTCCTTCTCATTATTTCTTTTCTTTCTTTCTTTCTTTCTTTCTTCTTTCAGTATTTCTGTTTTTTTCTGTCTGTTTCTTTCCTTTTCAATCTTTCTTTCTTTCTTTTACTGTATCATCTTTTTTACCACTCTTTCTTTCTGTCTTTCTACATTTCTTTCATTCTCCTTTCTTTTCTCTTTTATTCTCCTCTCTCTCTCTCTCCTTCTCTTCTCTTCTTCTCCTTCTTTTTCTTTTCTTTCTTCTTCTCTTCTTTTCTGTTCCTTTTCTCTCTGCTACATCCCCCCCCAAAAAAAAACAGAAACACCCAGGCCACATCCAGCCCCACACGATTTAATTCGTCCATTCAGTACGTCTGTTGTCAACTCTTGACACTCATTTTCTCCCAGTAAAGACGCTTATCAGGTAATCGTCATGCTCGACCGCTTTACAGAGACAGTGGGGGGAGATGGTCAGTTGTATGTAGGTGAGACTGGACATTGGTAGCCTTCAACCCACGCTTCGCTGACCCAGAAGCTTATGTTGTCCTGTTTGGGAGTTTCCCCCCCCTTTTTTTAAATGCATTATTCTTCCTTGTTATCGGATCTTGTTCCTACTTTGTAAACTTTCCGTGGTCAGTCGCGGAGTCGGTTTCATAACACTGGCTTTGCTGTTTTTAGTGGGTTAGAGGGGATGGGGGGATGTAGGTGGACTTTTGCTTTTTGTGTACTTTTAGTCGTAGTAAGCTTAGGTGGATAGCCGGGAGCTTTTCTCTCTCTCTTCTCTCTCTCTCTCTCTCTCTCTTCTCTCTCTCTCTCTCCTCTCTCTCTCTTTTCTCTCTCTCTCTTCTTTTCTTCTCTCTTCTTCTTTTCTCTCTCTCTCTCTCTCTCTCTCTTGTCTTCTTCTTCTTCTCTTCTTCTTCTCTCTTCTCAATTCTTCTTCTTCTTCTTTTCTTTTCATTCTTTTTGTCTTCTTTCTTCTTCTTCTTCTTCTTCAATCTTCTTCTTCGCAATTCTTCTTCGCATTCTTCTTCTTCTTCTTTCTTCAAATTCTTCTTCTGAATCTTCTTTCTTCTCTTCTTCAATTCTTCTTCTTCTTCCAATTCTTTTTCTCAATTCTTCTTCAATTCTTCTTCATTCTCTTCAATTCTTCTTAATTCTTCTTCATTCTTCTTCTTCTTCAAATTCTTCTTCAAATTCTTCTTCTTCTTCTTCTTCAAATTCTTCTTCTTCTCTTCTTCTTCTTCTTCTTCTTCTTCTTCTTCTTCTTCTTCTTCTTCTTCTTCTTCTTCTTCTCTTCTTCTTCTTCTCTTTCTTTTTCTTTCTTCTTCTTCTTCTTCTTCTTCTTCTTCTTCCTTCGTTCTTGTTCTTGCTTCTTCTTCTTCTTCTTCTTTCTCTCTTCTTCTCCTTTTTCTTCTTCTTCTTCTTTTCTTCTTCTTCTTCTTCTTCTTCTTCTTCTTCTTCTTCTCTTCTCTGTGTTCTCTTTACCAGGTGGGGGCTCGGGGTAGCAATACCTGGGCCTCCTCCTGTGCCTGTGTGACTGTGTAGGAGGTCTGCCCGCAGGCTTCCTCACCATGGTCTAGGTTCGGTCACCTCTCTCTCTCTCCACTGTAATCCCCTACCTTATTTTCCTGGATGAAAACACCCTGATAATCGTTTGCTGTTGTGCTGTGTTGTGTTTGTTTGCGTGTTGCTTTTTTTCTCTCTCTCGTTTAAGTTGATCGCAAGGAAGTAGTAGTTTAAAATACTCTCCCCCCAAAAAAAGGAAAGGAAATTCCGAAGGAAAGTTTTGATTACAGATTATGTTATTACCTTTTCCCCTGTGGGTATGCTTAGGCTTCTCGGTGTAAATAGCATCCCAACCTTTCTGAAAATGTTATGTTAGGAATTAACTCTGTTCCATATGTCTCTCGCTTTGTTTCTGCCTTGTTCCTTTTCTTCACGTCACCTCCTTCTTATACTTTTTTTACCTTCTTGGTCCATTCTCCTGCTTTAAAAAGAAATTACCCGAAAGACTTAAAAGATAACAATTCTCCCCAACGCCGAAATCCAATGTGCTGGGACTGACTTGTCAGGCGCTTAATAGCAGCGCAACACAATTTTGCTCACATGACACCCGTCAGTAAACGTTGATGTCTGAGCGTTCCACAAAGAGGAAGTAGTTATTGCAATAAGTCGATTTGTTCCTCAAATCTCCCTCTTCTAAGCTGGCTTTTCTTGCAATTTCCAGTTGGCATGCTTCTGCCTGTATAATTATGTTGTTATCACAACGTGCTATTTCGTATACGTGCTATGTGGTGACATCCTGGCTATGTTTGAAAGAGAATAATAATTGTGTGAGTAGTGGGTATGTGAAGGTTGTTTTTTTTTAAAGCTGGAACGCACCAAACTTTGGTTAGTGCTTATAGGTCACTTGTGCGTATATGTGTGTATGTGTGTGAGTGTGCATGTGTGTGTGTGAGTGTGTGTGCGTGCGTGCGCTCGTACGTGTGTGTGTGTGTGTGTGTGTGTGTGTGTAGGGGGAGGGGGGCTATTTTTTTCGCATAACAGTTGTAGTTTGTCTGTACATTATTTTACAATTTCCACGATGAATAATTATGTTTTAGTCCAGATGATTAGCTTGTATCGCATGTGCAGTTGTTTATTCATGTATAAGCCAATTTCTATAAGAACACGGAAGTTCCGAGAAAGAAAGAAAAAAAAGCAGAAAAGAAAATACTGTTCCTTTTTTTTCTTAATTCATTTCTATAATAAGAAAACAGTTTTATCGTGTTTGCTTTGTTTGTTTTGTAGCTCTCGTCGTTTTATTTGGGGGGTTTTCTTGTTGTTTCGTGCAGATGTTTATTTCGTATTTTGATGTCTCGATTTCCGTCTTCTGATGTGTGAGATCTCTCAAACTGTCCTTCATTTTTCATAACAAAAAACATATTCTAAAAATACTACCAAGTTTTGTTTAGTTTTTATCTTTTCGGTTTTTTTTCTCTATCTCTTTGCTTGCTCTCTTTTCAGCTTTCTTTCCTTTGTTTTTTCTTGCTAAATCAGATAAGAATGCCATCCATGTCTTTATGTTTGTCCCTGTCAATCATTTTCGAAACCTGATACAGAGAGAGGGAGGGAGAGAGAGAGAGAGAGAGAGAGAGAGAGAGAGGAGAGAGAGAGAGAGAGAGAGAGAGAGAGAGAGAGAGAGAGAGTGATAGACAGAAACAGACGAACACACACACACACACACACACACACACACACACACACGCACACACACACGCACGCAGGAACGATTGACAGAAACAGACAAGGTGTTACACTATCCCTTGACTGATCTCATCTTTGAAAGTTTTCTTGGCCTGTTTGACAAGCTTACTTAGTTGGGTTTTTTATATTATTATTGGTTTCTTTCTTCATGTGTGTATATTTTTAGAGGGTTAGTTTGGCTGCTTGCCTGCTTAGTTGGTTGGTTCTTTAGTTCGTTCGCTGGTTCTTTGGCGAGTTGGTTGTGTAGTTAATTTGCTGGTTGATAGGTTGGTGGGTGGGCTGGATGGCTGGCTGGCTGGCTGGTTTGTTTGTTTGTTTGTCGGTTGTTTTTTTGTCTTTTGTTGGTTGGTTGGTTTTTTGGTTGGTTGGTTTGTTGGTTGGGTGAGTGGTGGGCGGTTGGTTGGTTCGTTCGTTCTTTGGTTAGTTGGTTGGTTCTTATGTTGGTTGCTTGCTTGGTTGGTGGGTTGCTTTTTGGTTGGGCGGGTGGGTGGTTGGCTGGTTAGATGGTTAGTTGGTTAGATGGTCGCTTGGTTGGTTAATTGGCTGGTTGGCTGGCTGTCTGGCCGGTTGGTTGGTTGGTTGGTTCGTCGGTAGTATGGTTGGTTAGTTGTTTCGATGGTTTGTTGTGTGATCGTTACATTTGTGAGTCGGTTGGCTGGTTGGTTGGGTGGGTGGGCGGGTGGTTGGTTAGTTAGTTAGTTGGTTGGTTAGTTGGTTAGTTGGTTAGTTGATTGGATTCTTAGTTTCAAGTTTGGGTGGCTGGATGCTTGGTCAATTAGATGGTTCAATGGTTGGTTGGCTGGCTGGTTAGTTGTCTGACAGGTCGCCTAGCTAGTTGGTAAATTGTATGCCTAAACCGTTGTTTAATGTAGTTAATTGCTTTGTTGCCAGTTTGCTCATTTTCTTTTAGGAGTATTGCTTTATTTTGGTCTCACGAAGAAGGTCAAGCTGCAATTCAGTATCCTCCTAAGAACACCACCAAAATAAAGGCAACATTCATCGCCTCAGCCTTATGCTATACAGCTGTATCACGGAGATGCTGCTACCGGTTTATCTAGCTGTCTGGATACGTACCTGCTTTGACTCACAATGCAATGCACGCCTAGCCTGCTTGGTCTATAAAAAAAACAACCAAAGAGATAGAATACGATGAAATACACAGAGTCGTAAAGCTGTAGCAAGTGTGCAATCTATCACTGTCAGCACTGTGTGCAACAATGTTAGCGACACTAACCGATCCTGTTTTAGCTCCCAACATTTTCCCGTCAGTTTACTGAATAAACGCGCTGTCTCTGTTGTTTTTTAGGTGTATGGTTGTGTGTGTGTGTGTGTGTGTGTGTGTGTGTGTGTGTGTGTGTGTATGTATGTGTGTGTGTGCGTGCGTGCGTGTGTGTGTATGTGTGTGTGTGAGGGAAGGCGGGTGTAGGTGTGTGTGTGTGTGTGTGGTGTGTGTGTGTGTGGAGGAGGTGGTGTGTGTGTGTTGTGTGTGTTTGTGATGTGTGTGAGTGTGGAGATGTAGTGGATGTAGTGTGGTGTATTGATAGTGTGATGATGGTAGAGTGAGTCGAGGGAGGGAGGAGAGGAGGATGAGGTGGAGTGGAGGAGGCGAGATGAGTGAGGAGAGAGAGAGAGATAGTGAGAAGAAGACATACGGAGAAAGGCAAAATCTGTGTACTTTATTAAATTATGTCATAATTACATATTTAATTCCAAGTAATGTATTGAGAAAGAAACTAGCATAATTGCTTTATGGATATAAAAGACGTTTGATGCAGAGAAAGAAAGAGATGAAGAGACGAGACAAAAAATGATGTACGTTATGTGAGTGTGTCATAAATTCATTTTGTATTGTATGTATTGCGTTGTTGTTTTATGATATTATGTTTGTTGCAAGCATGCGTATAGTATGATGACGAGAACATTGTGTGGAGTGTTGCTTTCTTGTGTGTGTATGTGTGTGTGTGTGGTGTGTTGTATATGTACGTGAGAGAGACAAGAGTGTGTTGGGGATGGTGTAAGTGTGGGTGGATGTGAAGATAGAGACAGATAGACAGACAGAAGAGAGAGAGAGAGAGAGAGAGAGAGAGAGAGAGAGAGAGAGAGAGAGAGAGAGAGAGAGAGCACAACAGAACAAAATCAGAAGGAAAAAAACAAACAAGTTAAACTGCAGAATGTTTTCTCCTTAAAGACAAGTAAATGCCGTTGTTTTTTTTAAACCGACGAAGCTTGCACCAAGAAAAAAAGAGACGAACACAAACTAGACCCTGATACAATTGACCACACGAGGCAAGTTGTCTCATTTGCATACACACATGGACATCAAACCTGTTATCCTGTGCTTCATGAATATACATGTTCCCTGTTTCAGAACAGGGTCTGGTCTTCTACAGACATCAGCTTGTAGTTATAATCTGAAGGAACAAGGACGGGTACATGGATATATCGAATGCTAGCCTAGGTTCATTCGTAACAACATTTCGCAAAAGTACAAGTGGTGGGAGAAGAAAAGAGAAGAGAGAGAGAGAGAGAGAGAGAGAGAGAGAGAGAGAAGAGAGAGAGAGAGAGGGGAGAGAGGAGAGAACGAGAGAGAGAGAGAGAGAGAGAGAGAGAGAGAGAGAGAGAGAGAGAGAGAGAGAGAGAGAGAGAGATGTGAGAGAGAGAGAAGAGAGAGAGAGAGAGAAGAGAGAGAGAAGAGAGAGAGGGGAGAGAGAGAGAGAGAGAAAGAGAGAGAAAGAAGAGAGAGAGTGTGAGAGAGAGAGAGAGACATAGAAGAGAGTGAGAGAGAGAGAGAAAAAGAGAGAGAGAGAGAAGGAGAGAGGAAGAGGAGAGAGAGAGAAGAGAGAGAGAGAGAGAGAGAGAGAGAGAGAGAAAGAAAGAAAGACAAAGAGAGTGTGTGTGAGAGAGAGAGAGACATAGAGAGAGAGTGAGAGAGATAGAGAGTTAGAGAGAGAGCGAGAGAGAGAGAGAGAGAAAGAGAGAGAAGAGAGAGAGAGAGAGAGAGAGAGAGAGAGAGAGAGAGAGAGAGAGAGAGAGTCTGCGTGTACGTTTTTGTGTGAAATTAAATGTCATATCACATTTTTATGCCAAGTGATAATGTGAAAAAGCAGCATGTTTTCTTTTACGACGATACTTAACCCTTTGCATATATATGTATGTATACCAAAAGATCGAGAACAATATAGTAGAATATAAATGTGCATGTGTAAGTGCGTGTGTGTTTGTTTGCGTGTGCGTTTGTTTATGTGTGTGTGTCTTTGTGTGTGTGTGTGTGTTTGCATGTGTGTATATGCGTGTGTGTGTGTGCTTGCGTGTATGTGGGTGGTTGTCATTGTTTATGTGTGTGTGAGACACAAAGAAATAAAGATAGTGTTATAGAGGGACAGAGAGAGACAGACAGAGAGAACAGAGCAACAGACAGACAGACAGACGGTCACACAGAAAGGCAGAGAATACATACCAGGCTAGATGACAATCTGAACGAAAAGCAGCAAGGATATCCTTCATTATTCTGAGAGTGTTTTCTGTAAGCATTGGGATAAGAACACAAAATGCCACTGTTCGTTAACTCCAGTTCTTGCTGCTCTGATGTATTGTCGCTGTTCCTTTGTGTTAGGCGTTTCCCATTCTGACATCCTTTGGAAGGAGGGACCACCCAGAATGTGTACTCTGATTCACTCATCCACACCTCATAATCACTGTGCGACCGTTAAGTACACAGTAGATGGAAGTTGTGTATGTATGGATGTTTTCAAACTCTTCATCATCTAGGCAGCAGCAGTTCGACTTCAGATGCATGGGTTTTTGTGTTTTGTTTCTTTTCTGATGGAGTTTAGAGATTATTGCTCTTGGAGCTTGATATGGATAAGACCCACTTCAACATGACATTTCACAACACGAAAATGTTCCAATGTAACACTAAGAACGCTGCTCGTTTGTCGAAATAAAGTAAAATCGGTATTTAACTACGTATGCCAGTAGCTATAGAAAGAAAAAAAATCAATAACTTTGAATATATCTGATGACAAAAAAGAGTGGAGAATCTCTTATTTTTGGGCGTGTTTTTTTCCCCAGTAGAATTAGAAAAGGTTACCAAAACAAAACAAAACCCTATCAGTACACTTGGAAAGCAATCAAAACGAAGGCAACAAATAAAATCCAATCAGATAATCTGACAAATAAACCAGCAAATATTTCTTCAATCTTAAGATAGAAAATATCTCTTTTTACCCTCAAGTTCCAACTCGCCATTTCCCTTCCTCCGGCCACTAATTCTCCCTCACCCTCCCCCAACCTACCTCCTCACCCCACCCCAACCCTTCTGAACACAATTTAAAAAAATATCAATAAATCCATCCAGAAACCCGTTTTTGCAATCGTTGGTTAAATTGAATAGCACTTTCATCTGAAATTGCTCAGCTGATAACGGATTGTTCAGTTGTTTTCGCTAAGCAGCTGTATCTGAAAAAGCTTTTAGTGAGAAAGGAAAAAAATACGTTTCATATTTTGTTTGTTCAGTTCATACACGTGTGTGTTCGTGTGTGTGTTCGTGTGTGTGTGTGTGTGCGGGAAGGGGGGGGGTATGTGTGTGTGTGCGTGCGTGCGTGTGCGTCAGGTCAAATTTTTATCTCCAGATGGTACATTGAAAAAGCAATGCATTTGCTTTTTTCATCAAGCCACCTATCTAAGAACAAATAATTATCTTAATGATAATACTGAAATATAACATGATTGCAACCTTTACCGATAAATTGTACCAGGAAAAAGAGGGAAACCAATAAAATAATACATTGGAAAATACAAAGTACACACACATACATGCATGTGCGTGCGTGCGTGTGTGCGCGTGTGTATGCATATGTGCACTCGCGCTTATGCGTGCATGTGTGTTTGTCTGTTTGTCTCTATGCGTTTGTGTGCGTGTTTGATGTGTTCGTATACGTGCGCGCGCGCGCGCGCGTGTGTGTGTGTAAACACATGCACAATATATCACAATGAAAGCTAAGGCGTGAGGACAATGACACATTAAAATCTCATCGCAAAATTACGAAACTTGCAACAACAACTTAACACACAAAAACAACACAACAACAACAACAACAACAACAACAACAACAAAACTGTAGTCAATCTCAACACGAAAGAAAGTGCTAGGGAAATTCCTACCTACGGCTGTAGACCACAGCGTTGTCTTTTCTCTTTTATTATTTTTGTCATCTTTTTCCGTTTTTATTGTCCTGTAATAAAATCCAAAGAGAGCAGAAAGAGGGCAACACAGCTAGCAGCAACTCGCCATAGCCTATGTAGGAGATGATGGAAGGGAGTTCGTTTGCTACAAGTCGCGTTAGAGAGGAGAGAGAGATAGAGAGAGAGAGAGAGAAAGAGAAGTTGTTTGTGTTGTGGTGTGTGTGTGTGTGTGTGTGTGTGTGTGTGTGTGTACGTGAGTGTGTGTGTGCATGCGCGCGCGCGCGCGGGGGCGTGTGTGTGTGTGTGCGTGCGTGCGTGTGCGTGTGCGTGTGTGTGTGCCAGGCACATAGCCTAGTCGCTTCTTTGCTTGCTTCGGCCGCTCGCTCTCTCTCCCTCTCTCTTTCTTGCTCTCTCTCTCTCTCTCTCTCTCTCTCTCTCTCTCTCTCTCTCTCTCTCTCTCTCTCTTCTCTCTCTCTCTCTCTCTCTCTCTCACTCACTCCTGCACTCTCAGTCTGTCTCTCCTCTCTGTCTCTCACAGACGGAGAATGAAGTTGAGGAAAGAAAGTTGTATACCGCTGGAGAGTTGTGTTATTATTATTATTATTTGGTTTGTGTGTTTGATTTTGCTCGTTTCCTGACTGAGGTATTCTACATGTGACTGGTTACATACAGTGTGGTTGGTTGGTTGTTTTATTGTCCTTGAAGGTAGGATATTTAATATGATTCTCTTTTGTATGTACTGTTTTGGTGGAGATTTTTTGTTTGTTTGTTAGATGGACAAATATGTTATGATATGCTGTATGTCTGTCTCTGGCTATTTTTCCGTGTGTGTGTGATTCTGTCTATCACTGTCTCTGCCTGTGCCTTTCTGTCTGTCTGTTCCTCTGTCTGTCTCTCTGTCTGTCTGTCTGTCTGTCTGTCTGTCTCTCTCCCTCTTTCTCTATGTATACGTGCACGCGTGCAATGTGTGTAGAAGGGGTGTATATGTGCGCGTGCGTGCGTGTGTACGTGCGTGCGTACGTGTGTGTGTGTGTGTGAGAGGAGAGAGAGAGAGAGAGAGAGAGAGAGAGAGAGAGAGAGAGAGAGAGAGAGAGAGAGAGAGAGAGAGAGAGAAGATAAGCGATCGTTTTCTTCATCCAAACAATAATTTTCAATCGTTTCCCTTTCTTAATTTCCTTTGCAATTTTGTTGTGTTTTGTTTTTTTGTTGCTAATATTTCTTTTCACTTCATTCTTTTCGGTGTGGCTTTTTTAAAAGTTCTGTGTTGATTGTGCCTTGCTTTCTTCCTCATTTTCTGTCTTTTTTTACCACTATGCTGATTATTCCTTTTTTTGTAGTGAGTTTACTTTTTTTTTCTGTCTGTGTTTATGTTGTTCCTCCTTTCTTGAAGCGTTTTCATTGTTATGTTTCTGCAACGTTTGATAAGTGAAACAAACGAAACTAAAACCAGATTCCCTTAGTGTCGCCAATGTAAATAGTGTGTTTTTCTTGTGTTTATTTTAACATTATCATCTTCCTTATTATCATGCAACCAGCATTGATATTAACATTATTCGCAACTTTATTATATTATTGTTGTCATCGTAGGTATTGATGCCATTTTTATCTATAGTGCTCTCTCACTCTCTCCCTCCCTCCCTCTCTCTCTCTCTCTCTCTCTCTCTCTCTCTCTCTCTCTCTCTCTCTCTCTCTCTCTCTCTCGTTTGGTTCTGTTTTGGTTTGGGTTTGGGGTTTGTTTGGGTTTGTTTGGAAGGGGGACTATTCGGTTGTCCCCTCTCCCCTTGTTGTTGTTGCCGCTTTTGTTTTGCTCTTGGTTTCTTGCTATTTTTTCGGTTGTTTCTATGTTTTCTGTTTTGCTCTCTTTCTTACTTGTTGCTACTTTGTTTTCTCTCTCTCTTGGGTGATTTTTGTGGGGATTTTTGTGTGAGATATTTTTTCCGTATACTGTGTAAGAGTACTGCTATGGACTTTATTTTATGTTATTATCCTATATATCCCTAAGGTCGGGGACTGGATGTAAAAAAGCACATGGGTGCTTATTCATTATCCTCAAAATAAAAGAATTTGTCATTGTCATTGTCATTGTCATTGTCTCTCCCTCTCTCTCTCTCTCTCTCTCTCTCTCTCTCTCTCTCTCTCTCTCTCTCTCTCTCTCTCTCTCTCTCTTCTCGTATATTTTCTTTTTCCTCTTTGATCGCTCAGACAGCAATTGTTGTCTTGTCATAGTAAACCCTGTTCCGCTTTTCGTAAGAGTAGGCCATAGTGTGCCGGTGGGAACAGATGACAAACATTTACTAAACCGTATACACACAGGGACTGGATATTTATAAAAACACACATATTCGTGCTTATTCCATCATCCTCGATATAAAAGAAGAAAGAAAGAAAGAAAATATCAGCGAAAATGCGTTGCGCTGCTGTTAAGCACCTGAAAAGTTAGGCCCAATGCATCCATCTTCGAGTGGCAGATAATGGTTATCTTTAAAGGCTTTATTCTGGAGGGAAAAACAAAAGGCAGGAGAATGGAAAAAAAAGACAGAAAATAGACAAAAAGTTAGTGACAGGAAAACTAAAATGGGAGCAAGGCAGAAACAAGGAGAGGGATAGAAAAGAGGGTACCTTAGCGCATAATTTTCCAGAAAATTGGGATGATTATATTTGTGAACTAGCAGGCATTCACATGTGGGAAAGGGGGTGGTGGTGGTGGTGGGGGGTGGTGGTGGTAATCAGTATCCAATGCTGCTTGTCTCCTCTCTGTTTGTTTGTGTGTGTGTTGTTTTTTGTTGTTGTTTTTTTTGTTTTGTTTTTTCATTGGGGGGGGGGGGGGGTGAGGGGGAAGAGGGGGCACTTTTTGCGACAATTGTTTTTTTCCTTCAAACTGGTTCATTCAAGCTCTTTTTCTGTAGTTAACCTTATAGAAATCGGTGTTGATAGATTGCAAACAAACTGACGTTTACATTCGTGTTAATGTTTGCTTTTGGGTTATTTTATGTGTGTTTGTTTTATTTTTGTTCTGTTCTGTTTAGAGGGGGTTGGGGGATTGTTCTTCAGTCACAAGCTTATATATCCACCAAAGGTGAGATTTTTTTGGTGTGTTTAAGAACGGTATTGCCCACAATTTACGTAGCGGTATTCTGACTTTGGGGATGATGTCTTAACACGACGCTAGTGTACATGCATATTTTTATGTACATTTTGGTCATTAGTTCTTACTGTCACCATTGGCCTACTTTTCCAAAACGAGAAAGGGTTTGTTGTTGTTGTTGTTGTTGTTTGTTGTTGTTGTTTGTTGTTGTCACTGTGCGTTCCCCAGCATAACAGCCCGTGGGTCACCCAGAACATGCGCCCTGACTCACTCATCCCACCTGGGAATCACTGCGAGATAGGAAGCACACCGGATGAGAAATGGGTGTGTGTGTATGACTGTTTTCAAGTACCTCGCCATACAGGTAGCCATACTCTTACTTCAGAGGATGACAGGTTTGTAACGTATAGTCGAAATATTATATGTGCATCCATGAACTGGGACTTCGGTTTATAGTCTCATTCGAAGGACTTTAAGTGGGAAAAAGTCAGTACTGATGTTAACTTCAGGGAGGAAACATCTCTTTGAACGGGCATCTCAGTGGTAGCTCGAACCCGGGATCGATCGCAGGCTGTAAAATTGCGAGCACAACGCTCTAACCACTAGCATTATACCCCCTTCTGTACTGCTTGTTGAACTGTTGGCTCCTACCTCTGTGAATGTCTCCACCTGTACACCCCTTCTCGTTCCCTTCGCTCAGCTGCAGATTCCTTGTGCTTACAAACACCTAGATTCAACCAGTCCACTGTTGGCCGTCATTCTTTCTCTGTTTCTGGTCCATCGATTTGGAATGGCCTCCCTATCTCTCTTCGCCAAAGGCCTTCTTGTGACTTTTAAATCTTGCCTCAAGACATATTTGTTTCAAACCTAAGAATTTCCTCTCCTGTTTCATTTCATAGCTATCCCTGCTTTTCAACAGCCAAAAATGCCATCACCCTGCCAAAGTGTATAACGCGCGCGCGCGCGCGCGCGCGCGGTGTGTTGTGTGTGTGTGTGTGTGTGGTGTGTGTGTTGTGTGTGTTGTGTGTGTTGTGTTTATTGTGTGTTAATTTGACTTGTAGAACTTTCTTGCTAATTGGTTGCTGACGTGTCAATTTATGAGTTGAGTGCATGCTTTGATTTGTCTGTGCAAATAAGCGTATTAATTGCATTTGATTTAATTTATTATTATTATGGATTTTATTATTATTACAGGGAAAATGAAACTCGGAGTATGTGCGTTTGATTTTTTAAGAAATAGCTAATATTTTAAGTTCAAGTGTCTTTCACATCTCTGTACCTTTCCTAGATCATTTGTGAAAGTTGTTTGTTGTTGTTGTTTTTTGGTGTTTTGGTTGTTTTACGTGTCGTTGCTGTGCTGTTGTTATTGTTATGTTTCGTGTTGTTGCTGTTGTAGCTTGTAATGCTTTATTGAGGGCTTCATATCTAGATTCTTGTGTTACGTTTTGTCTAATTGTTGTTCTTGTCGCTGCATTTTTGCTGTTAGTGTCATCCATGGTTCCTGTTGTTAATGTATCTATCTGCTTGATTTACTTGTTTACATTAGGGGTTTTTTTACTGGACATGGATCAATGTGCTCGGATTGGAGCTTTTGCAATCTTCATTTAAACCAATACGCTAAAAGCTTTATTCTGTGCCTTCATGCATGCTCTGTCCCTGTAGACTGCAATGTTTGTCAGATCTGCTCTGTAAATAAAGATTTTTATTTTTGTTTAAATGGCCTGATTAACGGATGTCCATTTTGCATTTTAACGATTTTAGGCTTGTCTTTTTTACTTCAAGCATAAACAGCGCAGCTTTTTCCGTGAAATGTTTCAAATGATGATCTTAGACGAAGATTGCAGAATAATGCTTGCAACAATGGCATATGCAATTGTGTTGCGTAAAATATTCATTTCAAGCAAAAATAACGAAAGATAGTTTCCGCTTTAAATGGCACCTGAATAAGTTGCTGTGTTGTTGGGTGTTTTTTTTGTAAAGCTTTGCAAAGCTAATATCCATTCTTGTAGATTACGTCCTTGGAAATCAAAGTATTTAGAAATTGCTTGTAGTTTTAGCTTACGTCGTTTGATGTCTATCAATAACCGTCTTTTAAGGGGGAAGGGGGGTGAGGGGTGAGGGATTGATTTGTGTTGTTGTTGTTAATGTTGTTGTTGTGGTTGTTGTTGTGGTTGTGGTTGTTGTTGGGCTTATTTGTCTTTTTGTTGTTTGCTTGTTGCTGTTTGTTTCCTACCAGAAGCGATATAGCTAAACAGATACGACTTAAGTATAAAACCTGATGGTATATAAACTGATAATGGAATTTGACATTTATTTCTCTGACTATTACCAACGAAAAAGAGAAAATAGTAATATGACGCCGCGGCGGTCACTATCTGGCGCTAACATTTATGCTGTTATCACAGAACCCCATAGAACCCAGCCAAAGTGACCTCAGTAACCGTACACCGTTTCTTCTAAGTTAAAAGTCTTTTAGATAGTTCACCTGCTAGTAGACCTCTCAACGTTGAAGATAATGGAAGGGCATCTGAATGAAGAGTAATGTATCTTAATGAATGGTGTATATTGTGATGCTAGGTTATCGTCAAATATGATAACGATATCAATTTCCAATAGGCCTAGGCACTTTAATTACATCTAAAACTGACACAGCTTTTTGCCCGGGCCTATGAAGAGCATGACAAAGGTCATGGTAAAGGTGGCTCATTATTACTTGTGCAGTCGTTGGAAAACGAGATGTCAGAGACCTCACTTCTCCAGGGACCAGCATATTGAGGGCAGCGCCCATCTCCTCTCCCTCGCTGCTTTACCTTCCCTGACCCTAAAGATAGGCAGGTACCCATTTATAGCTGGGTGAACTGGGGGACTGTGCTGAAGCCAAGGGGCACGAACGATCACCCACCCACTTGGTAACCACGCTCAACGTTAATTAACGCTGCTTCACCGTAGCTTAGGGTGTGCGTGTGCTCTGACCACTGAGCTGTTCGGTCCCTAGGAGAATATGATGCTAGACCGGGTACCCCTTTTCGTGGACAAGTAGACCAGCTAGATCCATTAACACAGGTGGCATACACATACCCAGCATGCACCCAGCTACCTAGAAAGGAGTATAATATACCAGGCAGTGTTGCATTATATTGTATATCACTTTAAGTCACGCAGATTTCTCTGCGTGAAATTCGGGTTGCTCTCCCCCCGGGGAAAGCACGTCGCCACGACAGCAGCGCCACCCATTATTTTCTTTTCTTTTCTTGTCTAGATTTGTTTCCCTAAAAGAGTGGATTTTTTCTACATTAAGTTTTCCAGGGGCAACTCTCTTGTTGCCGTGGGTTCTTTTACCTGCGCTAAATATGTGCAATATATGGGATCTTGGTTTATCGTCTCATCCAAAGAACTAGGGCTCAGACCGCCACCACCACTCACGGTCTAGTGGATTAGTGGGCGGGGGGGGGGGGGGGAGTTTTGGGCACCAACGAGGATTGAACCACCGCACACATGAAACCGGGACTTTACTCTTTCTAGGCAGGTGCGTTACCTCTATGACCACCAGAATCAACTGTTTGCCCATCACACACACACACACACACACACACACACACACACACACACACACACACACACATTCACACATACACTTACACAAACACACACACACACACACACACACACACACACACACACACAGCAAACAGCAAAACCACAGTATCCCAATAACTTCTCCAAAAGAGTTAAGGACAAAGTCCAGTTAAGTCTCAAAATAGCTCAAGGAGTTAAGGGCAAAATCCAGTTAAGCCTCAAAATAGCTCAAGCAGTTAAGGACATGAGTCCATTTAAGCCTCAAAATAGCTCGAGGACTATAAGGACAGAGTCCAGGCAAGTCTCCAAATAGCCAATACCTTAGTATAACTATAAGATCGCTGGTTCCTTTTCGAGCTGGGTGACTCCCAAACAAAGCTGTAGCGCTCAGAGCACTTGTCTCTGTCGTCTCTTTGGAGGGAGAGTAAGATGTTTCTAGAGCTGAGGCGAAAGATAGCAGCTAATGAAGGAATGTTCACAGCCAGTGCACAGAGAGGACACTGAAGTAATTGGCCGTGAAGATGAGTTTGGCTGGTGGTTCAACAGTTGTAGACCTGTCTGTCTGCATGTCTGTCTGTCTGTCTGCATGTCTGTCTGTCTGTATGTCTGTATGCATGTCCGTCTATCTCTGTCTCTCTATTTCTATGTTTTTTTGTCTGTGTGTTGTCTTTTCTGTCCTTCTCTCTCTTCAGTCTCCTCTCTCTCTCTCCTCTCTCTCTCTCTCTTCTCTCTCTCTCTCTTCTCTCTCTTTTCCTCTCTCTCTCTCTCTCTCACTCTCTCTCACTCTCCTCTCTCTCTCTCTCTCTCCTCTCTCTCTCTCTCTCTCTCTCTCTCTCTCTCTCTCTCTCTCTCCTCTCTCTCTCCCTCCCTCTCTCTCCCTCTCCTCCCCTCTCTCTGTCTTTTCAGCTCTCCGAATTCCTGTCTCTGCTGCAATGGCAAACCACCACATCGTTCATCTGTCAACTTGCACTTACGAACACCCAACTGGCAACTATTTGTCTCCAGCACACTACGGGCATAGCAGTGTATTCTTTAAAAAACCAACAACAACCCGGAAAATCAGATCCTCATGGGACTAGGGCAACTAGAGCCACTGGATCAGAGACTACTTTATTTTACTGCATGGCACACAACGGTGTTCCCCCGGTGCGGATGCTGCCGAGGGTCTGTCATTATAAATGTCATTCCTCCCTTTCTGGAAATTCTGTGCTAGGAATTCCCTCTTTTCTATCCCTGCCTTGATTTCTCCTTTTCTTCATGTTACCTCTTCCTTGTTTATTGTTTTTTTCTGCCTTCTTGATCTATCCTCCTGGTCCCCCCCTCCCCCCAGAAAGATTTAAAAGATAACAATTATGTTTCACACCGAAGTAAATCGAATGCACTGAGTCTCCTAACGTGTCAGGCTACTTAACGACTAACAACAATCACCACGACGACGACGACGACGACGACGACGACGAAGAAAAAGAAGAAGAAGAAGAAGAAGAAGAAAAGAAGAAGAAGAAGAAGAAGAAGAAGAAAAAGAAGAAGAAGAAGAAGAAGAAGAAGAAGAAGAAGAAGAAGAGAAGAAGAGAAGAGAAGAAGAAAAGAAAGAAGAAGAAAAAGAAGAAGAAGAAGAAGAAGAAATCAACAGTGGTAAGGATGATGTGATAATGCTATGGAAGTAGACTAGTTTTTATATTTCTGGGCAGGAATTCTGGCTTGCTGGATTTAAACCTAACCCCCCCCCCCCCCCAACCCCCCCAATCAACATCTTGACCACTGTAGTACGGCAGTTTGTACAAAGAGCGTTCTACCATACTTCTTCTTATTCTTTTTCTTCTTATTCATTGAACACTCATACAACAGGTATTGTTGTCTCTTATTTGAGCAAAATTGCGTCACCCTGCCGATAAGTGCCTGACAAGTCAGACCCAGCGTATCCGACTTCAGCTTATAAGATACATTTGCTATCTTTTAAGTCTTTCTGAGGGGAAAAATGCAGAAATAATGGACCAACACGTTAGAAAATAGATAAGCAGGAAGTAACAGGGAAAAAAAGAAAAGAAACAAGGCACAAACAAAGAGAGAGATAGAAAATATGACATTTCTAGCACTGAATTACCATTATGTGGGGATGGCATTTACACAGAAAAGTTCCCCTGGGCATGCCCACGGGAAAGGTTACTACCCATTACAGGCTAATGAAGAAAAGTGCGCTCATTCTAACATGGTTTTAAGCTGAGTAAGTGGCCAGCCAAAGAAAAAATACCACACTGATGCCATAGAGCGGAACAAGCCATTGTCAAGATGTTTTCTCTACACCAGAAAAAAGCGAGGCAGCGTGATGCTGTGTGCAGAGGTCTGTGTTGTTACAGTGTTGGCTGAGTGATTGCATTACTTAAGGACAGGAGGCCGTGTAAAGCTCTTGTTGTCTTTAGGTTAGGTTTGGTTTATTGAGTGTGGGTGCTTGCTTGCCTGTGTGTGTGTGTGTGTGTGTGTGTGTGTGTAGGTGTGTGTGTTTGTGCGTGTTCGTGCGAGGGGAGGGAGGAGGGGTTGCGATGTGTATGTGTGTGGGGGTGGGGGTGGGGGGTGGGGTGTGTGTGTAGGTGTAGGTGTGTTTGTGTGCGTGTGGGGGGGGGGGGTTGCGCTGTGTGTATAGGTGTGCGTAGGTGTGCGTGTGTGTGTGTGTGTGTGTGTGTTTGTGTGTGTAGGTGTGTGTGTATATAGGTGTAGGTATGTGTGTGTTTGTGTGTGTGTGTGCGTGTGTTCGAGCGTGCGAGCGTGCGTGTATGTATGTATGCGTGTCATGTATGTGTACGTGTCTGTGTCTGTTTGTATGTGTGAGTGCATTGTAGGTTTGGGTGTGTGTATGCGTGTGCGCACGCGCGCATGCACGCGCGTGTGTATGTATGCCTGTGGTGTAAATATGAGTGTGTGTGTATATATGTGCTTATGCTTATCACATAATTATACGCGTGCTTTCCGGGAATAGACCTTTAAGATATTGAACCTACACGTCCATCAACACGTAGGTTGGTATATTCAACACGATCTACTTACGTAGTGAGAGTAAAAGTAATGCAAGCTTCCTACCACCTCTAACAAAACAGCCCCAAAGTATGACGTGCACTACCTGTTTTTCTACCTTGGATTACCTAAAAACCAGTAGTTCAGAAACCTCTCCTACCCCAAGCATCGGCAAGAAAATTAGCAGTGTTTTTTCAGTAAAGTAAGTAACGAACAACGACAGCTTTGGCTATAATCAGATTTGAAGTGGAGTAAATTTACGGAGATAAGGACACAGCGGTGAAACGCAGAAGGAGGAGGTAATGGCAAAGGCAATGTGAAGATGGTGTGATTAAAGAATTCAAGGAGAATAAACACAGAGGTAGTTGCAGGAGGTAATGGCAGAGGCAATGTGAAGATGGTGTGATTACAGAATTCAAAAAGAAAAAAACACAGAGGTGGTTGCAGGAGATAATGACAGAGGCAATTTGAAGATGGTGTGACTACAGAATTCAAGGAGAAAAAACACAGAGGTAGTTGCAGGAGATGATGGCAGAGGCAATTTGAAGATGGTGTGACTACAGAATTCAAGGAGAAAAAACACAGAGGTGGCACCAACAGAGGATAATGGCATATGCGTTGTGAAGATGGTGCGACTACATCAGTTAAGGGGATAAAACACAGATGTAGCAGCAGGAGGAGATAATTATTGGCAGAGGCGCTATGAAGATGTTGTGACTACAGCAGCAAGGGAGATAAACCACAGGGGTAGCAGCAGGATATGTAGATGATGGAAGAGGCGCTAGGAAGGTACTGTGTCCGCAGCAGCAAATGAGATACATTACAGAGGTAGCAGCAGAAGAAGATACTAGAAGAGGTGTAACGAAGATGTTGTGACTACAGCAGCTAAGAAGGAAATATACATAATGAATATATGTAAAACAGCAGGAGATGATAGACGAGGTGCTATGAAGATGTTGTGACTACAACAGTTAAGAAGGAAAAATACATAATAATTGTATATAGAGCAGCAGGAGATAATAGAAGAGGTGCTATGGATATGTTGTGACTACAGTAGTTAAGAAGGCAAAGCATATAAGTAGTACCAGCAGGAGATAATGACAGAGGTATTATGAAGATGTTATGACTACGGCAGTCAGGGATCGGTGGTCTAAAGGTAACGCACCTACCTATAAAGCAAAAAAGCCCGGCATGGAAGTGTGCGATTGTTTATTGTGTTAGTTTGTGCCATGAAATTTCCCCCAATCCAATAATCTGTGAGTGGTGGTTTAGGTGCTAGGTTTTTTTGGACGATGAAACAAACCCAGGTCTCGTGTGTAACACGCATTTCGCGCATGTAGTAAGAACCCAAGGCAACAAGAATGTTGTTCCTGGCAAAATTCTGTAGAATGAAACCACTATGGCAGAGACGCTATAAAACGGATGTCACTACAGCAGATAAGATAGGCAAAGTGCAGAGGTAGCAGCAGCAGCAGATAATGGCAGAGGCGCAATAAAACGGATGTCACTACAGCAGTTAAGAAGGAAAAGTACAGAGGTAGCAGGAGATAATGGCAGAGGCACTATAAAACTGATGTCACTACAGCAGATATTAATAGGCAAAGTGCAGAGGTAGCAGCAGCAGGAGATAATGACAGAGGCGCTGAAAAGATGAGGTGATTAGAGAAGCAGAGGAGAAAAGCAACAGAGGTAGCAGCAGCAGGAGATAATGACAGAGGCGCTATGCAACTGATGTCGCTACAGCAGTTAAGAAGGCAAACTACAGAGGCAGCAGCAGCAGGAGATAATAGCAGAGGCGCTATAAAACTGATGTCACTACAGCAGTTAACAGCAGTTAAGAAGGCAAAGTACAGATATAGCAGCAGCAGGATATAATGGCAGAGACGCTGAAAAGTTGATGTGATTAGAGAAGAAGAGGAGAAAAGTAACAGAGGTAGCAGCAGCAGCAGCAGGAGATAATGGCAGAGGCGCTGAAAAGATAATGTGATTAGAGAAGCAGAGGAGAAAAGTAACAGAGGTAGCAGCAGGAGGAGGAGATAATGGCAGAGGCGCTATAAAACTGCTGTGACTACAGCAGATGAGTAGGTAAAGTACAGAGGTAGCAGCAGCAACAGGAGACGATGGCAGATGCGTTGTGAAGATAAATATAGTGACTATAGCGGCAAAGGTCAGATAGTATGAGGCTGTACTGTGTACGGAGGTCTGTGTTGATACAGTAAGTGGCTTACTGATGCATTGCTTAAAAACAGGGGCCGTGTAAGTACAGCAGCCTTAGGTGATGTTTAGTTTAATTAGTGTGCGTGTGTGTGTGTGTGGTGGGAGGGAGGGGGAGGGGGAGTGGAAAATGTAAGTGTGTGGGATGGGGTGGGGCTGGGGCTGGGTGTGTGGGTGTGTGTGTGTGTGTGTTTGTGTGTGTGTGTGTGGGGTGTGCGTGCGTATATATGTTTGTGTGTGTATGTGTGTGTGTCTGTGTGTGCATACGTGTGTGCATGAATGTACGCATATTACGTATACATTCATGGGCTTTGGCAAATGCATGCACGCGTACTCAGCCATACTTATAGTAACTATAAACCTAAATGGATCAACGAAATGTTAAACTTTGCAACGTAATTGCAAGGTACATCATTATATTAACGACACAGTCGTTTTCTAAATAAAGGCTTATCAACGGAAGTCTGGCATTGATAATTGTCGACAAAACAGTCACAATCTTCCTTCAGTTTGGATGACTTCCAAAGTAGCCTTGTTATAGGTACTCCTTAGTAGCGGTACTGAAAGGGCCGTGTGATGTTCACCCGTTAAAGTAGATAACAAATGAAGCTGCTTCCTCTGGCTTACAGCAAAGCAGCTGCTGACATTACCAGCGTGAAGATAGGATAACTGGGCTGTTCTCAGTATTGCTGTTTCTTTTATTCATTTACTTATTTATTTATTTATTTATTTATTTATTTATTTATTTATTATTGTATTTATTTATTCCTTTATGTCGAGGATAATGGAATAAGCACTCGTGGGCTTTTTTTTACATCCAGTCCCCGTGTGTATGAGGTTTTGTAAATTTTATCATCTGTTTTCACTGGCACACAATGGCCTACTCTTCCTTAAAAGCGAAAACAGGATTTAACGTGTGCGCAAGATGTTCTGCATGCGTTCGAACACGGGGGCCTCGGTTTATAGTCTCATCCATTATTTGCCAGTGTGTGTGTGTGTGTGTGTGTGTGTGTGTGTGTGTGTGTGTGTGTGTGTGTGTGTGTGTGTGTGTGTGTGTGTGTGTGTGTGTCCTGTTTTGTTGAAATAAGTTTCTGCCCCGTGTGCTCCATTAAGTTATAGACGGTACAAGATGTGTAGGTTAAGTTCTTGTGCTTGTATTTCCATCATATCGATTTTGGTCTATATTTTTGTTAATGCGTTGGGTATTTTTCTTTTCTTTTCTTTTCTTGTTGTGGATGATATTGTCTTGGTTTCTGAATGTGTGTGGTGTTTTTTTTAATGAATGATTCTCTCTTATTTCTTGAAGACTGTTTTAGACTTGCTCGCCGTCTTGTACACTCTGTCATGCACATCTTAGTTTCTGGTTATTGTTTTTTTCTTTCTGTCTTTCTTCCCGCCTGTTTCAGTTCTCTTTCTCTCTTGTTTGCTTCCTTCTACACACAGATAGACAGACATGACAGACAGACAGACAGATACACACACACGCACACACACACACACACAATCAGACACACTCAAACGCTCGCACGCATGCACGCACGCACGACTATTTACACCATCTCCACATCATACCACTCTCTTTATTCCTTAACACAACTCTAGTTTCTTTCTTGATTGTTTATCGTCTGCTCATCGTGCGTCTAGAACACGTCACAAAACAGTGTGCTATCATCATTATAACACCACACAGTAAAGTCATCATATATATACATAACAAACACCACACATCACCTTTTATCAAATGTGTTTATCTGTCGTTGTTGTTTTTTGTTTTTCTCTTATCCATGCTTTAAGATATTACATGACATGTGCATCCAGTATAAACAACTGATAATCATTTTTCATTTCACTTATAATCCACAGCTATTTGTACAGAGAAATACGGTGTTAAAATAACCAGTTTGTCATAGTTTGTTGTTTTGTTTGTTTTTTTTCCCCAGGATTCATTGTTAAAAATACTCTGTTCCCAGAAAACCCTTATATTACCTAATATAGCTAACCACGAGAACTGGCTTGACAATACGTTTTCTATATTTGTCTTTATTCTCTTACTTGTTTCAAAAGAAATCACTACATATTTTCACAGAATCATTATATCACCTAATATAACTATCCATAAGGCACTGCGCGACAAAGGTTTTCTGATAGTTGTCTTTATATCTCTTTTTTAGTTTCAAAAGAAATCACATACATAGTTTCTCACAGAATCCTTATATTACCTAATATAACTAACCACAAGGCTTTGCTCGACAACGGTTTTCTGATATTTGTCTTTATATCTCTCTTTCACTTTCAAAAGAAATCACATACATAGTTTCTCACCGACCATTTCTTTTTTTCATTTACTACATACATAACCCAGTCCCGAGTATCCGAGTATTAAAGATTTTTAAAAAATCTTCTGACAATAAAACGTTGATGGCGGGAAACTTCATATTGATTTTTTTTTTCCTTTTAAGTTTCAAAGATAGCATTGTGAAGTCCAGAATGGTCATGCCTGTGGTCATAACTGAAAATAGTACCTTTGCCTGCTGGTCATTACCAGTGAAAAAAAGAGACCAGGATAATCAATGGCTTCGGTTCTTGCGGACTTAACACAGTTTGGGATACACGACACGGTAGATACTAGAGCCAAATGGTAAGAAAAGAAAAAAAAAGAAAGAAAGTGTGTGTATGTATGTATGTATGTATGTATCAAAGTCAAGTCAAGTCAAGTCAAAAACACTTTAATCATCCCATGAAGGGCAATTACAGTACTGACAGGCACATTGATACCTATAATTATCTTACAAGACACAAGAAAAAGACATTTCAGATTGTTATAAGCATTCCAAGATAGCTTTAAAAATGATCATACACAAACCCAGGTGCGCGCACACACACGCACCGCGTACACACACACACACACACACAC
>CM054147.1:36656123-36663623 GCA_028751875.1 Rapana venosa | reverse complement strand
GTGCTTCTTTTGGGAGTGTTTACTTTGTTTTGGGAAGTTCTATTTATGTTGCTTTTTTTTTGCTTTGGGATTTTACTTTTAGTTTAAGGGTTCTTTTGCTCTTTTTTTTGCTTTGTTTTAGATTTGTGTGTGTGTGTGTGTGTGTGTGTGTGTGTGTGTGTGTGTGTGTGTGTGTGTGTGTGTGTGTGTGTGTGTTGTGTGTGGGGTGTGTGCGTGCGATGGAGGGGATGCTGTTCAGTATTGAAAAAAATACCCAAGAACTTCGTATTACTGCACTGTCCTAACCTTTCAGTGCCGTTTTGTTCTGTTGAATTGTTTCTAGTTCATACCATTCGTTATTGCCCGCTTCATGATTCCAAAACAATGCCAACATATTGTGTAACTCCTTGCAAGAAAGAGGCTTTGGCCTTTATCTGAATGAACATCGTGAAGTGTAAATCGCGAATCGTGATACCCTCTCTGTCTCTCTGTCTCTGTCTCATGTCTGTCTCTCTGTCTCTCTTTGTCTGTCTTGGTTGTCTGGCTGGCTTGCTGGCTCTCTCTCTCTCTCTCTCTCTCCTCTCTCTCTCTCTCTCTCTCTCTCTCCTCTCTCTTCTCTCTCTTTCTCTCTCTCTCTCCCTCGCTCTTATTCTTTCTCTCATTCTTTCTTTCATTCTCTCTCTCTCTCTCTCTCTCTCTCTCTCTCCTCTCTCTCTCTCTCTCTCTCTCTGTCTATGTCTGTCTCTGTCTCTCTGTCTGCCTGTCTATCTGTCTCTCTTTCTCTCTGTTTCTCTGTCTCTGTCTCTCTGCCTCTGTTTTTCTGTTTGTCTGGCTGGCTTGCTGGGTCTCTCTCTCTCTATCCCTCTCTCGCTCTCATTCTCTCTCAGTCTTTCTCCCTGTCTCTGCCTCTCTCTATCTGTCTATCTCTCTCACACACAAACACACACTTATACACATACACACGCGCGCACACACAGAATGACACACCCTCTCTCTCTCTTTCTCTCTCTCTCTGTGTCTGTCTGTCTTTATTTGTGTCAGTCTGTCTCTGTTTCTCTCTCTCTGTCTATGTGTCTCTGTTTCTCTCTCTCTGTCTCTGTTTCTCTCTCTCTCACTGTCTGTCTGTCTGTCTCTGTTTCTCTCTCTCTCACTGTCTGTCTGTCTGTCTCTGTTTTTCTCTCTCTCTCTCTCTCTCTCTCTCTCTCTCTCTCTCTCTCTCTCTCTCTCTCTCACAGCGACGTTTATGCCTCTGTCTCTGTTTTTGTCTCTCTCTCTCTCTCTCTCTCTCTCGACTCACTGACTCTCTCTCTCTCCCTATCTCACACTCTCCCTCTCTCCCTCCCTCCCCCCCCTCTCTCTCTCTCTCTCTCTCTCCTCTCTCTCTCTCTCTCTCTCACTCTCTCTCTCTCTCTCTCTCTCTCTCTCCTCTCTCTCTCTCTCTCTCTCTCCAAGCCTGGAAATGATGTTAACCTTGCCTTCAAAGAGGGCACTGCCAGAGGATGGTGATGTTATAGTGGCAGAGAGGTACCACCCTTGTCATCTAATGGCTTTCTCTACCAAGATCGATACATTGTGTGTGTGTGTGTTTGTGTGTGTGTGTGTATGTGTGCGTGTGTGTGTGTGTGTGTGTGTTATGTGCGTGTGTGTGTGTGTTATGTGCGTGTGTGTGTGTGTGTGTTTGTGTGTGTTTGTGAGTGAGTGTGTTTGGATGTTTGTGAGTGTGTGTGTTTGTGTGTGTGCGTTTAAGTCTGTATGTGTTTGTGTGTGTATGTGTTTGTGTGTGTGTTTGTGTGTTTTGTGTATGTGTGTGTGCTGCATGTGGGGTGTGTGTGTGTGTTTTGTGTGTGTGTGAAAGGGAGAGAGAGATGGTGGGTGTGTGCGTGCGTGCGTGCGCGTGTGTGCGTGTGCATGCGTGTGTACGTGTGTGTTTGTAAAAGAGAGAGGGAAAGTTGGAGAGAGAGAGACAGACAGACAGACAGAGGCAGAGAGGCAGAGACACAGACAGACAGATGAGGGTGAAGGGTATTTGTGTCAGCTTTCATTTTTGCGTATGTTTCTTAACCAAAGCTGAAGTACTTTTAAGGAGTGGAAGGCAGCCTTTGATGTGCTTGGCATGGCACATTTGGCCTGTGTATGATGACAAGCTTGAAGATCCTTCTAACACTCTCTTTCGGCAGTTATAATGTTTATTGTTCACAAGCAAACCTGTCTTGTCTAGAAATGATCATGGGTAATGGGTGTTGATACATTTTCGAAATTTGGTTTATTTACATCACTTCTAGGTTATTCTACAGACGTGCAAAATAGCACCCAGGCAATCGCGATTTTTTAAAAAAAATATAAAAGAAAATGCATGCACACACTACACCCTTCAATTAGGAACGCATTCACACTAGCACACATGCACAAAAACATGCTGTACACACAGAGACAGACACACTCACACACAAAAAAACACACACGCGCGCGCGCACACACACACACGCGCATGTACACACACACATGTACGCACGCACACACGAAGTGTTCTGTCTCTCTCTGTCTCGGTCTCTGTCTCTTTCTGTCTCTGTCTCTCTCTCTCTCTTTCTCTCTCTCTCTGCCACCATCTCTATTCTCTCTATCTCCCACTCCAGAAATATGTGCATCCAAGGATTAGACAAGACATTACCAAGAAAAGTAAATATGTCCTGTAGTTGCAATGAAAAAAAAATATTCAGAGAAAAAAGAAATACTCACATTCTCCATTTAAACAGTTTCAAAGAATATATTTTTGCTGCCTCATCTTCTGTGACGTTTTCACCTTGCTTTTCCCACGCTCATCCTTTTAATCTCCCTGAATCCTCGAGGTCAGAATCCCAGAAGGAAGCCCATCACCATCCGGCTGCTGTGGGGCCACCAGCCAGAGGGGTCCTTCACTCCCTCTGGGTAACTTTGAAGGTGTTCTTCAGTTATGCCTGCTCTGAGCTAACATACGCATAACAGAGAATATCGATAGTGTTGCTGTATAGCTACAATAGTAGTTTTAATAAAACCAACAACAACAACAAAACCAATCATGCAGATGCATTTACAAGATTCAGCGCTATATAAATTCCATACATTATTATTATTATTATTATTATTAGATGCATGCTGCAATATCACTTGAGACAGACAGATAACGCATTTACAAAACCGCATACAGACGGGGACTGGATGTAAAAATGCACATAAGTGCTTATTCCATTATCCTCGATATAAAAGAATTAACCACAAAAAAACAAACAGCATTGCTGCCATGTCCAGCATCAGTTCACTGCCGTATGCATCACTACGACTTCAGAGATGCTGTAATGCTGCTATGCATGCAGCATCATCGGTTGACGTCTGCGCTCAGCTAGCACCAGAGACTGATAGACACACACGCAAGGAAGTGGTAGATTCCCAGTAATGTCCAGACTGGCCCACTGTCTTCCTGAATGGGGTCATCTGACCTTCCACCCCGCTTCCTGCTTCAGACCAGAAGTTGGCCATGAAAACTTTTTTTAAAAAGTCGAGGCTGAGAGCGTTGGATTGATAGGGTGGGTTGAGGGAGATGGAGAGAGAGAGAGAGAGAGAGAGGGAGAGAGAGAGAGAGAGAGAGAGAGAGAGAGAGAGAGAGAGAGAGAGAGGCAGACAGGCAGACAGACAGGCAGAAAGAGAGAATGAAAGAGAGAGGGGGAGAGAGATAGATATAGACAGAGCGACAGACAGACAGACAGACTGATAGACAGACAGACAGGCTGACAGACCGATAGACAGAGAGACAGACAGACTGACAGGCAGAGAGAGGGAAATAAATGTAAGCAGACAGACCGACGTAGCAATTACAGCATCATACTTTCAATGTCTGTTTTGTTTTCTTATTTGTCTGTCTGCCTGTTTGTCTGTCTGTTTGTTTGTCTGCCTATCTGTCTGTCTGTCTGTCTGTCTGTCTGTCTGTCTCTGTCTCTCTCTCTCTCTCAGTTCCGAGTTCCGAGTTCCGAGTTTCTTTCTCTCTCTCTCTCTCTCCTCTCTCTCTCTCTCTCTCTCTCTCTCTCTCTCTCTCTCTCTCTCTCTCTCTCTCTCTCTCTCTCTCTCTCTCTCTCTCTCTCTCTCTCTCTCTCTCTCTCTCTCTCTCTCTCTCTCTCTCTCTCTCTCTCTCTCTCTCTCTCTCTCTCCCCTCTCCCTCTCTCCTTTTCTCTCTCTCTCCATGTCAGTAACCTAATCCACATTCCATGCAGTATGTACACATCTCATCTATGCATGACAAAAAATACAATTTCAAAGAAGAGTGGATGCTGTCGGCATAGCAGCGAGCCAAAAATATCAAAAGAAACAGTAAGGGGGGTAATACAGTCATTAGCAGCGACACACTTTCCACACATGCAGTTAACACCGTTGCATGCAGCAATACGATTTTGCAGGGATGCTGTAACGCCTTGCTATGCATGCAGCATCAGTTGATGTCTATTGCTCGGCTAACACCAGGGACTGATAGACACACAACAAGGCACGTGTAGGTTTCCGGTACTAGCCAGACGGTCTCATTGCCTTCCTGATTTAGTGGGCGTCTGACCCTCCATTCCATTCCTTGCTTGCTTTAGACTGTAGCAGTTTGGCCATGAAAACAGAGAAAAAAAGATAGCGGGATGAAAGTGTTGGATTAGCTGAGTGATTAGAGAAAAGTTAGCAAGAAAGAGAGAAAGAATGACAGGCAGACAGACAGACAGAAAGAAAGAAAGACGGAAAGACAGAAAGACAGAAATACAGACAGAAAGAAAGAAAGAAAGAAGGAAAGAAAGACAGAAAGAGAGAAAGAAAGAAAGAAAGAAGGAAAGAAAGACAGAAAGAGAGAAAGAAAGAAAGAGAGGAAAGAAAGAAAGAAAGAAGAACAGACAGAAAGAAAGACAGTCAGACAGACAGACAGACAGACAGAAAGAAAGAAAGTAAGAAAGAAAGAAAGAAAGAGAGAGAGAAAGAAAGAAAGAAAGACAGACAGAAAGACAGAAAGAAAGAAAGAAAGAAAGAAAGAGAAAGAAAGAAGAAAAGAAGGAATGAAAGACAGACAGACAAACAGAAAGAAAGAAAGAAAGAAAGAAAGAGAGAAAATAGAAAAGAAAGAAAGAAAGAAGGAGAAAAACGGGAAAAAAACAGAAAGACAGACAGACAGACAGAAAGACAGACAGACAGACAGAAAGACAGACAGACAGACAGACAGACAGAGAGAAAGAAAGAAAGAAAGAAAGAAAGAAAAAGGGACAGACAGACAGACAGAAAGGTCTGACAGACAGAGAAGAGTAGGCGAGTGTGTTCCGGTGGGAACGGCTGACAAAATTTACAAATCTGCCTATACACGGGGACTGGATGTAAAAAAACACGACGTGAGTGCTCACTCCATTATCCTCGAAATAAAAGAATGTTGTTGGGGTTTTTTAATAGAAAGAGAATAGAGCAGACAGAAAATACTACTGGGAGAAGGATAGACCAGGATTCCTCATTTCAGAATTCAAAAGACCCAGTTGCTGCTGTTTCATTCAATTTGGAGTTTTTTTCTGTTAAGGTGCGTAGATGTCACTTTAAAGCAAGTCTCTCTCATAAGTAAGTATAATCATGAAATTGTTTGAAATACGTTTTAGTACATATACGAATAATGTTTCGAGGAAGCAAAAACGAAAGTAAGAGAGTGCACAAACACACACTTGTACTCAACACACAAACACAACACACAACACAACACCACACACGCACACACACACACACACACACACACACACACAAACACACACAAACACAACACACAACACAACGCAACACAAACACAAACACAACACAACACAACGCAACACAAACACAAACAGCAGCACACAAACAAAACACAACGCAACACACACAACACACACACACACACCACAACACACACACACACACACACACACACACACACACACACACATACATTCACACACAACTCACATACATTGAGCCGCAATATGAAAACATGGCATGCTGTTCCAATGCGCTACCCTGTAACAGAACTCTCCGAAGAATAAGGAGCCATCGTGCCAGACAATCCACATATGATCAACCTGTCACCATAAATAGTCTGCCGCTTGTCCTCTGGTATAGCCAAGAGATAATCGTTAACAGATAAGGTATCAGCATACGGTGACAAGCAACAGGCGTGTTTTCAAGTCGTGTGGCTTTTATATTATTCAAACCCCACTATCAACCTCAGGGTAGTCTCTCTACACTACCCCAAGTCTATTCTATTCACTGGTGTTTCCATATTTCAACCTCTGCGTACTTCTCTACGGGATGCTTTCCCTGGAGAGACTGTACTATCATCACAGGAGGAGTATACAATTATGTTTTCTGCATACAGATTTTCCGGTCTGCAATGTGTTTGATTTCCTTTTATGAGGGTTGATTAATTTTGTTCTTATAGAATTGTGTCAAGAACCACTCGCTTGTTTCTATGCTCGTGGGGGTCTGTTTTGCGCGAGCTTAAAATGGCTGTTGCATAAAGGGCATATATGTACTGTCTCATCGGAGTCACACACACACACACACACACACACACACACAAACACAACACACACACACACACAACACACACATTGAGCCGCAATATGAAAACATGGCATGCTGCTTCAATGTGCTACCCTGTAACAGAACTCTCCGAAGACGAAGGAGCCATCGTGCCAGACAATCCACATATGATCAACCTGTCACCATAAATAGTCTGCCGCTTGTCCTCTGGTATCGCCAAGAGATATTGTCAACAGATAAGGTATCAGCATACGATGACAAGCAACAGGCGTGTTTTCAAATCGTGTGGCTGATATATTATTCAAACCCCACTATCAACCTCAGGGTAGTCTCTCTACACTACCCCAAGTCTATTCTAATCACTGGTGTATCCATATTTCAGCCTTTGCGTACTTCTCCACGGGGCCGCTTTCCCTGGAGAGACTGCACTATCATCACAGGAGGAGTATAACATTATGTTTTCTGAATACAGATTTTCCGGTCTGCAATGTGTTTGATTCCCTTTATTGAGGGTTGATTAAGTTTGTTCTTATAGAATTGTGTCAAGAACCATTCGCTTGTTTCCATGCTCGTGGGGTCTGTTTTTGCGCGAGCTTGAAATGGCTGTTGCATAAAGGGCATATGTGTATTGTCTCATCTGAGTCACACACACACACACACACACACACACACACACACACCACACACACACACACACACACACACACACACACACACATACTATTACTTGAGGGTTCAGGATATAGAAGGAAAAGTGTGGGTTTTAAAAGGGTATTGTTTCCAAGACGTCTTGATAGACAATTTATCCCCTGATTTTTTTTTCTGAAAGCAAAATACAAGATGACTATCTGCAGGTGCATCATCTTATTAATGCATCTGACAGCTGGTAAAGTGACATAATCATAAACAAGGTCAGACTGCTTTTCAATGTTGATTGAGGTGTTGTTGATTTTTTTTCGGAAACGTTGCCGC
>CM054147.1:36638623-36648623 GCA_028751875.1 Rapana venosa | reverse complement strand
GACATAGTATTGATATAATAACTTGTTCTTTGAAGTTCAAAACTTCTTGGAAAGGAAACTGCAAAGGCAAAGGCGGGTAGGTATATGAGATGGAACATAGCCATCCATAGCAGTTATATCAAACTGTCAAACACAGTAAACTTTAAACGACACCTGAAGTGACATTTCATTTCACAGCTCGGAGGTAGGTTTCTTTTAGAAGACTGCCATAAAAGTAGCGTCGTTACGCAACTATACTCGTTTTGGATTTTCAGAGACTTTTTTTTTCACGAAAAAAGCAAAATGACATATTTGAGCCTTGAAGACGAATATTATAACATGCTCGAGGTAGGTAGTTGTCTTTGATTGTGAGACAGTGTGCTATTTTAGTGGGGCTTGCTCTGACGTTGAAATGAAAAGGTGACAAGCTCTTTCTTGTTTTCTCTCTCTCTCTCTCTCTCTCTCTCTCTCTCTCTCTCTCTCTCTCTCTCTCTCTCTCTCTCTCTCTCTCTCTCTCTCTCTCTCTCTCTCTCTCTCTCTCTTTCTGGAGGAGAGGAAAGGCATGTGGCGTTTATGCATTGCTATAATCTCTACCGCCCAAAAGATTTTTGAGTATGAAGTAATGTATTAGAACATTGTAGGAAAGAAGACTGTCATCATGTCAAAAACGTTTCTATTTTATTATCCAATATTCTGTACTTACATTGTATGACACCTGCATTGACCAGTCAAATGAATAGGCAGGAAGGTGGTTCGATTTTTTTGTTTTTGAGACAAACAAACGTGTGGAGTTCATTCCTTTGTATAGTCTGTATGGTTCGAATATTCTTTGAAGACTAGGTAGCATGTTAGAGCTCTGAAGATACAGATACGTTATTAGATATTAAACAAAGTTTGAGATGAATATCAAATACTGCAGGTTTTCATGCAGAAATAGAGGTGGAGAAAAACAAGTGCAGGTAACCACTTACAACTTCTCAACAATTTTCAATATTAATGATCAAAGATTTAGTTTATAAAAAGAAAAAGCATACGAAAGCATATCTATTAATGGCAGCATTTTAGGCATTTTTGAGTAAGAACCATGCCTTTTGTATTGATCTGACTGAAGTTTCGACTTCTGGATGAGTCTCCTGGCAAGTCCTTCGGATGAGACTATATATATATATATATATAATATATATATATATATATATATAATATATATATATATATAAATATATATATATATATATATATATATATATATATATTCCGAGGCCCCGTATGCAAACGCACGCAGAAAGAAAAAACAACTTACGCCCACGTTAAATCATGTTTCGCTTTTCGAAAGTGTAGGCCATTGTGTGCCGGTGGGAACAGATGACAGAATTTACAAAACCGCATGCACATGAAGACTGGATGTAAAAAAGTACGTGCGTGCTTATTCCATTATCCTTGGTAAAAATAAACAAATAACTAAATAGATAAATATATAAATTCATCAGAGGTCTCGGCGATGATTGAAGCTTTACCCTCGGTGGTACCTTACAGCGAGACACTCTTCAGAATCTAGAAGTGTCAGTCGCATTTACAAAAAATAGTTGATATTCCTAGAGCCTTTTTAAAGCTGCCATCGAAAGATAATGAAAAAAAAGAGAAAGAAAATATGCTAAATTATAATATGTTGCATAAAATATTCCACCTAAAAAGGAGAAAAAGAACAGCTAGTAAATATTTGTGCCTCATGTTTGAGGATACTGCAGGTTTTGAGTAAGACCCTACCGTAGCAGTATAGTTAGCAAACAACTTTCTTCTTCTGGCAGACAGACGGAAAAGAGGCATAACTGCACAAGAGGAACTCCTGTGAATTAAACACTCCCTATACAAAATGTTATTCTTGAGCCCGGAAGACACTAAACAGAGATAAAAGTCTAGGATGATTTTCTTTCGCTGTTCCGTACAAAGTTCCTTCAGCAAGTAACTATCTAACAGAGGTTTTGCTGAATGCCAAATGATGCGGTTTTAAGTGAGACTTGCACAGACATTTAAAAGGTAGTAACTCATGGAGAATATACATTTTATTGCTGTAGTTGTCTTCGTTGTTGTTGTTGTTGTTGCTCTTGCCCCGATTGCTGCTGCTGTTGCTGCTTGCTTGTTTGCTTGCTGCTGCAGCTGCTACTATCACTACTACTACTACTACTACTACTACTACTACTACTACTACTACCACCACCACTACTACTACTACTACTGCTGCTACTTCTGCTGCTGCTGCTGTTCTTGTTGAGCATTCTCCAGTCAAAAGCTACAGGTGTAATCCAGAATAATTATGAGATTGGGTCAGTCCTAAGACTTGGGAGCCCCAGTGAAAATATTCATCGGATATTTTTCAAACACCTCCTCACACAGGCAGACAGCCTTGCTCGTTCATTCTACAGGCGATCAGTATAGTGGTTTTTGTTTGTTTGCGTGAGTCAAAGTAGAATGAATAGAGGGATGAGCATTTAACTTCTACTGTTTTGAAACTGTTGGTTGTGGGTTTGAGTCTGAACAATATAGAAAAACATAATATAGAATATTTTGTCACTACCGCAATTCTATTTATTTATTTTTAAATTTGTATCCAGCATGTGAAAGAGCAAATAAACTCATGGGACGTCTTGCAGTTGATCTGTTTGTTAGGTTTCTGAATGACACACACGCACACACGCACACACACACACACACACACACACACACACACACACACACACACACACACACACACACACACACACACACACACACACACACACACACACTCAGAGTCCTTCGCATGAGACTATAAACCGAAGTCCCATGTGCAAACGCACGCAGAACATGTTGCGCACACGTTAAACCATGTTCCGTTTTTCGTAAGAGTAGGCCATTGTGTGCCGGTGGGAACATATGACAAATTTACAAAACCGCATACAGACGGGGACTAGATGTAAAAAAGCACATATGTGCTTATTCCATTATCATCGATATAAAATAATTAAATAAAAAATAAAAAGTAAACACACAGAACACACAAGCACCGCACGCACGCACACACACACACACACACACACACACACACACACACACACACACACACACACACACCTACACACGAACACTCGGCACTATCCACGATAGCCACCCAAGCTGACTAGTGTATTAGATTTATTTTGCAGACAGAGCGTATGCTAAAGCAGATTCCTGAGCTAATCTTGTCAAGCAAGTGCGACATCTTCCGCACATCGGGATATCTTTGGAAAGTCTGAAACTCAATTTCCCGTGTCAACTGAAGGAAGGTAGCCCAGGCACTATTGCCAGCCATAGCTAAAAAAGAGAGTGCAGAGAAGACTAGATTGCAGAAAGTCTTCGTGGATAAAAAACAATGTGTGTGTGTGTGTGTGTGTGTGTGTGTGTGTGTGTGTGTGTGTGTGTGTGTGTGTGTGTGTGTGTGTGTGTGTGTGTGTGTGTGTGTGTGTGTGTGTGTTGTGTGTGTCTCTCTCTCTCTCTCTCTCTCTCTCTCTCTCTCTCTCTCTCTCATCTCTCTCTCTCTCTCTCTCTCTCTCTCTCCTCTCTCTCTCTCTCTCTCTCTATATATTATATATATATATATATATATATAATACACACATATATATATACATATGATATATATTAATATATATATATATATATATATATATATATATATCATATATATTCCTGCCGATTTGCTTTTTCCCCCAGTTTATCACACTTAAAACCCTGTACTGCATGTGCGAATACTTTTCAAGAATTAATGTTTATATTGATATAAAACGATTATGAACAAATGAAGACTGGATGGTGTTTCTTTTGTCAATTGGCTAGTTTGTTTGTTTGTTTGTCACATATGTCTACTAAATATGAGCAATGCATAGGGTTTGTTGTTTCGTCAGTTTGTTTGTTTGTCTGCCTGTTTGTTTGTTTGTTTGTTTGTTTGTATGCTTGTGTGTAAGATCTTTGGTAAAATGAGTGGGATGGCACTTTGCAATTTAAGCGTATGGGGGACGGGAGTCAAACAGAATATGAATTTGCGTATTGGGGACGGGATAGCCTAGTGGTCAGAACATTGCGCTCGCAATCTGACGACCTGGGTTCGATTGCCGTTCAAGACGATATTTCCCCTGGAGTTAACATCAGTGCAGACTCCACTCTCCCCAAAAGTACTTCGGATGAGACTACAAACCGAGGCTCCGTGTGCGAACGCACGCAGAACATCTTGCGCAGACGTTAAATCCCGTTCCGCTTTTGGTAAGAGTAGGCCATTATGTGCCGGTGGTAATAGATGACATAATTTACAAATCCGCATGCACACGGGGACTGGATGTAAAAAAGTACATAAGGGCTTACTCTATTATCCTCGATATAAAAGAATAAAAAAGATAAATAAAAAACAGGTGTGTTGGTCTTGACCAAAGACGTCAGTTTGTGATATAAGCTAAGTACTCAAAACCTACATTAAAGTGTTGTTGTGTTTCAAAATGTTTTGTTGAGATTGTCCTCAGTCATGACAAGCTCTAGCAATATTATCTGATGTATTATTACCTATGTGGAGAGGTATTTGAAAACAGTCCTACCCACAAACATCTTAATACAGCGTGTACCTGTGGTTTTACAATGATTTCTAGGTGTGATGAATTAATTCAAATGCATAGTCTATTTGACTCTCGGAGTGTTAAACTAATGATTGTGCAGCAACAAGTACAACGATAATTACAGCAACAATAACAACAACAACAACAACACCAACAACAAAACTCCTGTTCCATAGTAGAGCATATACCCTAAATTCTACAACAGTAATTTCCATCGAAAGATTGCTGCTGCTGCTGTTGTTGTTGTTGCTGCTGCTGCTGCTGCTACTGCTGTTGTTGCTGCTGCTGATGATGCTGCTGATGCTGATGCTGCTACTACTGCTACTGTTGTTGCTGTTGCTGCTGCTGACGACGACAAACGACGACGACGACGATGATGATGGAGGATGATGACCCATAAAGATAATGATGATGATGATGATGATGATGATGATGATGATGATGATGATGATGATGATATGATGATGATGGTTGGTGGTGATGGTGATGATGATGATGAAGATGATGAGGTGGTGGTGGTGGTGGGGGTGGTGGTGGTGGTGGTGGTGGTGATGATGATGGTGATGATGATGACGACGACGATGTCGATGACGATGTTAGTGGCAAAAGACGACAAGAATGTTGACCATCATATTACGTGAGGGCAATATGTATGACATGATGATGAGAACATGTGAATGCAAACGCTTGTACTGAATACATGGACAGTACATGTGTGTTCTGCGAACGCAAATGTATCTCCTTCTGTCTGTCTGTCTGTCTGTCTGTCTGTCTGTCTGTCTGTCTCTGTCTGTCTGTCTCTCTGTCTCTCTGTCATTGTCTCTCTGTATCTCTGTCTCTGTCTGTGTCTCTATCTTTCTGTCTCTCTGTCACTTCTCTTTCTCTCTCTGTCTGTCTCTGCTGTCTGTTTTTGGGGTCTGTCTCTGTCTCTATCTGCCTCCTGTCTGTCTCCGTCTGCCCCCCCCCCCCCCCCCCCCTCTCTCTCTTTTCCTCTCTCTCCTCTCTCTCATCTCTCTTCTCTCTCCTCTCTCTCTCCCCTCTCTCTCTCTCTCTCATCTCTCTCTCTCTCTCTCTCTCTGTCTGTGTCCCTCTCCCAGACCACTGACTCTAGTTAATGTTGTTTTCTCTAAGGGCCCAAAAGAGCAGACGGTAATGTTACAGAGAAGAAAGCACCTTGTCTTGACGCTAAGTGTGCTCCTTCTAGCCAAGAATGTAGCTCCACATCTTTAAAGGAACAATAAGAGAACGAGGTAGGGAAAGCTGGCAGATAATGTTGTCAATGTTTGTTTTCTCTGGGCTTGTTTACTTAAATTATCTGCATCTATTTGGGGGAGGGGTGGGGCGGAGAGAAGAGAGAGAGAGAGAGAGAGAGAGAGAGAGGGGAGAGAGAGAGAGAGAGAGAGAGAGAGAGGGGAGAGAGAGAGAGAGAGAGAGAGAGAGAGAAGGGGGGTGGGTTGTGTTGAAAGGAAAACGACATTTTTAAAGAATATCAGGGTTATTTAGCAGTATGTGCATTATTAACAAAACGAGGACTGTAGAACTGTCAACTACAACAAACCTGTAGATGTTTAAAAAATAATACAGATTGAATACTCAGAAAAAAGCTGCTCTAAATGACTGTTTGCATTGGCATGTTATTTTCAACTATAGTTTCCTTTATTTAGAAGTCCTGGTCATTCAAGTTGAATAGACTGAGTCAAATCAAATTATACGCATTTAAACAAGATTAACGTTATCAAATTTTTAAAAAAAACCTTCTGAACATTAGATAAATACTTCAGCAGACTTTTCATCCACAGAACATTCACTAAATCAATCTACCTGTAACTAATTTAACCTTTTTTACATACACTTTCGCACGTATCTGAATGATCTAGCAAAGAGTTCTCCGTTGGATTTTGCCATGTTCTGCTATATTATTTTATTTTATTTTATTTTTATTTTTTAATTTTTTTATTCTGTTATATCAAGGATAATGGAATAATCACTCATGTGCTTTTTTACATCCAGTCTCCGCGGACATATTCAAACCGCACGTCGTGTATTCTGACTGTGTGTCCCCTTTAAAGAAAAGTTGCAGGACTCTTTAGCAGCTACTTTACTCTAGTGCCCAGGGCGACCAGTCAGCCGTCTCTAGCTGACGATGACCCTGTTCAGCAGGCCTCGCCCTGTCTGCTGAAAGCACCACCCTTTTGATGCACTAGCGGACAGTCTAGAAGCCAGTGCTGAGGATGCTGAGGATGCTGGTGTGTGTGTGTGTGTGCGTGTGTGTGTGTGTATGGGTGTGTGTGTGCGTTTGTGTGTGCATGTGTATGTGTTTATTTTTATTTTTATTTTATTATTTTTTTTTTTATTCCTTTATATCGAGGTTAATGGAATAAGCACTTACGTGTTTTTTTTTACAGCCAGTCCCCGTGTGTATGCGGTTTTGTAGATTCTGTCATCTGTTCCCACCGGCACACAGTGGCCTACTACGGAACAGGATTTAACGTGTGCGCAAGATGTTCAGCGTGCGTTCGCACACGGGACCTCGGTTCATAGTCTCATCCGAAGGACTTGGTTGTGTGTGTGTGTGTGTGTGTGTGTGTGTGTGTGTGTGTGTGTGTGTTGTGTGTGTGTTGTGTGTGTGTGTGTGTGTGTGTGTGTGTGTGTGTGTGTGTGTGTGTGTGACTAGCGATTATGTGTTATGGGATTGTGTAAGAGCGGTTTCAATTATTTCGAAACTCGTTAGATCAAAATGATTTGTTCATACCAGGTTTAGAGGAGTACTTCCTCTCTGTTACTAGGTGTGTTAAACTGTCAGTCACTATAACATGTATGTATCTATCAAGCCAGCTAGCTACCTGTCTTGGTAACTATTTGTATGTCTATCTACCTATCTATCTATCTAGCTAGCTAGCTAGCTAGCTGTCTATCTGTCTGACTCTTTGTCTGCCTGACTAAATTTCTATAGTCCCCATCTATTAGTATGTATGTGTGTGAGTATGTGGTGTTGGTGGCGGTGGTAGTGATGGTAGTGGTAGTGGTGGTGTTTGTGTGTATGTGTGTGTGTGTTTGTGTGTGTATGTGCGTGTCTGTGTTTGTGTGTCTGTGTATGTGCATGTGCACGCACGCACGCACGCACGCACGCAACAAAAAGCGTTTTCATGACGCAATGGTTCTAAACTTAGACCATCAGCCCGGCGATCCGTTAATAATCTGAAAGCGTGGGTTGAACCAGATGATCAGCTTAATAGGCTTTTGATAAGCTGCCTGCATCAGAAAAAATGTTCCTCTTGGAGCTCGCATTACATCAGCCTACAGTTTGTTCCGCACAGTCGTGAGGATGAGATTATGAAACAGGGAAGCGTGTGTGAACGCATGGGCGGCATGTTTCCTTGTACTTTAAAGACTCCTCGGTCCTTTGTAGAAAAGCCAGCTAGCTGTAGGCCTGCAGGGTTACGGGATGAGTGAAACAAAGTCAGTATGCATTCTATGTGTGGATTTAGGATTTTTGTCTTCTCTCTGTTTCTTTACTTTGTTTTTGAATTATGTTATTGATTGCTATTGGAGTTATATGGTCCGATAGGTTTCTGTTGTAATTTGACTCTGCATCAATGTGTTCTACGCCATTAATGTGTATGTGTTCGGTAGCTTTATTGTAATGAAGATATAACATTAAAAGATAGATAAAAAACCACGTTTTTCAATAATGATACTATGCACTGTTCAGTTTGATGACGGATGTGATGTTGTACTCTACCTCTTTCAGGTAGCCTAGAAAATACACTGAAAGACCTAAGGACTTCTTCTTAAATAGCTAACAGAAAATATAGTGTTCGTGCGTGCGTGCGAAGTGTGTGTGTGTGTGTGTTTGTATGTGTGTGTGTGCGTGCGTGTGCGTATGTGAGTGAGTGCGTGACTGACTGACTGAACATATATATGGCAGCCCCTTTCTTATAGCTCTTACTAGTATTCACCATACTTACTAAAATGACTTACGCATTACGTATAACTCTCCCCCCCCAAAAAAAAAAAAATGAGCTGGCTTAGGAAAAGATATGCTTCGTCAACTACTACCCATGGTCACTACGCGACATACCTAGAGTCTAAAACCAAAACCTCTGAGGCACCAGCTCTACCACATTGATGATCTGGCTAGAGTCACACTCTTCCAAAAATCTAGGGCAAAGCTAGCTCCGCAATCTCATTCAAGTCATAAAGGAGAAATGAAATACTGATACCAAAAAAAAGCATCATCATTTAGCTAGAAGCACCGCTGCTGTGTGTGCGTGACAAACACTGTTTTGTAGCTTCGCTCCTGCTGCTGAAGGCATGGCATGCATGGACCACACACACACACACACACACACAAAAACCACCCAAATTATTATGTGGAGACTTCGATCCAATGGGAGACATGACGATCACCACATGTTTTGAGTTACAGACGTTGTTGCACCTTAAAAGCCTATTGTTGAGCGTTGTGAGCACGCGCGCGCGCACGCACACATACACACACACACACACACACACACACACACACAGAAAGAAAGAGGAAAAACTAAAGGAGAAAAACAGACAGACAGAGAAATAGCGATGCAGAGAGAGAGAGACAGAAGACAGACAAGACAGACAGCAGACAGAGAAGAGAGAGAGACGAGAGACGAGAGAGAGAAGAGAGAGAGAGGAGAGAGAGAAGAGAGCAGAGAGACAGAGATGAAGACAGAAACAGAGACACAGAGGAGACAGGACAGGACAGACAGAAGATAGGAAGACAGACAGAAGCACGACTGACACAAAGCAAGGTTGAGCAAGAGAGAGACTGGGGAGAAGAGAGAGAGAGGAAGAGAAGGGAGAGAGAGAGAGAGAGGAGAGAGAGAGAGAGAAGAGAGAGGAGAGAGAGAGAGAGAGAGAGAGAGAGAGAGAGAGGCATCTTGGTCTGATTGTCTTCTTTTGTTTGCCACCACAATTTCTGTGATATTCGTGTACTGCTGTTCCCACGCCGCTCATATCAATCTCCCCGCCACAGCCATACCCAGATTGATTTTGTCGCATCCCCAGGGCCTGAAGTCCATAGGGTGCTCAGCACTATCAGCCCGCCGTGGGACCACCAGCCAGAGTTCCCCTGCACAGTTGCTTGGTCACTTTGGTGGTATTCAGTGGTGCCTGTTCTGAGCTAACATACGCAGGGAACCACCTACTAAGCCCTCCTACTAACTAACGACAGTATTAGCTCAGGCGCGGAGCCAGACTGAGTGAGTCGCCCACCCCAGATCACAACACCAAAACATCCCTCAGACGACTGTCCCCCTGTGAACCTCCAACCCCAAAGGCTTTGACACACACTGACTACAGGCACACACGTGTATGGGTAAACCAAATCTGAGGTCACCATGGGACCATAGCAACTGGGATCACCGTAC
>CM054147.1:36626123-36633623 GCA_028751875.1 Rapana venosa | reverse complement strand
CTATATACCCTTTGGCTAGTAGTTACGCTCTCATAAAAAGGAACATTTACCACAGTGCTGTGGTAACATGGTGTGTCTGGAAACACCAGCATAATTGTTTCTGTAATGACGGTACTACTGCACACACACACAACATACACACACATACACACATACACACACACAGCAGAAATTATTCTTATAAAAATAAGACTTCAGTTCTACTTGATACAGAAATGTACACCACAAAACCAGACACTTTACTGCAAAATTGACACAGCACAGAATAATAAACTGGAATACATTACAGTGCAAATAATTGAGTTTTTGAACGTAGCATCAGATTTTATACCGGTGAAAAGTTAACAAGTGTGTGCTTATTAGATTCAATAACATTTTTTTTTTTATAAATGATTTTTGCTGTGTGTGTGTGTGTGTGTGTGTGTGTGTGTGTGTGCGCGCAGTAGTACCGTCGTTGCATATAACAATGCAGTTATATATACAACAAACTTAAACATCTGCAAACTCAAACCAAATCCACACACAAACAATAAAAGTAAACAGAAAAAGAAAGAATTAAAATAATCATTCCAAACCGTTCACTTCAATTTCAACCATCACACGCTGGGTCTTAAGAGATTGCAGTGCAAACTAGGACTGAAAAAAAAGTTTCAGAAAAAACTCTTAGTATTGGTCCAACGCTTTTGCAAAGTTCCATATATATATATATATAATATATGCTAATAAATAATTTACAATATCATACTATATAATAATATACTGTAATAAAATAAAAAAATAACATTGCTAACTTCACACAATTTCAAACCACACACAAATCCGCATAAGGGAAATAGCAGGACAAACCAGGACAAAAAATCCCAACAGTTTCAGAACAACTTCATATTAGACCACACGCTTTGCAATAGCAGCGCATAAGCAGGACTGTAAAGTATGCCAGAGTTGGACGAACCAAACGTCAGTATTGGACCAACGCTTTGAGCAGGAGCCTTCAGTCAGATCCTGGGGGCTATTCCAACTCTCTTACCTTGTCAATTGCCACACCAGACGATTGAATGACCCTTAAGTGCTGTCCGCAATGCAACGTCCTCGCGTTCTGTAACTTTCACGACCCTCCTTAATGCACTTATTTGTTTTGCAATGGAATAATGTTAGTGAGATTTCAGTCTATGTCTTGGGTGGGAGAGAAGGCTGGTAGAGAGAGGCAGGGAGAGAGGGAGGGAGAGAGAGAGGGGGGGTGGAGGAAGAGCAAAACTTATGCCAATAAAGATACTGTCATGAGATATGTTACACGCGAAACAAACAGAAAAAAATGTTACATTGCAGTGGTGAAACAAAAATCTCTGGAAAGAGAAACCTGATTTTCTTAGTAATCGTGTAATTTGCACACACGCGCGCGCGCGCACACACACACACACACACACACACACACACACACACACACACACACCCAAAACACACACAATACAAACATCATCATTACTACTAAATACAGTGTGAACACTACGAAACAAAACCCCATTTCACAGTTTAAGACAACATGGGCAACATGATACAACATAATCGAACATCGTATTACACAATTAGTACAATAGCAACCTGCATTAAGTACACTAAAAGTCATCAAACTATGTGTACAAAATTGCACTATTCGCCTCAAGTTTTTTTAAGACAACGTTATCATGTAGCTACACAAAACCTCTTTCAAAGTCAGCAATTGCAAAAAAGAACAAACCCAGAATAAAAAATAGATGAAACCAATCATTCTACACCACTCTATAATTTCAACCATGGCCTCACATTCTCTCTCTCTCTCTCTCTCTCTCTCTCTCTCTCTCTCTCTCTCTCTCTCTCTCTCTCTCTCTCTCTCTCTCTCTCTCTCTCTCTCTCTCTCTCTCTCTCTCTCTCTCTCTCTCTCTCTCTCTCTCTCTCTCTCTCACACACACACACACACACACAAATACTCACACTTACACACACACTTACACACACTCACATACAACACACACACACACTCACAAACACACACAACACACACAACACACAAACACACACAACACACAAACACACACACACACACAACACACAAACACACACACACACACAAACCAACACACACACAAACACACACACACAACAAACACACACACACACACACACACACACACACACACAACACACACAAACACTCCTCTTCACATCCAGGTCTGACGAGGAATCTTGGCAATTGTCCCAGACTTGGAAATGTCCATGAGTCGAGAGTAGCGGCAATGGAAAGAAAAACAAACAAACAAACAAGCAAACAAACATCTCTCCACTACGACACATTTTCAATGCATAAAACTATAAGAACAATAAAACCCAACCCGGTATGAGTTCATTATAGTATCATGTTGTCCTGAAGGCTCTGAAAAGTAGCTTACACCTGCAATTTTCCCCGAAGAGGAGACATAACTGATTACACAGCATTTCATGCAGCGCAGGAAGATGACGTGTCTCTGAATGAAAGCGATGCAACGCTCCAAGTGTCATTGGCAGGAGTGTTTCAGCTCGGATAGATACCACAGCGTCATCTCTAATTAACTAACAACAAAGGACTAAGGGGTACTTGTTGTCCCTCGCTTAAAGCTTTGTTCGTTTGTTTGTTTGTTTGTTTTTCTAAAGGAACCAGACATGTTGTAGATAGTCACGCTCAACACACTCATAACCTTACTGTGTTAAGTTTAAGAACATGTGTACCATCGTGGTAAGCAATTTTTTTTTTACGACTTGGGTTAACATTGCTGCAATTTTTGTTGGTTTTTTTGTGCTGGTGTTGTTTCGGTAATGAAGCTAGCGCAATGTTTCTGTTGCTAGTGTTGCTGGCTGTCACCACTACCTCTGTAGCTATTTCTGCAAGTGTTAGAACGGCTAGAGTTTACAGAGACAGTAACATTAGCAGTAGCACTAACAATGATGACATTAAATTTGAATTACATAGACTTGCGTTGAATTCGACTATACTGCTGCTGCTGCTTGCTGCTGCTGCTGCTGCTGCTGCTGCTACTACTACTACTACTACTACTACTACTACTACTACTACTACTACTACTACTACTACTACTTCTACTACTACTACCACTACTACTACTACTACTACTACTACTGTTGCTGCTGCTGCTGCTGCTGATGATGATGATGATGATACTACTGCTTCTACTACTACTACTACTACTGCTGCTGCTGCTGCTGGTACTGCTACTCTCAATACCGCCACTACTACTATTACTGTTCAAGTTTCCATTAAGCATAAACTCGTAAAATCAATGCAGAATAAGAGCAATTATACTTGAAACATGGCGATTAAGAACAATAACATAATCACTACATGTATCTGTCAATCTGCCATTCTACCTGTGTGTCTGTTTGTCTGTCTATCTGATCTGATCTGTCTGCATCTCTCTCTCTCTCTCGCTCTCTCTCTCTCTCATTCATTCATTCGTTCGTTCTCTCTCTCTCTGTCTGTCTTTTCTGTCTGTCTCTCTTCTCTCTCTCCCCTCTCTCTCTCTTCTCTCTCTCTCTCTCTCTTCTCTCTCTCTCTCTCTCTTCTTTTTCTCTCTTCTCCTTCGATATCCTAGTAGGAACTCACTTAAAATAGAAAAAAAAAACCAACAACCAAGGAATAGAGCGTCATCAAGGCATCATGCGAGGGGAGCTTAGATGTCACAGTAGCTCAAATCAGGAGTCTTGGACACACATACACACACACACTCACACACCACACACACACACACTCACACACACACACACACACACCCCACACACACACACACACACACACACACACACACACACACACACAAAACAGACGGAAGGGAGTTCTTTCTGTGCGTGCAGCACACTATCCAACCAAGTTGTGAAGACAGTGTGCGGTGTGGTAGTACCGAGGATAGATTGAATGCATCTGGGAGGGAGAGAAGGAGGGAGGGAGCTGGAGGGGAAAAAAAGTGCTTTCCTTGTCGTGACTGTGGATGCAGGGCAAAGAAGGGACGAAGACGACTTTCTTTTTATTTCTTTTTTTCTTTCTTTCCAGGAAGAAAGAAGGGTAGCGTTGAGGGCGGACTTTGACCGTGGCAGAGAGGCCAGAGAGGAGAGACGACGTGTGGCTTTGTTGGTACTTGTCGTGCTTAGAATAGATACACGGAGAGAGAAAGGGGAGGAAGGAAGGGGGGATGGAGAGAGAGAGGGGGGGAGGATGGGGGGAGAGAGAGGGAGAGAGAGAGAGAGAGAGAGAGAGGAGATGAGAAGAGAGAGAGAGAGAGAGAGAGAGAGAGAGAGAGAGAGGGACAGAGAGAGAGACAGAGAGACGGAGAGACAGAGAGAGAAACAAAGAAAGAAAAAGAGAGAGAGAGAGAGAGAGAGAGGATGAGAGGAAGAGAGAGAGAGAGGAGAAACGGAGAGAGAGGAGAGAGAGACAGACAGAAAGACAGAGAGAGAAAGAGATGGAGAGAGAGAGAGAGGACAGAGACAGAGAGAGAGAACTCTGAACTAATTAATCGTACTTCAACCTTTGGCCACATACAAATTCAAAGAGAAAGACAAATGGGAAGAAATGAAGAACATGAAATTATAACTTCTCGTACTCTTTGATAACACCTTGAGTAGAGAGAGAGAGGAGAGAGAGAGAGAGAGGAGAGAGAAGAGAGAGAGGAGAGAGAGAGAGAGAGAGAGGAGAGGAGAGAGAGAGAGAGAGAACTCTGAACTCTGAACTCTGAAATGATGTATAGGCCTTTGGCCACAATACAATTCAAAGGGAAACAATTGGGTTACAGAGAAGCACCATGATTGGTGACCTTGGAGCTCTAGACAATGAACGTGAACAGAAGTAGGACATTACTGTACCGTGGTGTTGTTGTTTTTTACATCAAACAAATAAGTCTCTTCAATGTAAAAAAACCAACAACACCTGAAGTACTCAATTAACAAATGAATAAGGCAAGCATGAGTGTTGTTTTCTTAATGATTTATATCAATTCAACCCTTGCACATACTCCCACGCTTGCTGACCCAGGTTCAAATCTCGTTGAAGAAGATGGTTTTTTATCTAATTAACATTTGTGCCGGCTCCAACCTCCCCTCCTCCCACACACACACACCCCACCCCCCACCCCCAAGTCCTTCAGATGAGACTATAAACCGAGGCCCTGAGTGCGAACGCATGCAGAACATCTTGCACACAAGTTTTAAATCCATTCCTTTTTTCGGAAGAGTAGGCCGGTGGGAACGAATGACAAAACAGACAAAAACTGCATACACACGGGGATTGGATGTAAAAAAGTACACACGAATGCTTATTCCAGTATCCTCGAAATAAAGAATGAAAGGAATACCTGCTCGCCAAACACCAGCTTTAATTTATGAACAAAACAAAAAATACAAAACAAAACAATAATCCAACAAAACAACAACAAACCCAAAACTACCTTACTGCAACCAAGGGTGTCAGAGAGATTTCTGACTACTCATCTTTGAGATCGACCAAAAGGCTTGGAAAGTTCCTCGAAATATGCACATACACACAAAAATGGACAAGCTGGTCAAGTGTGCATACATCAATGGTGCTTTAAGTGTAGAAGAAGAGAGAAAGCAAAACGTGATACATACATACATACATGCATACATACATCTAGCTCCTCCTAAAAGCCATCTCAAACCCAGTTTCATGCTCAGAAAAAAGGCACATCAGAGGAGGATGAGATGAACTGACGGTGCTGTCAGTAGTGCAACGCCCTCACTATCCATACTAGAACATTAGTGTCACTGCACTGCTTAGGGACGGCCCTCTTAGAAGGCAATATTAATAATGAGACAGGAGAGCTTGTCCATTTCCTAGAATGGAAGAGCAGGGGGAGGAGGGGCAGGGAGAGAAATCCGAGAGAAGGCGGGGTGAGGGGGGTTGGGGTGGGGCGGAGGGGTGGGGGTGGAGGACTGTAGGAGAGGAGAGAAAGGGAGAGGTACCCTCAGGCACTCATTTGCACCGGTTTTTCCTACTTGTGTGCGGGGTTTTCTGTGTATGTATGAATGTATGTGTGCATGCGTGCATGTATGCATGTATGTATGTATGTATGTACGTATGTATGCATATCTATAATATAGATATATTATATATGTGTGTGTATGGATGGATGGATGGATGGACATCTATGTCAATATATATATATATATATATATATATATATATATATATATATATATATATATATATATACATATATTATATATATGTATATATATGTAAGTGTGTGTTTGTGTATCTGTGGAGCTCTAGCCGAGAAATGAAAAAGAGATTAACAAGAAGATTGTAGGAATCCCTAACAAGGTACCACGATGATTTAAACCCATGACCCATGACCTGCGATTTCAGGATCATCGGAAGTCCAATCTTTCATGCACACAGCTCTAGGTCTTGAAAGAAGTCGCCACCCCACCCCCACCCCCCCAAAAAAAAGGGGGGGGATTGTAGTTCGTAAACCAGGCATTTTGAATATTAAGAATCATATTCTGTTGCCTAAGAAACACCCGTGCGAATACTAACGAAAAGTATAGTGCTAGCTGTAATCTGTTTTGTGATAAGCATATTTTAAAGCTAGAGTCCATTTCTCTGATCAATGAGTACATAAACCTAGAGTAGTTCACAGTCCATTCCTGTATCAGGGTTTTCGTATCCCAAGAGTGTCACCATTGTCAGAGTTCTTGAAAACAGTATTGTTGACATGAATACGCTCTTTCACATCGATTCTAACCAACTCTTTGCCACCCTTCTTGCAGAAGATTAATCATATACGATCAAAGGCTGTAATTCACTAGAATGTTTGGCAGATTGCAGATAGACAAAAAAACCTTATGTATACCACAAGGCTTACCCGAAATTACGACATGCAGAGAGAAACATATAGTGAATACACTCTGAAACAAATATAATACAGCGTGTTTGGAATGATTTTTGTTAAAGTTGTGGCATTTAATTTGAAAAAAACCCCAACAACCCTGAAACCAATCTCCTGGAATCTGTCTGATACTGTTTGCTACAGAGAAATCTGGTCCTTGCCACATGGATATGGCTTTCAACTGCATTTCCCAAGGCAGAAACATTCCATTACGCAGCACCTCGTGCATGTGACGCTAACAAGTCCTCTGGTGTCTGCAATGGGACGCTTCAGTGACCACTTCACACCAATGCGTCAATACCTCATTGTCCAATGAGAGACCAGTGAGAGAGAGAGAGAGGATAGGACCTTGGCTTCTGCGTTGCTGACAGAAAATACTCTTAGTACTGCTGTTTATGTTTGCTAGAGGACTGGTGGAAAAGCTGTTTTGCTTTGTTTGTTTTTACTTTGTTTATTTAGTTTATGTTGGTTTGGTCAAGTGTGGTTGGTCAGTTGTTTGGTTAGTTGTGCTAGTTAGTAGGTTGATTGATTGGTTGGTTTATGGTGGTTAGCTGGATGATTTTTTGCTTGCTGT
>CM054147.1:36593623-36598623 GCA_028751875.1 Rapana venosa | reverse complement strand
CCCCCTGTCTGTGTCTCTGTCTGTCTCTCCGTCTCTGTAGGTATTTGTCTGTCTGTCCATATTGTATGTCTGTCTGTTTCTGTATCTGTCTTTCTCTATCCCTTTGTCTGTCTGTCTGCCTGTCTGTTTGTCTGTCCCTCTGTCTCTGTCTCTGTCTCTCTCTCGCTCTCTCTCGCTCTCTCTCCCTCTCTCTCTCCCTCTGTCTGTCTGCCTGTCTGTCTTTCTGACTGTCTCTCTGTCTCTGTCTCTCTGTCTATGTCTCTGTCTCTGTCTCTCGCTCTCTCTCCCTCTCTCTCTCTCTCTACCTCTGTCTGTCTGTCTGCCTGTCTGTCTGTATGTCGGTCTCTATCTTTCTCTGCCTGTCTGTCTCTGTCTCTCTGCCTCTGTCTCTGTCTTTCTCTGTCACTGTCTCTCTGTCTCTCTCTCTGTCTCTCTGTCCTCTCTCTCTTTCTCTCTGTCTCTCTGTCTCTCTGTCTCTCTGTCTCTCTCTCTCTCTCTCTCTCTCTCTCTCTCTCTCTCTCTCTCTCTCTCTCTCTCTCTCTCTCTTTACAAGCGCAGCCTGCTAACCAACTAACCAAGCGGCTCAACACCAAAACAGACAACTCGAATCAGAAAAAAAAAAACCACCATCATCAAGAAAAAAAACCCATAAAACCCCACCTGATTACATAGGCCTGCACCTTCATGATAGCATGCTATGGCTCAGTTTTAGTTGAAGCAATACTAGGTTTATGGCAGCTACACTGTGTAATTGCTTCTGTCAAAGACTGCTTGAAGGCTCATTTCTCACTGACCGACTGACGAAGTCTTGAAAATTTGGTGTGTGTGGTGTGTGTGTGTGTGTGTGTGTGTGTGTGTGTGTGTGTGTGTGTGTGTGTGTGTGTGTGTGGTGTTTGTGGTGTGTGTGTGTGTGTGTGTGTGTGTGTGTGTGTGTGTGTGTGTGTGTGTGTGTGTGTGTGTGTGTGTGTGTGTGTGTGTGTTTTAAAACTTTTTTGTCTTTCCAGAAATTTTGCTTTGTTCCTTTAGGGCTTTCATTTGTTGGTGTTGGGTTTTCTGGATATTTTCTTTCGTTTTTTTTTTCTGGGGGGGGTGTGAAGTGAGAAGGGTGTATCTTTTTTATTTTACTATGATTTTTTTCCCTGCTTTCTTTTTGCTTTGTTGGTTTTTTTATTATAGTTTTTTTTTCTGGGGGTTTGTGTGTTCTCAATTTTTTTTATGTTTCTTTTCTTTTTTAAATTTTGTTTTGTTTGGGTGATGGGTTTGTGTTGTTGTTGTTGTTTTTTTTTTTGGGGGGGGGTGGCTGCTTGTTTTTTCTTTTTGTGTTTCTTATTTTTCTTTTTGTTTATTCCAGCCTTTCTTCTGATAATTTTGATATTCCCTCTCTCTATTTTTGGTTTCTTTCTTTTTTGTTTGTTTGTTTGTTGTTATCAGTTTGCTTCTTTTTTTTCTTATTCTGCTTTTCTTTCCGTTCTGGCTGTTGACTGTTTTGTACGTTTTGGTTCGTTCGTACTTTGGTTTTTGGTTGTTGTTGGGCTTTTTTAAACAGTTGTTTCATCTTCTTCTCATTATTGGAAATTTCCGAGTTTTATTATTTTTTATGCACAAACTCTAGTTAGTTAGTTAGCTAGTTAGTTGATTGGTTCGTTAGTTTGTTAGTTAGTCAGTTGATTGGTTAGTTAGATAGCTAGCTTCCTTTGCTTGCCAATTTTTTTCTTAGCTAGCTATTTAGTTACCCAGTTAGTCATGCAGCTAGCTTGTTAGCTAGTTAGGTAGCTAGTTAGCTATGGGGACGGGATAGCCTACTGGTTAGAACATTGCGCTCGCAATCTGACGACCCGGGTTCGAATCCCGATCAAGAGGATTTGTCCTCTGGAGTTAACATCAGTGCAGACTCCACTCTCCCCAAAAGTTCTTCGGATGAGACTATAAACCAAATGTCCCGTGTGCGAACGCACGCAGATCTTGGGCACACGTTTAATCCTGTTCCGTTTTTCGTAAGAGTAGGCCATTGTGTGCCGGTGGGAACAGATGACAAAATTTACAAAACTGCATACACACGGGGACTTGGTGTAAAAAGCTCATGATTGCTTATTCCATTATCCTCGAAATAAAAGAGTAAATCAATAAAAATAAGTAAATAAAAATAAATAAAATTAGTGAAGTATGTATTGATTTTTTGTCATTAATTAACTTCATTATTCACCAACGTATCTATTCAATTGTTTCTTTTCTAATTACCAATTTACATTTCAGATTACATTTTTTTTTTAAGTTTCGTTTCCAGTGTATTTCCGTTTCTTTATGGCTATTTCTTTCGTCACATGTTTAAATTGAGAATTGCTGTTGCACTTTCGTGAGTTATGTCAAGTTGAATTGAAAAGACCGGGTTGTTTTCTAAATAATTATTTGTGTTAATGTGTTTACTCTCGTTTTGCTTGGTGACATACTCATTCCAGTTTGTTCTGTTTTGTCTATTTTGGTTTCCACATTAATTTTGCTGTCTTAAAATTAAATCTGTTTACAACCGGTTTGTGCTAAGGGTATGTCCGTTTTTCATGCAAGATGCGTCAATAGAAAAAAAAATAAAGAGAAATTGAAGTTGTTGGGTTTTTTTCTGCTGCTAGAATCTGAAGTTTTCAATGCGTTTCTTCTAATTCCAGTTTTCTCTAAGTCGTCGTATAGCTTTCTCTTAAGGATTCCATTTCGAAAAGCTTACTGTAGGATTTTATTGGTGTCGTTTGTTTTGGAATATTGCTGTTGTTGGGGTTGGGTGTTTTTTTGTAGTTCGTTTTGGTGAATGTTTCAAGAAAAACATATTTTCTTTATGTGTTTGATTTTTTTTTGGTTCTGACTAAATGTTTGTCTCTGGTATTCTGTTGCTCTGTGTATTTGTCTGTCTTTCTGTTTCTCTTGGTCTGTAGTTAGCAGTATGTTGTTTCATGCGTCTGTCTGCTCCTTCCATCCTTCTTCCACCAATTCTCTCTCTCTCTCTCTCTCTCTCTCTCTCTCTCCCTCTCTCTCTCTCTCCCTCTCTGTCTCTCTCTCTCTCTCTCACTCCCTCTGTCTGTCTGCCTGTCTGTCTGTATGTCTGTCTGTCTCTGTCTTTCTCTGTCTCTCTCTCTCTGTCTATCTGTTTCTCTGTTTCTGTCTCTCTCTGTCACTGTCCGTCTGTCTGTCTGTCTGCCTCTCTCTCTCTCTCTCTCTCTCTCTCTCTCTCTCTCCTCTCTCTCTCTCTCTCTCTCTCTCTCTCTCTCTCTCTCTCTCTCTCTCTCGCACTCTTCACAAGCGCAGCCTGCTAACCAACTAACCAAGCGGCTCAACACCAAAACAGACAACTCGAATCAGAGAAAAAAAACCCACCATCATCAAGAAAAAAAACCCCATAAAACCACACCTGATTACATAGGCCTGCACCTTCATGATAGCATGCTATGGCTCAGTTTTAGTTGAAGCAATACTAGGTGGATGGCAGCTGCACTGTGTCATTGCTTCTGTCACAGACTGCTTGAAGGCTCATTTCTCACTGACCAACTGAAAAAGTCTAGAGAATTTGGTTGGTGTGTGTGTGTGTATGTGTGTGTGTGTGTGTGTTTGTGGTGTTTGTGTGTGTGTGTGTGTGTTTTGTGTGTGTGTGTGTGTGTGTGTGTGGTGTGTGTGTGTGTGTGTTTTACTGGGTTTTTTCCTTTCCAGAAATTGTCCTTTGTTCCTTTAGGGCTTTCATTTGTTGGTGGGTTTTTTGGAGGATGATATTTTCTTTCGTGTTCTTTTTTTCTGGGGGGTGGGGTGTTAGGTGAAGAGAGTGTATCTTTTTTTTACTATGATTTTTTCCCCTGCTTTCTTTTTGCATGGTTGGTTTTTTTTATTATAGTTTTTTTTTTTTCTGGGGGTATGTGTGTTCTCAATTTTTTTTATGTTTCTTTTCTTTTTTAAATTTTGTTTTGTTTGGGTGATGGGTTTGTGTTGTTGTTGTTGTTTTTTTTTTTGGGGGGGGGGTGGCTGCTTGTTTTTTCTTTTTGTGGGTCTTTTTTGTTTTGTTTATTTCAGCCTTTCTTCTGATAATTTTGATATTCCCTCTCTTTTTTGTTTGGTTTCCTTTATGTTTGTTTGTTTGTTGTTATCAGTTTGCTTTTTTTTGGTCTTATTCTGCTTTTCTTCTGTTCTGGCTGTTGACTGTTTTGTACGTTTTGGTTCGTTCGTACTTTGGTTTTTGGTTGTTGTTAGGCTTTTTTAAACAGTCGTTTCATTTTCTTCTCGTTATTGGAAATTTCCGAGTTTTATTATTTTTTATGTACAAACTGTAGTTAGTTAGTTAGTTGTTTGATTGGTACGTTAGTTAGTTTGTTAGTTAGTCGGTTGGTTGGTTAGTTAGATAGCTAGCTTGCTTGCTTGCCAATTTTTTTCTTAGCTAGCTATTTAGTTACCCAGTTAGTCATGCAGCTAGCTTGTTAGCTAGTTAGGTAGCTAGTTAGCTATTGGGACGGGATAGCTTAGTGGTAGAACATTGCGCTCGCAATCTGACGACCCGGGTTCGAATCCCGATCAAGAGGACTTTTTCCTCTGGAGTTAACACCAGTGCAAACTCCACTCTCCCCAAAGTCCTTCGGATGAGACTATAAACCGAAGGTCCCGTGTGCGAACGCACGCAGAACATCTTGCGCACACGTTTAATCCTGTTCCGTTTTTCATAAGAGTAGGCCAATGTGTGCCGATGGGAACAGATGACAAAATTTACAAAACCGCATACACACGGGAACTGGGTGTAAAAAGCTCATGATTGCTTATTCCATTATCCTCGAAATAAAAGAGTAAATAAAAAAAAATAATAATAAAAATAAATGAAATAAGTGATTTATATATTGATTTGTTGTCATTAATTAACTTCTTTATTCACCAACGTATCTATTTATTTGTTTCTTTTCTGATTACCAATTTACATTTCAGGTTACTTTTTTTTTGTATTTCGTTTCCAGTGTATTTCCGTTTCTTTATGGCTTGTTCTT
>CM054147.1:36583623-36588623 GCA_028751875.1 Rapana venosa | reverse complement strand
GGGGCACGCCTCAGAATCACTGGCGATGTGGAATTTTGTAAACATGTGAGGTCTAAGTCTGCAGTATCCTGTCCTCAGCGTCACAATTGTTACTTGATCTTCTTTGAGATTTCAATCCTGGATGGAAAGTATTCGGCAAAAAAATGATGTTGAAAGCAAAATCAAATCCATGGATGTACTCTCGTTTATGTACATGTGTACAAACAAATCTATGATCGCTAAATCTATGGGAGCTATGTATATGTATATATAGAGAGAGAGAGAAAGAGAGAGAGAGAGACAGAGACAGAGAGACAGATACAAAGAGACAGAGAGAGAGAGAGAATTCAGACAGTAATAGAGAAACGAAAGAAATTTTTTTTTTTGAAATCGTATTTTATGACTGCGTTTAGGTACGAGTCACTCACTAGTGATACAGTTTTTAATGGTAAGTGTTAGGTGAAAAGGTTTATTTTTTTGGAAAGGTTTCTTGCTTTTTACGTTTTCTTCAAACACATAAAGGTGAGGGTAGACTTCTTTCCCAAACGTTCTGACCTGCTGCTGTTGTCTTCTTTTTGTGTGTGTTTAATTTGCTTAAGTGGCACTTAAGAGCGTAACGATGTTTCCTCCCTCTCTCCCTTTCTCTCTCTCGGTCTCTCTCTCTTTCTCTCTCCCTCTCTCACACACACACACACTCTCTCTCTCTCTCTCTCTCTCTCTCTCTCTCTCTCTCTCTCTCTCTCTCTTTCTCTCTCTCTCACTCGGTCCATCTGTCTTTCTGTATATCTGTCTGTATATCTGTCTGTATTATTATCTGTCGGTCGGTCTGTCTGTCCTCTCTCTCTCTCACTCTCTCTTGCTCTCTCTCTCTCTCTCTCTCTCTCTCTCTCTCTCTCTCTCTTCTCTCTCTCTCTCTCTCTCTCTCTCTCTCTCTCTCTCTCTCTCTCTCTCTCTCTCTCTCTCTCTCTCTCTCATTTCCCCTCAACAACAACAACAACAGAAGCAACAACCAACCAACCCACCCGCCAACCAACCAACCAACCAACCAATTAACCAAGCAGGCATTGTAGGGTGTTTTAATGGCGTTGTCTCGTCTACATAACAGTTTTGCTTTTTTTTGTTGCTTTTTCTCCTGGAGTCTTTTAAGTGAGTGCTTTTCAAAACTCTTCTGGAAAAAGCCATGAACAGCTTGGAGTGTTCTGTCTAGGAAGATAACATAGAAGAGTTTATGTCATCGGCATTTGAAAGCTCAAAAGTTTATAAAAAAAACAAGCACAAAAAACAAACATAAAGATGTTTTTAACCTGATTGGAGGAAAAGTGCACCTGCTGTTTGGGTTGTATTTCCTGGGATTGGGTAAACAAGTTGTTTTGATCCTGAAGATGTCCAAGCAGGAATTATTACTTGTTGTTGTTTTGTTGTTTTGTTGTTATGTTTTTGTTGTTTGAATGTTTGTTTGTTTGTGTGTGTGTTGTGGGTTTTTTAATACTGAATTCGAAAACGTTTATTTACAAAGTGAAGATGAAAGTGGAGGAATATAGCTGCTCATACACGTCTCTGTCTCTGTGTGTGTCTCTGTTTCTCTCTGTGTCTCTTTATCTCTGACTCTCTCTGTCTCTGCCTCGCTCCTTGTGTGTCTCTGTCTCTCTGTATCTGTATCTCTGTCTCTCTCTGGATCCTGCTCCTCCTCTCTGTCTCCCTGTCTCTGTCTATGTCTCTCTCTCTTTCTCTGTCTCGCTCCTGTTGTCTCTGTCTCTGTCTGTTCTCTGTATCTCTGTCTCTCTGCATCCTCTGTCTCTCTGCTCCTGCCTCTCTCTGTCTCCCTGTCTTTTCTGTCTCTGTCTCTATGTCTCTGTCTCTGTCCCCTGTATCTGTCTCTGTCTCCTGTGTCTCTGTATCTTGTCTCTCTGATCCCTGCCTCTCTCTGTCTCCTGTCTCCGTCTATGTCCCCCTGTCTCTGTCACTGTATCTGCCTCTGCTCTCTCTGTCTCTGTCTCATTGCTCCTGTCACTGTCCTCTCTCTCACTCTCTCTCTACTCTTCTTCCCCCTCCCCTCCTCCCCCCCCCCTCTCTCTCTTCTCCTGTCCATTTACCCTCACCTACCCCTACTTCAGTTTGGGGCTAACTAATTACTTCCAACATACACGTCTTCTTCGCCAGCAACATTTCTTTTATTTAAAAAAAAACAACAATCCCTCAGCTTCCCATGCTAACAGCAGTTACAGGTTTTAACTATGTCACTAAGGTGAATCTTTCTCTCTCTCTCTCACTCTCTATATCTCTGTCTCTCTGTCTCTCTCTATCTTTCTCTGTCTGTCTCTATCTCTCTCTTCTTTTTTTTTTTTTGAATTTTTTTTTTGGTGGGGATGTCTCTTTTTGTTGGGGTATTTTTTCTTTTCTTTTTTAGGGGGTGGGGGGTGGCTGGTTGGGTTGTTTTTTTTTTTGGGGGGGGTCTTTTATTTGTTTGGTCTTTTTTGTTGTTGTTTGTTTGGTTGTTGTTGTTTTTTTAAAGGGTTATTTCCCTTTGTTTCTACTGTTTGAGAGTATGAGTATGGGTTATTATTTATTTATTTATTTATTATTTTATAACGAGGATAATGGAATAAGCATTCATGCGCTTTTTTACATCCAGTCCCCGTGTGTATGCGGTTTTGTAAATGTTGTCATCTGTTCCCATTTATTATTAAGATGTATCCCTGCGGGCGGGGACTAGATGTAAAAAAAAAAAAGCACATGAGTGCTTATTCATTATCGTTGAAATAAAAGAATTTGTCATTGTCATTGTCTTTGTCTCTATCTGTCTGTCTGTCTCTCTGTCTGCAAAACTAATACGGGTGCTGAAGTAACGACTTGTTTATTTGACTTTGAACGTGAAGATCTATTTTGAAGTCGCTCTTCGTCAACAAAAACAAACACACTTAAGTTATTTTGATCGTTATGAAGAGAAGGTAGAACGTGTCTCTATTTAAGCAGCTATGGCTTCATTTAGGAAACACAAACTACTTCGAAAGGGAAAATCTATATTGAAGGTACTCTTCGTCAACTAGAGACAAGCACACTGATGTTGTTTTGGTCGTTATAAAGAAGTATAAAGTGTACGTGTTGTGTAGATGTGAGTAGGAGGAACAGAAATATACTGAAAAATATGTTTTGACGTTGTTGTTGTGGTTTTTTTTATCTAATTAAAATATATGTGTGGCTATATTTTTAATATACCACTCTCTTTCCCTGTCTGTCTGTCTTTCTCTGTCTCTGTCTGTCTGTCTGCCTGTCTAGGTCTATGTCTCTGTCTCTGTGTCTGTCTGTCTGTTTCTGTGTCTCTGACTCTCTGTCTCTGTCTGTCTCTGTCTGTCTGTCTGTCTGCCTGCCTGCCTGCCTGTCTGCCTGCCTGCCTCTCTCTCTCTCTCTCTCTCTCTCTCTCTCTTCTCTCTATCTCTCTCTCTCTCTCTCTCTCTCTCTCTCTCTCTCTCTCTCTCTCTCTCTCTCTCTCTCTCTCTCTCTCTCTCTCTCTCTCTCTCTCCTCGTGTGTCATGTGTTTGTGATCGTGCCTCGCGTGGAGTGTGTGTGTGTGTGTGTGTGTGGTGTGGTGTGTGTGTGTGTGTGTGTGTGTGTGTGTGTGTTGTCTGTGTCTGTGTCTGTGTAGTGTGTGTGTGTGAAGAGAGAGAGAGAGAAGAGACAGACACACACACACACACAGACAGACAGCCAGGCATCCAGGCAGACAGAGACAGAGACAGAGAAAAGAGACGGACAGACAGAAAGACAGACAGAGGGAGATATTGACTAACAGAAAGTAAATCTTTCTCTGTCTGTACGTCTTAAGGCTTATGACTTTCGGTCAACTTTTTCAAGTAAGCAGATTCCATATTGGATTTGTCCAGACGAAATCCGACACAAAATTACCATGACGAAACAAGTAATAGTGTAGACATGATGTATGTGATAGTTATGGTAATAGACATTGATGTATGTATGTACACGAAAGGATGAAGCAGGATAGGTGCAGTGTTGTTGTGTGTATAATATTATATGTATATGCTTATAATAATATTATAAGCATATACATTATGTATGTGATGGAGATCATATTTTGAGTTTACTAGGTTATGGGGTTTTGGGTTGTTCTTTTTTTGTTTTCTACAAAGAGTATGAGATGATGATGATGATGATGATGATGATGATGATGATGATGATGAGACGACGACGACGACGACGACGATGATGACGATGATGATGATGATGGTGTGTGCGTGCGTGCGCGGGCGTGCGGACGTGTTCGTGTGCGCGCGTGCGCGTGTGTATGTGTGTGTGTGTGTGTGCGTGCCTGCGCGCATGCATGCGTCGGCGTTACTCTTTCTGTACATCTAAAAGCCCAAGATGTTAAATCATCGTTATTAGGTAATCAGATTCCATATTGGATTAGTCCAGACGACATCCAATACAAGATGGCAATAAGAAAGCACACCAGGAATAATAGATGGGATATTTGTGGTGATACTCACTGATATAATTATTGTGATATTTATGGTGATACTCACTGATATAGGTGAGATATTCATTGCGATACTCACTAATATAGATGTGATATTTGTGGTGATACTCACTGGTATAATTATTGTGATATTTGTGGTGATACTCACTGATATAGATGTGATATGTGTGTGATACTCACTGATATAGATGTGATATGTATGGTGATAGTCACTGATATAGATGTGATATGTATGGTGATAGTCACTGATATAGATGTGATATGTATGGTGATACTCACTGATATAGATGTGATATGTATGGTGATAGTTACTGATATAGGTGTGATATTCACGGCGATACTCACTGATATAGATGTGATATTTGTGTGATACTCACTGATATAAATGTGATATGTATAGTGATACTCACTGATATAGATGTGATATTTGTGGTGATACTCACTTATATAGATGTGATATGTATGGTGATAGTTACTGATATAGATGTGATATGTATAGTGATAGTTACTGATATAGATGCGATATGTA
>CM054147.1:36571123-36578623 GCA_028751875.1 Rapana venosa | reverse complement strand
TGTCTCTCTGTCTCTCTCTCGCTCTCTCTCTCTCTCTCTCTCTCTTTCTCGCTCTCTCTGTCAGAGCTGTCTATATAGCCTCAATTCTGTCAACTTTTTTTCCCCCAGTATCTTTATGTCCAACATATCCGGCAAAATATTATCTTTGATTTTACCACACACACACAAAATGGTTACACAGTTTCATGCAGAGAGAAAGAGAGAGAGAGAGAAAGAGAGAGAGAGAGAGAGAGAGAGAGAGAGAGAGAGAGAGAGAGAGAGAGAGATACAGACAGACAGACAGACAGACAGAGAGAGAGAGAGAGGGAGAGAGAGAGAGAGAGAGAGAGAGAGAGAGAGAAGAGAGAGAGAGAGAGAGAGAGAGAGAGAGAGAGAGAGAGAGAGAGAATTTACCCTAACAAATAAGAATCTATCAAAATTCCACCTTTTGATATTCAGGTTAATAGTGTTGTGCGCAAATGGCCTTAACATGTACACACATACACGTGGTGGGGGATAGGGGGTGGGGGTTACCACTAAATAACAGTAGATTGGAAAAAAAACCAGACATGTTTCAACTTTCACCTGTATGAAAATGTTATGAGTTTAAAAAAAATAATGGTACGTCGATAATTTTATTTACCTATGTTACATTCTTGGCAGAACAAAATTCTACTCTCCATTAAAGAAGAAAACATCTGTTACTGTCAAAGTCTGACTGTCTGTACGCTGAAGTACTTGCAGCAAGGCTTACGAGCGCTTTTCTCATGTTGCTGTATACTTACAAGATTACATTGATTCCTTGGTGTAAGAAGAAGTTAGACACAAGGCAGACAAACTGCACTGCTAGTGAATCGGTGGTCTAGAGGTAACGCACCTGCCTGGAAGACGAACAGTCCCGGTCGGAAGTGTACGGTGGTTCAATCCCCTTAGACCCTGAGTGGTGGAATGGGTGCTAGTCTTTCGGACGAGACAATAAACCGAGGTCCCGTGAGTTATATATAATTATATAACGCAAGTGAAGGAACCCAAGAATAACAAGATAAATGCTCCGGATAAAATTATGTACAAAAAGTCACTCTGATAAGAAAACAAACGCAGTTGCAAATAAGAAAATAAGGAGAAAAACAAATAATGGATAGCGCTGCTCTTGTGGCAACCGGGGGGGGGGGGGGGGGGGGGTGGAGAGAGCAGCCCGAATTTAACGCAGAGACATTTGTCTTGACTTAAAGTGGGTCCGGAAAAAAAATTAAAGAAATACAAAATATTGTGGATGACTTTCAGCTTATCAAGCTGTGAAAACACCCTACGACAACAATGTTCATCTAAAGATAATAATTGCATTGCTAGTGGCTCAAGTCATTTCTCCTCATAGATAAACGCACACACAACAACAACAACAACAATAACGGCAACAACAACAACAACAACATTTAGAATGACGCGAGCACAGCGAAAGCTGTTCCGAAGACATTAAGAGCAAATCGATGTTGTAGGCGCGTCACACGAATTGAAAACCAGACCCACGCTTTTAACTGAACTCCGACAGAGAGGAAAATACACCTCACATCAGCTTGCAGAAAATGATGCACGCACGCACGTACACACACACACACACACACACACACACACACACACACACACACACACACACACACACGCACGCACGCACGCACGCACGCACGCACGCACGCACTGCACGCACGCACGCCAGCACGCAAGCCTACAGTGTTCACAGTGGGATTTGATTGCGCTTTCGCTTGGCTTTGGTTTGCTTTGCTTTGCCTTGCTATGTTGTTTTGGTTTTTTAAAATGTCTCTGATGTTTAACTACAACAAAAAATAGTAATAGCTTTTTTTGGTTTAAAATGGTCTTCTCTGTTAGGGGGTGGACATATGTTGTCTCCCCTTGTTTCTTTCTAAAATAATATCGTTGTTCCTGTTTTGCCTGCTTGCTTTGACTAGTCTGTCTGCCTGTCTGTCTGTCTGTCTGTCTGTCTATCTCCCTCCCCCCCCCCTCTGTCTGTCTGTCTGTAACTGTCTTTGTCTGCCTCTCTGTGTCTCTGTTTCTGTCTGTCTCTCTCTCTATCTATCTATCTATAATTATGTCTGTCTATCTGTATATCTATCTCATTATCTATCTATATGTCTAACTATCTATCCATATGTCTATCTATATATCTATATGTCTGTCTGTCTGTCTATCTATCTATCTATCTATTTGTTTGTCTATATATCTAATTATGTATTTGTCAATCTATCTCTGTCTCCGTGTTCCTTTTTCTGTCTCTCTGTCTTCTCTGTTCGTCTTTGTTCCATTCTGTCCCGATCTGTCTGTGTCTTTGTCTCTGCCTCTTTCTCTCTCCTTTACGTTTCTACATGTTCTTGTTTGTTTTCAAAGTTATTTTGTTTTGATTTTTAAGGATTCCTCTGTCCATAATTATTGTATCACTCCTTGAACATGACTGTGCTTATCACTTTTGTCTTTCTTGCTTCCTAGACTTTCTCTGACTCTCTGACTCTCTCTCTCTTTCTCTCTCTCTCTCTCTGACTCTCTCTCTCTCTCTCTCTCTCTCTCTCTCTCCTCTCTCTCTCTCTCTCTCTCTCTCTCTCTCCACTATTTTTAATCAATCCTGCTTAGTTGATAATATTGATGGAGTGTGTCTGGGTTGGGGTACAGTGTATGTGCGTGTGCGTGTGTGTGTGTGTGTGTGTGTGTGTGTGTGTGTGTGTGTGTGTGTGAGTGTGTGTGTGTGTGTGTTGTCTGTGTTGTATGTGTTGTTCACACATTTCTCCATGTGGGTCCATGGCCCTAAAGAATTAAATGTCCGGAATACGAGACTCTGTCTTTTGTACATTATCGTGTCTTGTTTGGACTTGTCTGGCCTTGTCTTAGTTTTTGCTTTGTCGTGTCTCGCCTTGTCTTGCTTTGTCTTACCTTGTCTTTGTTTTCTCATGTCTTGCCTTGTCTTGCTTTGTCTTGCCTTGTCTTTTTCTTGTCTTGTCTTCAGCTGCCTTGCCCTAACCTTGACTTGCCTTGTCTTGTCCAGTCAAGCCTTGCCTGGTCTCGTCAAGTCAAGTTAAAAACACTTTAGTCATCCCATGAAAGGCAAATACATTTACAGTTGCCTTGCCTTGTCTAGCTTTGCCTTGTCTTGCCTTGTGTTTTGCCTTATCTTGTTTTGTCTTGTCTTGTCTTGTCTTGCCTGTCAGTCCTACCTACACGCCTGTCTGTCAGTCAGTCTGTCTGTCTGTCTGTCTTTCTAGATTTTGAACTACTACCATTCGTTTCAAGAGTATCAGAAGATTGCGGGGTTTCTCAACCGTTTAGTAAATGCTCATTAGCACTGTAACCTTTGCTTCCTAATTTGATTTTACCGCTCCTTTTTGCCTGGGTTAAAACTAAACCACTTTTCTAAAAGTAAACTAGCCCCAAAAGAGCTGATGATCTAAATAACATTTGTTTACAGAACTATTACTGCTGTCTTAAAGTAAATTATTGATGTGCTAGTGGTTTGGCCCATTATCTTCACAGACATTTAAACATTGAGAAAAAAAGGGCTGCCGCAAAAAAAAAGAAGTTTTTTTTAGAAGACATGTAAAGTTGTGTGTTTTTTTATTGTGGGTATTTTTGCTGGTTTTTATGGAGTATCTTTTAAAGACATTAAGAGCTAATCAATGTTGAAGACAGTCACTCTGCCAGAGAACTAAGATATTTTAGGTACAGAGCTCGCGACAGAGAGGAAAAAATAGATTGTTTTACCAGACGTAAGCCTGTTTTGTTTTGTTTTTAGCAGTAAGTTTCATCTTTGTGGCGGTGTGTGTGTGTGTGTGTGTGTGTGTGTGTGTGTGTGTGTGTGTGTGTGTGTGTGTGTGGTGTGGTGTGGTGGGTGCGTGCGTGCGTGCGTGCGTGCGTGCGTGCGTGCGTGCGTGTGTTTTGTGCTCCCTCTAATCATTTTTATATGTCTGTTAGTTTCTTCTTTGTAACGAAATGCTGCTTGTTTGTCTCTCTCTCTCCCTCCCTCCCTCTCTATCTTCCTTCTCTCGCTCTCTCTCGCTCTCTCTCTCTCTCTCTCTCCTCTCTCTCTCTCTCTCTCTCTCCCTCCCTCTTTCTCTCTCCGTCGCCCTCCCTCCCTCTCTCTCTGCTTCACTCACTCACTCTCTCTCTCTCTTCTCTCTCTCTCTCTCTCTCTCTCGCTCTCTCTCTCTCTCTCTCTCTCTCTCCTCTCTCTCTCTCTCTCTCTCTCTCTCTCTCTCTCTCTCTCTCTCTCTCTCTCTCTCCCTCTCTTTCTCTCTCCGTCGCCCTCCCTCCTCTCTCTCTGCTTCACTCTCTCTCTCTCTCTCTCTTCTCTCTCTCTCTCTCTCTCTCTCTCTCTCTCTCTCTCTCTCTCTCTCTCTCTCCCTCCCTCCCTCTTCTCTCTCCGTCTCCCTCCCTCCCTCTCTCTCTGCTTCACTCTCTCTCTCTCTCTCTCTCTCTCTCTCTCTCTCTCTCTCTCTCATCTCCTCTCTCTCTCTCTCTCTCTTCTCTCTCTCTCTCTCTCTCTCTCCCTCCAACTCACTCACACGCTCTTGTCAGGAACGCAAGATTCAAGGTAGTCTTCCATAATCATAGCATCTCTGTTGCCTTAACAGTTTTGCAGCACCTGGAGGATAACAGCAGCAGTAGAAGAAGCAGCAGCTTTCACGTTGAATTTTAGATAAGGGATCGCATGGCAGTGCTGTACAGGGGAACATTGTTCAGCTTGTCAGTATATAGATAGATAGATAGGTAGGTAGGTAGGTAGATAGATAGATAGATAGGTAGGTAGGTAGGTAAATAGATAGATAGATAGAGAGATAGATAGATAGATAGAGAGAGAGAGAGAGAGAGAGAGAGAGAGAGAGAGAGAGAGAGAGAGGAGAGAGAGAGAGATGAGAGAGAGAGAGAGAGAGAGAGATAGACAGACAGACAGACAGACAGAACATAATGTTTCCGCGCCTTGTTTTCAATACAGTTCCCCGAGCTGTAAGTGGGCACCTGCCCTCTTTAGGGTCAGGGAAGGTAAAGCAGCGAGGGAGAGGAGATGGGCGCCGCCCTCAATATGCTGGACCCCTAGAGAAGTGAGGTCTCTGACGCCTCGCTCCCATACGACCTTGTAGGTTATGGGACACCTTTTACCTTTTTAATGATGTACAGTCTGCGTGAACCCTCAGTAACCCTCATTACTAAAACCCCAGTGTGTGAGTTTGTTTTATTTGTTTCTACATTGTTGCTGTGCTTGTATCTTTTTATGTCAAGATGAGCGTTCTTGTATTTCTTTTCGTGTTTGCCATGGATATGTTGTTGATATTGTCTGTCATACTCTGTCTATATCTCTGTGTCTCCGTGATAGTTTATGTCATGCTCTCTCTATCTCTCTGTCTCTTCGTGATTGTGTCTGTCATGATCTCTCTATCTCTGTGTCTCCGTGATTGTGTCTGTCATGATCTCTCTATCTCTGTGTCTCCGTGATTGTGTCTCTGTCATGATCTCTCTCTATCTCTGTGTCTCCGTGATTGTGTTTGTCATGCTTTCTCTATCTCTCTGTCTCTGTCCCTGTCTTTGTGGCTACGTGCTGTCGGTCTGTCTGTCCGTCCGTCCGTGTGTGTGTCTGTCTGTGTGTCTGTCTGTCTGTTTATCCCTCTCTATGTCTGCCTATCTATATATCTATCTATCTACTTATCTATCAATATATCTATCAATATATCTATCTACTTATCTATCTATCTATCTATCTATCTATCTGTCTGTCTATCTATCTATCTTTCTTTCTATCTATCTGTCTGTCAATCGATCTATCTATCTACCTATATATCTATCTATCTGTCTATCGATCTGTCTATCTGTCTATCTATCTACCTATATATCTATCTATATACCTATCTATCTATCAATCTATCTATCTACCTACCTATCTAGCTAGCTAGCTAGCTGTCTGTCTGCCTATCAAAATCTATCTACCTATCTATCTATCTATCTATCTGACTGTCTATCTATCTATCTATCTGACTGTCTATCTATCTATCTATCTGTGATCAATCGTAATCGAGAAGCTGTAAGTGGTTCTCTTTCTCTCTTTCTCTCTCCCTCTCCCTCTCTCTCTCTCTCTCTCTCTCTCTCTCTCTCTCTCTCTCTCTCTCTCTCTCTCTCTCTCTCTCTCTCTCTCTCTCTCTCTCTCTCTCTCTCTTATATATATATATATATATTATATGTGTGTGTGTGTGTGTGTATGTGTGTGTGTGTGTGTGTGTGTGTGTGTGTGTGTGTGTGTGTGTGTGTGTGTTTGTAAGACTTAAATCCTAAAAGAAAACACTACAGAAAAAAACCCAAACTTGTTTTTTTTAAACAATAAGGCCAGAACTCAGTGTTGCTGTAGGGTGTAGAATTCGTTGAGTAGCTAAGTAGGGCATCAGAAACAGCAGCAGCAGCAGCAGCAGCAGCAGCAGCAGTGTTCACATTGTAGATGGGAGGTTGGAATGTGTGGCCCTGTCGTTCAGAGAAGTCCTGTTTACCTTCTCAGTGAAAAAGAGCGACAACACAAAAGCTTATCACTCTTCACTGTCAGTTGCTGCTGCTAAAATTATGTTTTGGGGAGGGGTTCGTTTTCTACTCGTTTTTTTCATGATTATGGTTCGTTCTCTGAGTGTTTCTGTATCACAAACTTCTAGTTCTATTTGTGTTTTGTTTTTACCTTGTAGATATAATATCAAAAGTGTTTGGTTTCTCTCTGGGGGACTCTCTCTCTCTCTCTCTCTCTCTCTCTCTCTCTCTCTCTCTCTCTCTCTCTCTCTCTCTCTCTATCTCTTTCTCTCTCTCTCTCTCTCTCTCTTCTCTCTCTCTCTCTCTCTCTCTCTCTCTCTCTCTCTCTCTCTCTCTCTCTCTCTCTCTCTCTCCCTCCCTCCATCCCTCCCTCTCTTCATCTCTATCTCTCTGTCTCTCTCTCCCTCCCTCTCACCATCTCTCTCTCTCTCTCTCTCTCTCTCTCTCTCTCTCTCTCTCCCTCTCCCCCCTCTCTCTCTCTCCTCTCTCTCTGTCTGTCTGTCTGTCTGTCTGTCTGCCTGTCTCTCTGACTTAAACCCCTAAACGAAAATACAACATCTAAACATTATCTTTTTTTAAAAACAGTAATGAATCAGTGTTGCTGCTGGGGAGATAGAGTTCGTTGAGTAGCTAAGGAGCAGCAACAGCAGCAACAGCAGCAGCAGCAGCAGTTTTCCCATTGTAGATTGGAGATTGGACTGTGTGGTCCTCACGTTCACAGAAGTCTTGTTTACCATGTCAGTAAAACCAAAAAGGTCTACAAGAACAGAAACCTTATCATTCTTCACTGTTAGTTGCTGTTACTAAGATAACTATGTTTTGCGAGTTGTTGTTTTTTTCTCCTTGTCTTTTCATGATTTTGCTTTCTCTGTGTTTTTCTGTATCACAAAGATACACGTTCTTGTCATACTTGTGCTTTGTTTTTACTTTGTTGATTTTATCGAGAGGGTTAGGTTTCTGTTG
>CM054147.1:36533623-36566123 GCA_028751875.1 Rapana venosa | reverse complement strand
AGATCAACAGCAGCAGAGTAAAGGGAAAATCACCCGGACAAAGAGCAGGTTCAGAAAAATGGAAGAACCTCTCCATCACTCGCCTTAACCACGTCAGCAACAGAGAAGAGGCTTGCTTTTTGGGAGGAGATAGCCGATTGTTGGGCAGGGGAAGAGTGGGCGGGGGGTACCTTCTTTGCCAGATAACGGAATGCTATATGCTACATTTGCATTTCATTTTCTTAATTTATTTGTTCATTTATTTTCGGTTTTAAACTGCAACCATCTCATTCAGCATACCAGATTCATTTCAACACAGGTTGTACGTCTTTTATTTGAAATTATGGTCTTTTGAATAAAAACTAGTAAACTTGGTTTGAAGGTTCTTATCTGAAAAAAATCATGATAAAGTTTTGCAATAAGTTTGACGTACCTATGTTTTACAAAAACACACAGATACATTTAAACACAGGTTATTTTGTCTTTTATTTGAAAATATGCTCTTTTGAATAGTAACAAATACAGGTGGTTTAAGGACCTTCTTTTGAGAAAATCATGATACGATTTTGCAATTAATTTGACGCATGTATGCTTTAAAGAAACAAAATGATTACGATCTTTCTTCTTTTGTAGCATTCCTAGGGAAACAAAATACACAGTTTATTCTAAAAGAAAGACAAAGGATGAGGAAATGTGGTATAAAGGATATAGTGCTACATATGGATGGAAAACGATATGCTTGTTTCTGAAGAAACCGGAAGGAGACCTAATGTTGATACCGTCATACGCGACAGTATATAAAGGAGGAAATCCATTTGAGGTAATCTAACAGCAGACTATTAAACACGCGTACGCGCACAAACGCGCGCGCGCGCGCACACACACACACACATACATACATGGACTGGACTGGATGTAAAAAAGTACAATAGTGTTTATTCCATTATCCTCGAAAAAAGGAATGTGTAAAAAATAAAATAAAATAAATAAACACACACATACACACACACACACACACACACACACACACACACACACACACACACACACACACACACACACACACACACACACAAGCGTGTACAGCTAGACACGGATTGAAAGAGAGAGAGAGGTAGAAGTATTTATTTTTTCTTTTTAAATTTTATTTTATTCTTTTATATCGATGAAAATGGAATAAGCACTCATGTGCTTTTTTACATCCAGTCCCCGTGTGTATGTGGTTTTGTAAATTTTGTCATCTGTTCCCACCGGCACACAATGGCCTACTCTTACGAAAAGCGGAACAGGATTTAACATGTGCGCAAGATGTTCTGCGTGCGTTCGCACACGGGGCCTCGGTTTATAGTCTCATCCGAAGAACTTTTAGGGAGAGTGGAGTCTGCACTGATGTTAACTCCAGGGGAAAATATCCCCTTGAACGGGAATCGAACCCGGGTCGTCAGATTACGAGCGCAATGTTCTAACCACTAGGCTATCCCGTCCCGGTATAGAGAGAGAGACAGATAGAGAGACAGACAGATGTACAGACAAGACAGACAGACAAGACAGACAAACAAGACGGACAGACAAGACAGACAGACAAGACAGACAGACAAGACAGACAGACAGACAAGACAGACAGACAAGACGGTCAGACAAGCCAGACAAACAAGACCGACAGAACAGACAGACAAGACAAACAGACAAGACAAACAAGAAAGACAGACGAGAAAGACAGACAAGACGGACAGACAAAACAGACAGACAAGACAGACAGACAAGACAAACAGACAAGACAGACAAGACAAGACAGACAGATTGATGGACATAAACACACAGACGGACAGATATGCAGATAGGCCTACTACAGCCAGGCAGACTTCAGACGGATTTACAGAAAGAAAGAAAAAAACGAGAAACCAGAAGATTGCTGCAAGACGGGTGACCATGTCCAGCAATTGCATCAAACGCATTAGCGCTATGAAAAGGATTGGGTTTTCAGGAAAGAAAACAATTTTTTTGGCCACTTAACAAATGGAGTGCGACATTTCCATTTCATTTTAAAAGTTCATTGTTGACAGGGGGGTTTTTTGTATTTTTTTTATTTCTCTCTTCTCTCTCTCTCTCTCTCTCTCTCTCTCTCTCTCTCTCTCCTCTCTCTCTCTCTCTCTCTCTTCTCTGCTCTTTCTCTCTCTCTCTCTCTCTCTCTTCTTCTCTCTCTCTCTCTCCTCTCTTTCTCTCTCTCTTTCTCTCTCTCTCTCTCTCTCTACCCTCTCTCTCTCTCTCTCTCTCTCTCTCTCTCTCTCTCTCTCTCTCTCTCTCTCTCTCTCTCTCTCTCTCCTCTCTCTTTCTTATATTATTGGACACAAATGGTTTTAGATTTAAGAAAAGATCGCTTAAATTTTGGTGCGTTTGTTTTCTTCAAATTAATGGCTTTGATAATAAACCAGCTCTCGCCTTTTATTCTTGGAGGAGAGTAGGGGGTGGTGGGGGCGGGGTGGTGGGGGGGGGGGTGTCTTGGATGGAATGGGGGAGGATGCTTGTAAGATGGGGAAGAAAACAAAATGCAACGGTTCAAACCATGGCAGCTATTCCTGCTACATTTGTTCTGTGTTAAGTCTGGATTTAATTGCGGTAATCTGCTTAGAAACAATACAGGTGAAAATATGTATACAACTCTTTGGTAAAAGCAACAGTTTTCTGCTAAAAAAAAACCCAACTAGCTAAAGTAGCTTCAGACAGCGCGATGTAATGTGTATAATATCAGTTGAAAACAAGCATGATGCTCATGCCGAACAAGAGGGTCTGATACAGACACTTAGAAGACTGATTATAATTTTTTCACTTACAGTAAAAAGAAACACTATTCACACACAATACCCCCCAAAACACACACACACACATACACACACAGAGATATAGATAGATAGATAGATAGATAGATAGATAGATAGGTAGATAGATAGATAGATAGATAGATAGATAGATAGATAGATAGACAGATAGGTAGATAGATAGATAGACAGATAGATAGATAGATATATAGACAGACTGACAGACAGACAGACTGACAGACTGACAGACTGACAGACTGACAGACAGACAGACATACAGACGGACGGACGGACGGACGGACGGTTGGATGGATGGATGGATGGATGTACAGATAGATAGGTATAGATAGATAGATAGATAGATAGATAGATAGATAGATAGATAGATAGGTATAGATAGATAGATAGATAGATAGATGGATAGATAGATAGATAGATAGATAGATAGATAGATAGATAGATAGATAGATAGATAGATAGATAGATAGATAGATAGATAGATAGATAGATAGATAGATAGATAGATAGATAGATAGATGGATAGATAGATAGATAGATGGATGGATAGATACATGGATAAAAAAATCTAGATAGATATAGATATAAATATAGATATATATCTATCTCACTCTCTCTCTCTCTCTCTGGTTTTCCACAATTGAAGATCGCAATAGATATAATGACTATAGATCATTTAAAACAATTTTTGAAAGAGAAAAATACATAAATGATATTGATACCTACTGCTTTAGGGTTGCTGTGTCTCAAGTACGATTTAATGTCCTGCCACTAAATGCAAATGTGCATCGTTACAGCGATTCCCTGCAAAACAAAAACTGTCATTTTTGTATGTCAGTCACCGAAGACGAACAGCATTTTCTCTTTGATTGTCCCATGTATTCGGATCTTAGAAATACATTCTTGGGTAATTTAACTAAAGTTCCCATCCATATGTTGCTGCAAGTATCAAATATTCACAAGATGCACAGTGTCTCTCGATATGTCTTCCACTCAGTTAACAGAAGAAAGAGATGTATTATATAAATTTAACATTATGTTATTGAGGTTGTTTTGTGAGCTTGGCTGATTGATTATTATTTTTTCCTTTTGATAGTGCACTCGAGATGTCTTGAATTTACATCCTGGGTCAAGCACAGGTGTATGTTACACGATGTTAGTTCCTTTCAATGCAATTTTGGTTTCAATGTTCCATGCCAATTTTTCTGTTTCTACGTTGGATTGTTGCATGTTTGAAATTTAGCAACATGTTCCTGTAGTACTACACCCATTTCCACAGCTGGTTATATTGTAGACTAAGGCTGAAGTACCATTAAATCGCTTCACAGTTCTCTCTCTCAAGGATGATGCAGGTATTGCAGGGTGGTCTGACGATGATACGAATATTGATGATGATGTCAATGATGTTGATGAGGATTAGGTAGATGTTGAATATAGTGATGATAATATGGATGGTGAAGATGGTGAGGTAGAGGTTAAGGGTTATGATGGTGACAATTATGTAAGTAATGATGGGGTTGATGTTGATGTGGTTGATGAAAATGGTGATGATGTTACAGATGGGGAAGACGAGAATGTGTGTGTGTGTGTATGTTTGTGCGCGCGCGCGTGTTTTGGAAAATTGAAAATGAAAAAGATGTTTTTCCTTTATTTTTTTAGTCTATTTATTCTTGAAAGGACGATGATGATGTAGTTGTTTGGGAGGAGGATGGCGATGATGATGGAAATGTTGAAGGCGATGTTGATGTGGATGCTGAAGGTGACGATGGTGGTGATGGTAACGATGGCGTGGTTGTTGAGGGTGATAGTAGTGGCGGTAACTATGATGGAGATGTCAAAGATGAAAATGATGACAATGATGTATATATTGAAGATAACGATGGAAACGATGATAAAGATGATGATTATGACCATGATGCAGAGATTGAAGATGATAATCGTGACGACAATGACTATACAGTTGTAGAAGATGGTGATAGCGTAGATGATGAAGATGATGATGTTGATAATGATGATGTAGAGGATGAAAGTAATGATGGTTATGTTGATATACTAGCTGCAGCTGCTGCTTTAGGTAATGTAGATGGTGATGATTATGTAAATGCTGAAGATGATGATAGGGATGATAATGACTAATCCTGTATGCTTGCAGAATTGTAAATGTGAAATGGATATAAACGTTTTTTGCTAAGTTTTCCTCCCCCCTTCCCCAAATATGTTTTGTATAGTGGCCCAAGGCCGAAGTACAATAAAACCTTTTCAGTGTTCAGTGTTCAGAGTTCTCTCTCTCTCTCTCTCTCTCTCTCTCTCTCTCGGGAAAAAGAGAGAGAGCGAGCGAGAGAGAGAGATAGAGAGAGAGAGAAAGAGAAAGAGAGAAAGAAAGATAGGCACACAGAAAGACAGAGATAGACAGAGACAGGGACAAAGAGAGGGGGAAAAAAGGGAACAAGAGGGGAAGTGGAGGAGGATGTGCATGCATGTATTCCAGGAACAGGATAATATGTAACGTATACCTTCCCCCCAAAAATAGACGCACTCTCATACATCTTTCTTCCACCCTTGCTCTGCCTCCTTCCCACTCTTTCAGCCCCCTCGCCATAAACAATATAAAGAACGATCGCTAAGCACGAAAACAATCAGGCACTCTATAGACAAACACACACACGCACACACACACACACACACACACACAACACGTGCACACACGCACGCTCGAACGCACCCAAGCACACACACTCAAACACACACACACGCACGCACGCACACACTCACACACACACGCACACACGCACGCATTCGCACGCACACACACTCACACACACTCACACACACACACACGGATACATACACACATGCACACACACGTGCACACACACACGCGCGCGCGCACGCACGCACACACACACGCAAACACACACATACCCACAAACACATAGGCACACTTCCATACATATATATAATGTGCGCAAGCACACAGTCATGTACATCCATACATGTACACCCAGAGAGAGAGAGAGAGAGAGAGAGAGAGAGAGAGAGAGAGAGAGAGAAGAGAGAGAGAGAGAGAGAGAGAGAGACAGACAGACAGACAGACAGACAGACAGACAGGCAGGCAGGCAGACAGACAAAGACGGACAGACAGAGAGAAATAGAGAGGCAGAGACAGACTGAGACAGACAGAGACAGAGGCAGGCAGGCAGGCAGGCAGACAGACAGAGAGACAGAGAGAAATCGAGAGACAGAGAAAGACTGAGACAGACAGAGACAGAGGCAGGCAGGCATACAGACAGACAGAGAGACAGAGAGACAGAGACAGACTGAGACAGACATAGATAGAGGCAGGCTGGCATGCAGGCAGGCAGACAGACAGGCAGAGACAGACAGACAGACAGACAGACAGAGACAGAGAGACAGAGAGAAACTGAGACCGACAGAGACAGATGCAGGCAGACAGACAGACAGGCAGAGAGAAAGACAGACAGACAGAGACAGAGAGAAGAAACTGAAACAGAGGCAGGCAGGCAGGCAGGCAGACAGATAGACAGAGACAGACAGACAGACAGACAGAAACAGAGAGAGAAAGAGAGAAAAACAGAGAGAAAGAGAGAGAGACAGAGAAAGAGATAGAGAAAAAATGAAGGAGAAAGATATTTATGCTTTGGCAGAAAGAGAGGCTGTGGGAAGCTACAGTCCATGATTGATGGCGTGGGTAGCAGGGCAGGGCGGAGGGAGAACATGCTGATCTGCATTTAGCCACGAAACAAGAAAGAGCGTTGTTGCTGCTCCTTAAATAAACACGCTCGCATACATTAACGTTCTTCCCAGCTACACTGTGTCTTTGTCCAACCACCAGACCAATCTTTTTTCTCACGCATACACTCTTACACACACACGCGCGCATACACGCACGCACGCGCGCGAACAGGCACACGCATACATACACACATACAGGCGCGCACACATGCACGAACACACACGCGCACACACACACACACACACATATATATATACACGAGCACGCACGCACGCCTGCGCGCGCGCGCGCGCACATACACACACACACATACACACAAACACATACACACACGCACACACACCACACCACACACACACCACATCACAGTACACACACACACACACACACACACACACACTCACACACACTCTCTCTCTCCACCCTCTCTCTCTGTCTCTGTTTGTCTGTCTGTCTGTCTGTCTGTCTGTCTCTCTCTCTCTCTCTCTCTCTCTCTCTCTCTCTCTCTCTCTCTCTCTCTCTCTCTCTCTCTCTCTCTCTCTCTCTTTTTATGTATTTATTTTATTCTTTTATATCGATGATAATGGAATAAGCACTTATGTGCTTTTTTGCATCCAGTCCCCGTGTGTATGCAGTTTTGTAAATTCCGTCATTTGTTCCCACCGGCACACAATGGCCTACTCTTACGAAAAGCGGAACACGATTTAACGTGTGCGCAAGATGTTTTGTCGGTCTGTCTGTCTGTTTGTATCTGCCTCTTTCTCTCTTCCTCCTTTTCTCTCTCTCCCCCTCTCTCTCTCTCTCCCTCCTCTCCCCCCTCTCTCTCCCCTCCCTCTCTCTCTCTTTCTCTCCCTCTCTCTCACCCTCTCTCTCTCTCCCTCTCTCTATCTCTCTCCATCCCTCCCTCCCCATCCCTCTCTCTCTCTCTCTCTCCGTACACACAACACACCGCGGTATCTTAGACATCCAAGGCTACAGTTTATTTCAACCAGTAAACACAACAAGAAGATCGTGCCAAGATTGCCTGAAGTGGAGAGAGTAACAGATAAGCTGCCTAGCGCATCAGCCTGACACGCAAAGCTCCATGGAGTCAACACAGCTTGAAGTCATGATGCGAAATGATGAGCGCTATTAGCTCTATGTTCTGTGCTTCTCATCTTTTTGTTGTGTTTTGTCATTGCTGTGAAAGACACGAACGTTTCCCTTGTTGGTTTGGTTTGGTTTGGTTTGGTTGGATGTTGGTTGGTTATCATCACCTTAATTAACTGTCCTCATCTTGTTTTCGTGTTTTTGTCAATCGACTTCTCATCTATCTTTTCTTTTTCTTGTTGCTACTCTTCCTCCTTTTCTTCTTCATTATCTTCCTCTTCTTATTATTCTTTGCAAATCTTCTTCGTAATTTTCCTACTTCTTCTTATTGTTTTCTTCATCTTTGCAAGTCTTTAAACTTCTTATTTTTTTCAATTCTTCTTCTTTGAAATTGTTCCTTTCCGCAATTTTCTTCTTCTTCTTCTTGAAATTCTCTTTCTTCTTCTTCTTCTTCTTCTTTTCTTCTTCTTCTTCTTCTTCTTCTTCTCTTCTTCTTCTTCTTCTTCTTCTTCTTCTTCTTCTTCTTCTGTGATTTTGTTTTCTATCTCTTACTAACTGCTTTATTTCCCTCTTTCGTATTTCCAAAATGCAAAACTACTGTAAAAAAACAACAACAACAACCCAACAAACAGTGCCGAGCATGGATTTAAAGTACACGTGAAGAACTGATGCCATTGTGTAGCAAGGAATTCATCAGGCTATCCTGCACATTGAAGTGAAGAATAATAAAGGGCTGCTCGCCGTCATTGTGGAGGCACACATAGAACCCATGTATCTAATCCACAGGCATCGGTAAAGAAACGGATAATGGCTCAAGGAAGCAGCAGGAGTCTCAATGATTCGTGTTTTGTGTCGGTTCGAGTATGCGTGTGAAACCAGGTACAATTATCAGTTTGAGTGTGCGTTTGAGGACTCGTGCAAAAGACACGTACCATCATCCATGTGTGTGTCTGTTTGGGGGCAGGCAGGCATGCCAAACATATCTGCAACATTGTCTATGTCTCTGTGCGAGTATAGAGTGGGTGATGTAAGGCGTGTGCAATTCATCTCTGGAGTATCTGTTTTTGAGTACGTATGCAACGATATGTACAAAAGATGGACATACATGTGTGAAAGTTTACGTTATCTCTATTATTACGTTATCCTTTATCTCTGCATGAAGGATACAGCTTGCTACAAAACGCTTGCTGGAAGCACTTCAGAAAGAAAATATATGACTCTGGCTATTGTCTTTATAATGGCTGTACAAGCAATGTGATAGATTTTCGAAATACTTTCATTTCTAACAAAGTCTGTGGTTGATATAATCATAGAAATGTGTTATCCCTTATGTACAGATTTAAACCAAATGCTTTCAGGACAAAATACGTGAAAGATGTAAACTGAATTTGTGGGGAGAAGATTACTAATAGTCATGCTATGTTTGATTGTGCACATTTAAAAGCATTTTTACCTGCTGTACCTAGTTTGTCACTGGATCAGATTTTGCCTGAACCATCGTTACTGTTGGACATTGTGTTAGGATTGATAAGAAGTCCGATAACTCAGTTTTTGTAGTAGGTTAAAGTTAGTTTTTATTAAGTAATGTTATCTGACACTTTTCTGTTATTGTTTGCATTCTCTTGTTTAGATTACTTTTTCCCGTCTAAAATCACTAAATGTGAATAGACGTTAAACTGAAAATAAAAGTTTACGTTACACATTTTGTGCACAGGGATGAATCGATACACACGCTTGTATGTGCGTGCATGCTTGGGGTGGGGGGGAGGGGGGAGGGCAGGTGAACATCACCACGCTATGCAATTGCATTAACCACTGCCAGGAGTCCCGCTGTGCTGTTTCTGAGCTGTTGATTTTGTTTGTTTGTTATTTCGCTAATTTGAGGATCGCACAAAATATGCCTCTCATTCTGTCTCTCTGAGTGTTTGTCTTTCTGTCTCTCTGTCTCTGTCTGTCTGTCTTTGTCTCTCTCTGTCTGTCTCTCTCTGTCGCTGTCTCTGTTTGCCTCTCTCTGTCTCTCTCTCTGATCTCTTCTCTCTCTCTCTCTCTCTCTCTCCTCTCTCTCTCTCTCTCTCTCTCTCTTTCTCTGTAACTGTCAATTTCACTTTACGTCTGCTTGTCTGTGTATACAAGTTCAAAGTATGTTTGTTTCACACAGAGAGAGAAAGAGAGAGAGAGAGAGAGGGAGAGAGAGAGAGAGAGAGAGAGAGAGAGAGATACAGAGACAGAGACAGAGACGGAGAGAGAGAGACGGACAGACAGACAGACAGGCAGAGACAGAGACAGAAGACAGACAGACAGAGACACAGACAGACAGATAAACAGGCAGGCAGGCAAACAGACAGACATACGGACGGACGACATACTCTCTCTCTCTCTCTCTCTCTCTCTCTCCTCTCTCTCTCTCTCTCTCTCTCTCTCTCTCTCTCTCTCTCTCTCTCTCTCTCTCTCTCTGGGTTTTCAGATGAAGGTGTTTTATTCTATGGATTGCCTCTTTTGTACTGACCACATTTTTCTCCCTTTTTTTCTTTTCATTTTTAATTGCGCATCACGTTTTCATTATTTGAAAATCGCACCATTCATCTTTACTTCCTCCCCCGGTTTACATCAACTGCTGTACAGTAAATCCTAAGTAGATAATGAACGATGTGCTGTTCGTAGCACACTCTACATTCGCTTCAATAAGCAAAACCAAAGCCCAAAAAATAACAAAACATTTCACAGTACAGAAGCTGTGTTTTTCCTGCAAATGTATTGCTCTCAAACAAGCCCATGACAAGACAAGACAAAACAAAACAACAAGTAATGTCACTTTTTAAGTGAACAGGCGTAAAATCGCACACACACACACACACATACATACACACACATACACAACAACAACAACAACAACATCTGATCACACTAGATGCATTCTCCAAAGATAAAACTGAAGTGAGATATTCTGTAATAAAGCGAATGTAGACAAAATAAAGGACAGTGTCTGCATAACAAGGATTCGAAAGACTTTCTTCAGAGATAATAATGTTTTGGCATATTATTTTAATTCAGATTGTGACGACTTCTAAAACAGAAAACAAAAGAACACCCAGACTAGCAAACAAATAAACAAATGAAGATTCTCTCTCTCTCTCTCTCTCTCTCTCTCTCTCTCTCTCTCTCTCTCTCTCTCTCTCTCTCTCTCTCTCTCTCTCTCTCTCTCTCTCTCTCTCTCTCTCTCTCTCTCTCTCTCTCTCTCTCTCTCTCTCTCTCTCTCCTCCCTAACAAACAGCCAAACGAACTATCAAACACACAAATGAACAAAATAAATGAAGACGTAAACCAACAAATAATCAGTCCGGTCCCGTGACATTTTACCAGTTTGGATAATTTCACAGTTTGACTTTGCGTTTGGACTGTTATATTATTTGATTGTGTGCTTGCATGCGTGAGCGCGTGCCCGCGTCTGTCTTACTAGGTTTTTTTTTATTATTGCTCGTGGTGATGGTAGTGGTTGTAGTTTTAATGATAATGTATGGAATTTATATAGCGCTGAATCTTGTAAAGCAACAAATCAAAACGCTCAGATGACGGTGTTTTTTTGGCGTGTGTATGTGGGTTTTTTTTAATGTTGTCATCTGTTCCCACCGGCACACAATGGCCTACTCTTTCGAACAGCGGAACAGGATTTAACGTGTGCGCAAGATGTTCTGCATGCGTTTGCACACGGGGGCCTCGGTTTATAGTCTCATCCGAAGGATGGATTTTAATACGGTTTAAAATGTTGTTTTTGTTGTTTTGTTGCTGCTGGGTTGTAGGGTTATTGGTTTTTTTGGTTTTTTTGTTTCTTTCTCTTTTTGGGGGGTAGAGGGGAATGCTTGCGACCATAGTCTAATTCATGCAAAACTGCAAACTTTAATTTTAGATAAAAAAAGGAAACAGTGAAAATGAGGTGAAGGTATTATTCAAATACAATTTCCCTAGAAGAAAAGAACCTCTTCGATTTAAATCTGCTGATTAAAATCGAAGAACGGTGGTGAACAGTGTAAAAAATAATGACACGGCGGAGAAGAAACGTTGAGTCCAGCCAAGATTTGAAAATGAAAATCAAAACTATCTGCACAAAAAAGATGGTATCTCTTATTGGCTGGGCGGATTATTTTCTGTGCGAACTCTTTTTTTTAACCAGGGTAAACTTACCGTAGGTTGGCATTCCAGTATCTGTGTCTGTGTCTGAATATGTGTCTTTGTGTTTGCCTTTGTCTGTGTCTGTCTGTCTCCCTCTCTCTCTTCCCCTTCCTCTCTCTCTATACATACATACATTATATATATATATATATGTGTGTGTGTGTGTTGGTGTGTGTGTGTGTGTGTGTGTTGTGTGTGTGTGTGTGTGTGTCGGAATGTGGCTGCCCATTTGGTGACAAATTCAAAATCATCTATACCAGCAAACTTCTCAACCAAGATGCACTCTCTCAGTAATTTGCAGTGTGCGATAACTGAGACAGAGGACATATTGTGGGTGAATCCTAAGGTACGAACCTGGGAAACAACTAAACCACGACGACCACCACCACCAACAACAGAAACAACAACATCAACAATTAATAACAACAACAACAGAACAACAACAACAGAACAACAACAACAAGGAAGCCACACAAAGCCCTAATCAATACCATTTTTGGACTGAACACAAAACATGCATTCTCCCTAAGTTGAATGGGAGAAAAAGTTTGCATAGAGAAAAGTGTTGGAAGAAAAGAACAGCATAGACAAAACAAAACAAAGCAAAACAAATGAAAGGTCATAAAATCAATTTAAGATGATGTCCTTCAAGCAAGATAATATTAATTTTGTTTCTTGTTTTCATCTATTAGCTTTACACTTTTAAAAAAATGAAACAAAAGCAACAATAACGTCTTGACTTCTTTACAACCTTGGATTTTTTTATTTTACAGTTTCATTGCGATTTTTTTCCCCCAGTCGCATGCTTCTTTGCGTTGGAGTTTTTTCGTGTGTGTGCTCGCTAGCTAGTTGTTTTTTGTTTTTTTTAAGGAACGCACAATATATTAACGAATCATTTTTTTAGAACAGCTTTCCTCAGTCTTAAAGCTCTCACGAATCAAAGCTGTCTATTAAAATGATTGAGTATTAACAGAATAATTATGGGGAAAATGTGTCCCAAAAGTGGCTTGGAAATTTAAAAAAAACAAATATGAATATCCTTCCGTTCATGTGGGGAAAAATACTGTAAGTTATCTTCTTTTTTTCTCTCTGCCTAAGTAGTCGCACTCTTGCCTAATAACGGACTAAAGAAAATTTGAAAAAGTGTAAATAAATGTGTGTGTTTCTCTCTCGCGCTCGCTCACTAGCCTAGTGGTTAGAACATTGCGCTCGCAATCTGACGACCCGGGTTCGATTCTCGTTCGAGGGGGATATTTTTCCCTTGGAGTTAGCTTCAGTGCAGACTCCACTCTCCCCAAGAGTCCTTCGGATGAGACTATAAACCGAGGCCCCGTGTGCGAACGCACGCAGGACATCTTGCGCACACGTTAAATCCTGTTCCGCTTTTCGTAAGAGTAGGCCATTGTGGGCCTGTGGGAACAGATGACAGGATTTACAAAACCGCACACACACGGGGACTGGATGTAAGCATGCACATAAGTGCTTATTCCACCAGCCTCGACATAAAAGAATAAACGTTTTTTAAAAATCTCTCTCCCCCTCTCTCTCCCCCTCTCTCTCCCTCTCCCTCTCTCTCTCTCTCTCTCTCTCTCTCTCTCTCTCTCTCTCTCCTCTCTCTCTGTCTCGCTCTCTCTCACTCTTGGTAAATATGGAAAACAAATGTTGCAAAACATATCAAAAGAGTGACAGGGAAAATTCGAAAGGGAAGCGGAGACAGAATGCAAAAAGAAATAATGAATGAAAGAAAGAAAGAAATACAGACAGACAGACAAGAGAACAGCACTGTAAGAACACAACAACAGCAACGACAACAACAACAACAACACACTGGGGCACCAACAATAACTACAAAAAGCAGCACACCACCAACACACACCACCACCACCACCAACAACAACACCCCTAACAACGACAACAACAAAAGCAACACCAGCACCAACACCAACACCACCACCAACAACAACACCAACACCAACACCAAAATTAATAATAAACACACAACCACACCACAACCACCAAAAACAACAACAACAACAACAACGCCGGTAAAGCAACAATACCCACAACATCAACAACACAACAATAACAACATCATCACCATCTCATCATGATCATTGGCAGCAGCAGCAGCAGCATAACATAACACCACGGTTTTATTTGCTTCTTTCGGTGTGCAGATGGGTAGCACGTGATCCTGAAAACGACCAGGAAAGAACGCCAAAAGAGCGGAGTGTTTCATCTCTTCCCAGCCAGCGCACGTCTGCCATCACCCCAGGCTCCCAATGCTCCCCCATCTAACTCTGATGCTCTGAGGACCGAAGCCCCAAAGTGATAGACTGTTGGGTTGTTGGTGGGGTTTTGGGCACCAAAAAAGCTGCTTGCTCTCGTGTTCCAGTAAAGAGATCTTGCGGAGAAGTAATAGTAAGTTGTATGTTTGGAACACAGGGAGAGAGGGGGAGATGGAGATGGGGAGAGAGAGAGAGAGGGGGGGGGGGGGTGATGAGAGAGAGGGAGAGAGAGAAGGAGTATGTGCGTGTGGGTGGGTGGGTGATGGGGGTGAGGGTGAGTGTGCGTGTAGTATAATGTAGTGTGTGTGTGTGTTGGGGGGGGGGTATGTGTAGTGTGTGTGTGTCTTTATGTGTGTTTCTTTTTGTGGCTTTTGTGGCTTTCTGCTTTGTGTGCGTAAGCAGAGAGAGGGGGGGGAGGTAAAGAGACAGAGATAGACAGACACACACACAGACATATTATTATCGAGAGATGAGCACGCTGACAAACAGGTAAAACAAAGCAAAAGAATCAAATATAAACAAATAGAGACTTGCACACATAAATCAAGGAACTGACAGAGAGACAAAAAGCATCACGCAGAAGAAGCAGTCCAAAACACCGCAAGATTTGATCTCAGTAATGCCACACACACACACACACACACACACACACACACACACACACACACACACACACACAACACACACACAACACACACACAACACACACACACACACACACACAAATGGCAATAAAATATTCAGAATCTGAATCTGAATCTCTGAATTGAATCTGAATCCTCTCTCCTTCTCTCTCTGCTCATCTACTCCTCTCTCCATCTACTCTCACTCACCATCTCCATCACTCACTCATCCACCCTCTCTCTACACCACTCTTACACACACACACACACACACACACACACACACACACACACACACACACACACAACACACACCACACAGGCACTCCTAGAACAAAATTTCCTCAGACAATTTTAATCCCGACAAAAAAACAACCAGCAACAACCTTTAAGCATGCACTTGTAACAACGTCCTCCATCATCTCCACAATAAACAGGATATTACATGGCAATCGTTTTCCTAGGTTTGGTTTGTTCCTTTTTTCCCCCCCAGGTGAAATAAAAAAGAATATCACAGTGTCATCAATCACAAGGACTTACAGACAGTGCACGGTCATTGAAGCGGCTCTGTGAATGCGTGCCATGCTTAAGTTATGGGCTTATTTTGTTTCTCCCTCTTGTTCTTTACTTTTCGAAAACGGCACTGAGTGTGTTTAGTGGGGGGGGGGGGGGGGGAGGGAGGGGGGAGGGTGGAAGGATATATAGATAGATTAGACAGAAAAAGCAGCAGAAGGAGGGAGGAGGAAGAGTAGGAGGAGAGGAGGAGGAGGAGGAGAAGAAGAAGAAGAAGAAGAAGAAGAAGAGGAAGAAGAAAAAGAAGAAGAACAACAACAACAACAACAACAGCAACACAACAACAAGAAGGAAAAGGAGAGATAATGATGATAGTGGTGGTGGTGGTGGTGGTGTGTGGTGGTGTGATGATGATGATGTTGATGAGGATGATGAAGATGATGACGACGACGATGATTATATATATATATATATATAATATATAATATATATATATATATATATATATATATATATATATATATATATATATATATAAAGAGGGAAATATACAAACAGAGGCTGGAACCATCATGAGACAATTTTTGAATCATGTGGACAGTTGGGTTTTTTTTTCTTTTCCTTGATGTCATTGCAATACAGCAACATAAATCGAAATATAAAAGAAATGACACTTTGGGTGCTTCTTCTGGACATTTTTAATGGAAACAGTAGTAGGCTACATTTTCGTTAAGTTTCCTTTCCTTCTGCATCCCGTAACGGTTTTTGTTGGGTTTTAAGAACCATTGAATTTTTGACACGGCATTTTTGTAGATGTAAAAATATAAGCTAAAATCTCTCCTTCATACATGCACACATGACTGAACAAAACCCACAGCAGGTCCTTAGCTGACACGTATTGCAACACATTATATGTATCTACAAACTGACAGCAATGCAGGGACATCAATGACAAGTGGTCTACCGCCCTCCAAAAAAAGAAGTGATGACTATTTGTGGAAGTCTGTGCTAGAGTGATTGCAGAATAATCGAAAGCTTTTCGGGGGTGGTGGTGGTAGTGGTAGTTATAGTGTAAGGTTACCAAAGAGAGGGAAAGTGGTTTTTTTTGCACTAATTCTTTCTGCATTCAAAGTAGATAGAGAGAGAGAGAGAGAGAGAGAGAGAGAGAGGAGAGAGAGAGAGAGAGAGAGAGAGAGAGAGAGAGAGAGAGAGAGAGAGAGAGAGAGAGAAGAGAGAGAGAGAGAGAGAGAGAGAGAGAGAGAGGAAGGAGAGAGAGAGAGAGGAAGGAGCTAGAGAGAGAGACAGAGAGAGACAGAGAGAGAGCACGTGTGCCCCTGTGTGTGTGTGTGTGTTTTTACGTGTCTGTGTGTGTGTTTGCATGTACAAATGCGCACATGCATGCACACATGCACATATTTCTAAGTCTACCTTCCTTCCTGTCTGTGTGAACAAACTTGGGGATGTTAATCTTTTTGGTTGGCACATTTGATTTTTCCTACTCTATTTCTCTCTCTCTCTCTCTCTGAAAAAAAAAAGGACAGGCTCATTCTTCACTGTCAGTGCTTGCTGCAGGGCGAATCAGGGCAGTGTGAAGTGAGATGTGCCCTGATTGCCCGACCCTCTTTCCAGCCCTGACATCCACACACTGCACACCACATTGCAGTGTGTTGAGACTGGGAAGCTTGGGGTCAATTGAATCGAGCAGCTTTCCTTTTTTTTCATTTTAATCTACATGCTTGTCTATCAGTTTGGCTGCCTGCTTTCTTTGTTGTTGACATTGGCTTGTCTCTATTTCTCACCTGGGACGGGATAGCCTAGTGTTTAGAGTGATGCATATTGTGCTCGTAATCTGCTGACCCAAGTTTGAATCTTGTTAAAGAGGAGTTTTCTTCTGAGTTAACATCAGTGTAGACTCAAAAGTCCTTCGGATGAGATTATAAACTGTGTGTGAACGGACAGAAAACATCTTGCACACACGTTAGAACCCGCTCTGTTTTTCAGAAAAGTAGGCCAGTGAGTGCCGGTCAAAATGGATGGCAAAATTTACAAAATTGTATACAAACAGTGACTGGGTGTAAAATATGCATGCACGCTTATTCTATTATTTTCGAAATAAAAGAATAAGTAAAATAAAATAAAAACACACTTTCTCTACATCCTTTTCTGTTTCTGTTTCCATTTTATTTCACTGTCTCTCTCTGTGTCTCTTTTTGTCTTGGTCTTGATGTCTTTTTCTCTTCCATTTTCTGTGTGTGTGTTTGTGTGTGGGGTGTGTGCGGTGTGTGAGTGCGTGAATGTGTGCGTGCATGGTTGTGGTGTTTGTGTGTATGTGTGTTGCGCGAGTGTGTGCATATATGTGTGCTGGCGTGTGTACATGCATGCATGCATGTGTGTGTGTGCGTGTGGGTTTGTTTTTCTGTATGTCTCTCCCTCTGTGTGTAAATACTCAAGTTTGCTTTTATTTGCCTTTTTAATTTTTTTCTTCTCTTATTTTCGTGTCAATAGAAAAAAGGGCTCGTTCTTCTTTGTCAGTGATTGCTGCAGGGAGAATCAGGCAGTGTGAAGTGAGATGTGCCCTGATTGCCCGGCCCTCTTTCCAGCCCTGACATCCACACACTGCAGCACACCACACCACAGTGTGTTGAAACTGGGAAGCTTGGGGTCAATTGAATCTAGCAGATTTCCTTTTTTTTCAATCTGCACGCTTGTCTATCAGTTTGGCTGCCTGCTTGTTTGTTGTTGACATTGGCTCGTCTATATTTCTCACCTGGGACGGGATAGCCTAGTGTTTAGAGTGATGCATATTGCGCTGGTAATCTGCTGATGCAAGTTTGAATTTTGTTAAAGAGGAGTTTTCCTCTGAGTTAACATCAGTGCCTACACCGCCTCCCTCAAAAGTCCTTTGGATGAGATTATAAACCATGTGTGAACGGACACACGTTAGAACCTGCTCTGTTTTTCAGAAAAGTAGGCCAGTGAGTGCTGGTCAAAATGGATGGCAAAATTTACAAAATTGTATACAAACAGTGACTGGGTGTAAAATATACATGCACGCTTATTCCATTATTTTCGAAATAAAAGAATAAGTAAAATTTAAAAAAAAAACCATACTTTCTCTACGTCCTTTTCTGTTTCTGTTTCCATTTTATTTCACTGTCTCTCTCTGTCTCTTTTTGTCTTTGTCTTGATGTCTTTTTCTTTTCCATTTTCTGTGTGTGTGAGTACATGTTTTGCGTGCGTGCATGTGGATGATCCTGTGTGTGGATGTGTGTGTGGGGTTTTGTGTGTGCACGGTGCGTGCATGAATGCATGCATGCTGGCGGTGTGTGTGCATGTTGCATTTTGTGGTGTTGCATGCGGGCTTGCTTTTCTGTGTTTCTCCCTCTGTGTGTAAATACTTAAGTTTGCTTTTCTTTGGTTTTTTTTATGTGTTTTTTTCTACTTTTATTTTCGTGTCAGTAGAAAAAAAGGACAGGCTCGTTCTTCAGTGTCAGTGATTGCTGCAGGGAGAATCAGGGCAGTGTGAAGTGAGATGTGCCCTGATTGCCCGACCCTCTTTCCAGCCCTGACATCCACACACTGCAGCACACCACAGTGTGTTGAAACTGGGAGGCTGGGGTCAATTGAATCAATCGTCCAAGCATTTTTCTTCCTTTTGTTTGTCTCTCTGTCTGTTTGTGTGTTTGATGGCTTTCTGCTGTTTTTTATTTTTATTTTGGGGGGCTGTGTATAGATCTTAATGCATGTCTGTTTGTATGTATCTGTGTCTGTCTGTCTGTCTGTCTGTCTTTCTGTTTGTCTGTCTGTCTGTCTTTTTTTCTTTCTTTCATTCTTTTTTCTTTTATTTTGAGGTCGATGAAGAAAGTACTCATGCGCTTTGTTTCATCCTGTCCCCGTGTGTATGCAGTTTTGAAAAATTTGTCTTCCGTTCCCACCGGCACACAATGGCCTACTCTTCCGAAAACCGAAACGGGTTTTAACGTGTGCTGCAAGATGTTCTGCTCTGTGTGTGTGTGTGTGTGTGTGTGTGTGTGTGGGTGGGTGTTGGTGTGTGTGTGTGAGTGGGTGTGTGTCTGTGTGTGTCTGTGTCTCTGTGAGTCTGTGTGTCTGTGTGTCTGGGGTCTGTGTGTGTCTGTGTCTGTGCGTCTGTGTCTGTCTGTGTCTGTGTGGGGTTTCTGTGTGTGTCTGTGTGTTTGTGTGTGTGCCTCTGTGTGTGTCTGTGTCTGTGTCTCTGTATATGGGTCTGTCTTTGTATGCGTGTGTGTGTGTGTTTGACTGCTGTCTGAGATGGCCATTAGAGCAGGGCTAAAAGAACAAACTAGGTTGTTTACCAGACCTCGGACACCTGGTGCTTCTAAGATTCGCTTGCCGGGTTTTTGCTCCCTGCTGATGACTGGCCTTTGGTTTTGTTTCCTGTTGTTTTCTCTGCGTCCTTTTGGCTTGTTTGCTGAGGTTTTTCCTTTCCATCTCAGGGTTATTTTGGTTTGTTTTTATCAACGGTTCACACAGCCAGTATAAAACTGTGAACAGAAAACGTCGCGGTAATTTAAAGTTAATAAAGATAGAGAAAAACAAGTATATTGCTTGGCATCGTGTTATTTTCTTGTTGAGATTTGTGTTTTATTTCCGCCAGCTTGTTATCTTCACCAGCTGCTATTACCTTGTACCTTTACCTACCTTTACCTTTTATCTTCACGAGTTGCTATTATCTTTTACCTGTACCTACCGTTACCTTTTATCTTCGCCAGCTGCTATTACCTCTTACCTTTACTTACCTTTACCTTTTATCTTCACCAGCTGCCATTACCTTTTACCTTTACCTACATGTACCTTTTATCTTCACCAGCTGTTATTATCTTTTTCCTTTACTTACCTTTACCTTTTATCTTCGCCAGCTGCTATTACCTCTTACCTTTACTTACCTTTACCTTTTATCTTCGCCAGCTGCTATTACCTCTTACCTTTACTTACCTTTACCTTTTATCTTCACCAGCTGCCATTACCTTTTACCTTTACCTACATGTACCTTTTATCTTCACCAGCTGCTATCATCTTTTACCTTTATCTCCCTTTACCTTTTATCTTCACCTGCTGCTAGTCATCTTATTCATTATTTGTCGTCCTCATTGTCATTATCATCATTGTTGCTGTTGTTGATGATGCTGTTATAATCATCGTCGTGGCCATCATTATGAAGCGTTTTCCAGAAAGCTGAAATTAGTAAAAGAAAAAGAAAAAAAGAGAAAGAAAAAACAAACATTAAAAAGAAAGAAAACTGCTTACATAGCTTTTATGTATCTGTTGGCAACCGCTTTTTAATCATCTGCTTCTAACATCTTTATATATATATTATATATATATTATAATATATATATTTTAAAATATATATATATATATTATATATATATTAGTAATCTATCAACTATTTATCCATTATAGACACCACAATTTCCTAACACGGTAGAAAGTTCTGATTGCCTTTCGTAGCTGTCACCTTACCTGAGGTACAGTACGAACAAAAGTATTAACACAAAATAGCAAGAAAAAAAAGGATGCAGGCTTTTCTTTCACCCCGTGTCTTGCATCAGGTGACGACAAGAAGCGGACAGTGAAAAGAAGGTGACAAGTGTCACCTCAGGCGTGGGGCTAAAGGCCAGTCTGGCTGTCTGGCTGTCACTTAGGCGCTGGTAAGGCGGTGTTGTGTACGTGTCAAGCCGTGTGGTCTGTGACTCCACCGCTGTGAAGGTGTTTGTGGTAGTTGATAGACGTAGCGCCATGGGAGCCTGTTGTGTTCGTTTGGGGTTGATTTTTGTTGTTGATTTTTTGGTTGTTTGCCAGGTTCTTTGTTCACTGCTCTGTTCCTCTGTCTATAGCCAGAAATGCACAGCTTTCTTTAAAGCTGGGTCAGACACGAAGGTATTTATTCTTGATCTTGTTTTTTTTGCATTCTCCAGCTTGACACACTTAGGGGTCAGCCAAAGTATGCATTCTGACTCAAACGTCTCATTTTGGAAATCACTGTGTATGTGAGACTGTAAGTTAACAATGAAAGAGAACTGTGCGACCACGACTCATGTTAATAGCATCATCATATAGGCAGTAATACTCCGACTTGTTATGAGCTCAGTTTTGTAGACGAAGGACAATGGAACTAAAGAATTATGCAGTTGGTGGAAACAAATCAGAAGAAAACAAGTTGATGAATGTAGTTTACATAGCTGCTTTTCCTTTCTTTCGGGACTATTGACTTTAAAATGTACTTAAAAAGTGGTAGATATTTGTAAAAAAAAAAAAAAGAACAATGAACAAGCACAAAATATTACACATGTGTATATTTGATTACTACTGAGAAAAGTAAAGAATTCTGGATAAGATTCTAGCTTTCGTGTCTATTAAATATATTTATGGTGTTTGATTTTATAGAGTGTTCTTGGTGTATTGCTAATAGTAGTCAAGATGCCGAGAGATGTTTCCCAAAATACTGATTTATGCAAAAGCCAGACTACCAGACAGTCTGTCTGAAGTGTTCCCTAAATTCCTTCAGAATTCGTTAGGACACCGAACTAGCACTTTTAGGCAAGTATCGTGGACATCTGTCGAAGCTCATCGCACTCCACATGACAAGATGCATGCTGAGTATGTTTGCGTTATCCATGGCGCTAGCCACTGTTGGCCTAATTTTCTACGAAAGGTGGATGGGGGTTGTATGCAAGATGTTTTGGCTGCGGTTGTACGCTTCATACTGGGTTACAGTCGCATTCATAGGAATTCCAGGGACTTGGAATCAACACCAATGTTGTTTCCTGGGAAAACAAACCAAATAACCCCTGAAATCGATGTCGCAGCAGGGACTTGATTTTGCACGCCTACGTACCGTCAGATAACTGGTACACGCTTCGGCCACTAAGGTTAACTACTCTGTCCCCGTTCATCTACAAAGCATCCTTCCTAAGTTGGGAGGTTTTTCCACCAGTATATACTTTCAACACTTACAGAGATATTTCTTGCGCTGATGTACACCTTTAGCAGACTGAAAGTAAAGTCGAATTGACCACCTGGACAGAGTATTCTTCTCTCCAGGTTTCTGTCTTCCTGTCACTATCTGCTTGTAGGACTCTTGTCTCAGTGTCTCTGTCTCTGCTTCTGTCTCTCTGCCTGTCTGTCTGTCTGTTTGTCTGTTTGCCTTTCTGTCTGTCCGCCTGTCTCGCTCTGTCTCTCTGTTTCTGTCACGCTGTCTCTGTTTTTCTATGTCTCTCTTTGTCTCTCTCTTTGTCTCTGCCTATGCCTATGTGTCTCTCTGTGTCTTTCTGTGTCTCTCTTTGTCTCTCTGTCTCTCTCTGTCTGTCTGTCTGTCTGTCTGTCTGTCTCTCTGCTCTCTCTCTCTCTCTCTCTCTCTCTCTCTCTCTCTCTCTCTCTCTCTCTTTCTCCAGTTTTTTCTTTAGTTTGTGTTTTTCTTCAAACATTCTTCATCTAATATCCTCTTTATCAATCGCTGTCACTATCTTATTTCCTGATTCTTAAGGGTTCCCTCCGCCCTTTAGCAAGCAAAAACGGAAGAAAAAACAACATCTAGATCACAAAAAGTAGAGAGAGATAACCGACCAGACACGTGTTGCTGACGTGACAAAGATGGGGTTCTTATCTGGCTGACAGCAACTATGATCAGAAATGGGAAAGAGAGAATATCTCTACTGGCACTCGTCGCTTCAACACTGCTGTGTTTTTAGCTTTTGTTTTCTCCTTAATCCGATCCTTGAGCATGTGATTGGTTGGGGAAAAAAAGTAGCTGGGTCCGTTTATCTGTCTGTCAGTTTCTGTTTCCTTGTCACTGTCTCTGTCTCTCTGTCTGTCTGTCTGTCTGTCAGTCAGTCAGTCAGTCAGTCAGTTAGTCGGTATCTATCTCTCTATCTCTCTCTCTCTCTCTCTCTCTCTCTCTCTCTCTCTCTCTCCTCTCTCCTCTCCTCGCTCGCTCTCGCTCTCTCTCTACTCTCTCTCTCTCTCTCTCTCTCTCTCTCTCTCTCTCTCTCTCCTCTCTCTCTCTCTCTCTCCATTTTGTTTTTCTTTGTTAGCTATTTTCAAACTTCACACATCTAATATCCTTTTGATCAATCTATGTCGCTCTCACTCTATTTCCTGTTTTCACATTTTTACAAGCAAAATGCATCCTTCAAACACACTGAAAATCCCTGACTTTATCTCGAATAACAAGAAAAACAACAACAACAATGACACCAATGACAGCTAAAACAACAACAACAACAACAAACAGAGCCCTGAAACTTTAGAATCAGTTGAACAAAAAATGTCCAGATCATGACAGCTTTCAGAGCTGATGATCAGACTGTTGTTGCTTTTTGAAGTGACGAAGACGGGGCTTCATAGTTATCTGCCTGTCAGTGGATTGTGTGGCCAGAAATGACAATGACAGGCGTGATGAATCTGGCACTCACCTTTCCACATGTCCTGGATTTTCTCTTTTTGGGGGGTTTATTTTTGCTTTCTCTTGAAATTTTCTGAGCTTTCAGTTGATGTGTTTGTTTCTCTGTCTGACAGTCTCTCTCTCTCTCTCTCTCTCTCTCTCTCTCTCTTCTCTCTCTCTCTCTCTCTCTCTCTCTCTCTCTCTCTCTCTCTCTCTCTCTCTCTCTCTCTCTCTCTCTCTCTCTCTCTCTCTCTCTCTCTGAGTCACTGAGTTTTGTTTATCAGCCTCTCTCCCCCCCCCTCTCTCTCTCCTCCCTCTCTCTTTCTCTCTCTTTCTCTGTCTCTTTCTCTGTATCTTTCTCTCTCTTCTTTCTATCTCTCTTTTTCTTTCTCTCTCTCTCTTTCTTTCTCTTTCTCTCTCTCTCTCTCTCTCTCTCTCTCTCTCTCTCTCTCTCTCTCTCTCTCTCTCTCTCTCTCTCTCTCTCTCTCTCTCTATCTCCCTTCTTTGGCTTATTTTGTTCAAACTTCCCACATCTAATATCCTCTTAATCAATCTCCGTCATTCTACAATTTCCTGAATTTACTTTTTCAACAAGCAAAGGCGTCCCTTAAAACCTAGAAATTCCCTAACTTTGGCAACAACAACAAGAGCATCAGCAGCAGCAACAACAACCACCACAACAACAAACAAACAAGCAAAAAGAACTCCAATACTTTAGAGAATCAAATGAGCACACACACAAAACATTACCCAGATCCTGACAGCTTTCAGAGCTGATCATCTGACTGTTGTTGCTTTTTGAAGTGACGAAGAGGGGGGGTTCATAGTTATCTGCCTGTCAGTGGATTGTGTGGTCAGAAATTACAATGACAGGTCGTGATGAATCTGGTACTCACCTTTCTACATGTGGTGGGGTTTTGTTTTGTTGTTCTGTTTTGTTTTGTTTTTCTTCTGGAATTTTCTGAGCATGTGTCGTGTTTTTGGAAAAAAAAAGCGAAAGCTTTCAATTTTTTTGTTTGTTTTTCTGTCTGTCAGTGTCTGTTTCTCTGCTGATATCTCTGTACATCTGTCAGTCAGACTAGTTTGTTTGTCTATCTGTCTGTCCGTTTTTCTGTCCTCTCTTTCTCTGTTTTCTCTCTCTCTCTCTCTCTCTCTCTCTCTCTCTCTCTCTCCTTCTCTCTCTCTCTCTCTCTCTCTCTCTCTCTTACACTCTGTTTCTTTCCCTTGTCTATCTCTCTGTCTCTGTCGCCTCTATTTAGTCATGATTTTGGACTATGCATATTCAAGAATATCCAGTTTTGAGTGCACGTCAAGGTATTGTGCCAAAGTTCTATCAAAGTTTACGAGAAATTATACTTCAGTTTCTTTGCCTCTTCCATTTTTGCCCCTCAAAGTGTATTGTGGCCTAAGGCCGATGAACATTAAACAATTTCAGATTTCAGAGATCTCTGTCTCTGACTTTCTCTCTGCCTCTCTCTCTCTCTCTCTCTCTCTCTCTCTCTCTCTCTCTCTCTCTCTCTCTCTCTCTCTCTCTCTCTCGTCTCCCTCCCTCCCTCATTTCTTTCGCAAATTAACATTTTTCAATGTCTCTACATTATCGAGCAGTTGTTTTCTTTATAAATATGTTCTGCATTCTTCCCCTGATTGATAATTATAGTTTCTGTCTTCTGCTCTTATGAACAATTCATATACGTACAACATAGTTATCTGATAATAGCTGAAAACAATGTCCATTCAATTTAACCAGGATCAATTCGGTTTTAGCCTATTTTATATGCCGGGTTATGTGAGCTTATGAATATGGGTGCAAATACCTTGTTATCTCCAGAGGATTAATTCTGATATCTGACTGGAAAAAATAATAAGTCTGAAGATGTCTCGTTTGTCTGTTTACTGTCTGTCTTTTCCACCACTCTGTACAACTTTCTGTCTACCTGCCTGCCTGCCTGCCTGTGTTTGTTTGTCTCTCTGTCTCTCTGTCTCTGTCTCTCTGTCTCTCTCTCTCTGTTTTTCTCTCTCTCTCACTCTCTCTCTTCTTCTTCTTCTTCTTCTTCCTCTTCTTCTTCCTCTTCTTCTTCGCAATTCCTCTTCGCAATTATTCGCAATTCTTCTTCTTCGCAATTTTTCTTTGCAATTCTTCTTTTCAATTCTTCTTCTTCGCAATTTTTCTTCGTAATTCTTCTTTTTCGTGATTCTTCTTTTTCTTCTTTTCGTCTTCTTTTTTTCTTCTACTTCTTAAAATTCTTCTTCTTCGCAATTCTTCTTCCTTTTCTTCGAAATCCTCTTCTTCTTCTTTAAATTCTTCTTCGCAATTCTTCTTCTTCCCAATTCTTCTTCTTCCCAATTCTTCTTTTTCTTCTTCTTCTTCTTCTTCTTCTTCTTCTTCTTCTTCTTCTTCTTCTTCTTCTCTTTCTCCGTTCTCGACATGTTTAATCTAACTAGGACAAATATCCTTTCTAAATACATCTTCTCCACTCATTCTACTGTTGTCGTTGTTGTTTTGTTTTAGCAGTCTTATATTGCTTTTGCCTGCAGTAACCAGAACAAACACATTCTTCTATCCAAATTCTGATACCCCCCTGGCATGCTGCCCTGGGAGGTTTTAAAATAGATAAGAGTTTAGCCTGTGTCGCCCGACAGTTATGGCAGTAACAGGATCACACCTGACAGTTGTTGCTAGATTGACAAAGGATGGTGCTCATAGTCTGCTGACAAAGGTTGCAGCTAAGAATGTAAGTAGCTGCCAGTTACAGTGCTGTTCTTGATTTGTCTTAGTTTCGGTTTTTGGTTTTAGGAATTTCTTGAGAATGTCGTAAACTAGAAAGGATAAAAAATAGCTTTTGCAGTATGTATGTTTGTATGTCTCGTTGAAGTCTCTTTTTGTTTCTGTCTGTGTGGCTGTTATACGTCTTTGTCTGCCTGGCTGGCTGGCTGGCTGGGTGGTTGGCTCTCTCTCTCTCTTCTCTCTCTCTCTCTCTCTCTCTCTCTCTCTCTCTCTCGCTCTTTTTCTATTGCTCTCTCTCGCTCTCTCTCTCTCTCTCTCTCTCTCTCTCTCTCTCTCTCTCTCTCTCTCTCTCCTCTCTCTCTCCTTCTCTCTCTCTCTCCTCTCTCTCCTCTCTCTCTCTCTCTGATTCTTTTTTCTTCTTCAAACTCTTCATGCCACCATGTTTTTTTAGCCTTTCGTGATAACTACTGACTTGTTTATCTGCCCCCCCCAAAAAAAAAAAAAAAATCCACATATTTTGTTCAATAAATGATAATACATAAATCCCAGACTTCCGAAAAAAAAATCTAAATGCTATTTCTCTTAGTAAGTAATATCCAAGACTTCTGAGAAAAAAACTGTCTCCAGGATATATCGTTTAGTAAATGATATCTGATACTTTAAAAAAAAGATCTCCATGATTTTTCGCTTAGTAAATGATATCCCAGACTTTAAAAAAAAAAGATCTCCATGATATTTCGCTTAGTAAATGATATCCCAGACTTACAAAAATATATCCATAATACTTCGCTAAGTAAATGATATCCCAGACTTTTAAAAAACGATCTCCATGATATTTCGCTTAGTAAATGATATCCCAGACTTACAAAAATATCTCCATGATATTTCGCTTAGTAAATGATATCCCAGACTTAAAAAAAATTACCCCCATGATATTTCGCTTAGTAAATAATATCCAAGACTTCTGAAAGAAAAATATCTACATGATATTTCGTCTAGCAAATGATAAGATATATATCTTAGACACTTGTTAAGCTGTTGGAATTTACTCACAACAGTTATAGACCCAGACAGCAGAAGTGAGAGAGGAGAGAGAGAGAGAGAGAGGAGAGAGAGAGAGAGAGAGAGAGAGAGGAGAGAGAGTGAGAGAGAGATGTGGAGAGAGAGAAGAGATGATGAGTGAGGAGAGAGAGAGAGAGAGAGAGAGTGAGTGAAAACTGACAGGACAGTTGTTGCTGAAGAGACAAGGACGGAGCTGATGACTATCTGTCAGTTGCTGGAGGCCAGGAATGAGAGAGAGAGAGAGGGAGAGAGAGAGAGGGGGGGAGAGACAGAAGACAGAGACAGGCAGACGGACAGAGAGAGAGGGAGAGACACAGAGAGAGACAGATAGACAGACAGACAGAGACAGACAGACAGAGAGACAGAAAGGGAGGGAGAGAGAGACAGAAGGAAAGACAGAGAGAGGGAGAGAGAGACAGAGACAGAGACAGAGAACCAGTACCAGAAACGCTGGTGCCAATCTTCACCTTTTATCTTCTTTTCTTTGTTCGGATGTTTTTTTTTATTTGGGTTTATTGTTGTGGTTGTTGGGATTTTTTTTTTTTTGGCGGGGGGGGGGGGGGGGGGGGTGGTAGGGGTTTCTTACCTGGATTTATGAGCATGGCTCTGACAAAAATGATGCTGGAAATAGTTTCCTGTTGTTGGTGTACGTGTCTAAAAGAAATATGCGCTCTGTCTTTGCGCGCGCGTGTGTGTGTGGTGTGTGTGTGGTGTGTGTGTGTGTGTGTGTGTGTGTGGTGTGTGTGTTGTGTGTGTGTGTGTGTGTTGTGTTTGTGTGTGTGTGTGTGTCTGTCTGTATCTCTGTCTGTTTGCTGTGTTGCTGTCTCTGTCAACCTGACTGTCTGTGTGTCTGTCCTGTGTGTCTGTCTGTCGGTCTGTTTTCTGTCTGTCTGTGTCTGTGTGTTTATGTGTCTGCGTATCTGTGTGTCTGTTTGTCTTTGTCTCTCTGTCTCTTGGCTGTCCATCTCCGGCTGTCTCTCTCTTTCTCACTCTCTCGCTCGCTCTCTCTCTGTCTCTATGTCTCTGTCTCTCTCTCACGTCAGTCTGCATGTCTATATGTATGTCCTTTTTATCTGTCTATCTGTTTGCATGCCTCTATCTCTGTCTGTCTCGCTGCTGGCTGGATGTCTCTTCTCTGTCTGTCTGTCTGTCTGTCTGTCTGTCTCTCTCTTCTCTCTCTCTCTCCCTCTCTCTCTCTCCCCTCCTCTCTCTCATCTCTCTCTCTCTCTCTCTCTCTCTCTCTCTCTCTCTCTCTCTCTCTCTCCTCTCTCTCTCTCTCTCTCTCTCTCTGGGATCTTCTCCACATAGCAGCGAAAAATAATCTTTGTTTTTTCCTGTTCACCTTTCTTTTGCACGAAACTTGTCAGTCATACAATCCTGTGTGTATCTCGCACCTAGGAAGCTGACAACGTGATGAACGTCTGTTTGTTGAAGATAGATGGGTATTTATTCATTTTTATTTTTTTATATACCACTTTAAGTCACGGCAGATTGCGTGAAATTCCGGCTGCTCTCTCCGGGGAGAACACGTCGCCACAAGAGCAGCTCCACCCCCCCCCCCCATTTTGTTTCTTTTTCCTGTCTACAACTGTATTTATTTCCCTATCAGAGTGGCTTTTTTCTACACAATTTTGCCAGGGACAACTCTCTTGTTGCCGTGGGTTCTTTTATGTGCGCTAAAAAAAGTATGTGTAACACACGGGACCTCGGTTTATCGTCTCATCCAAAAGACTAGCACCCAGACCACCACACATGGTCTAATGGATGGGAGAAAAGTTTTGGACCCAAACGGGTAGATGCTACGCTTAGAAAAAAAAGGAGAAACAAACAAAATACATTCGAACTTTGTTTTGTCGAAAACTTCCTATACTTTCAAAATGTCTTGATATGCAAAGTCATGCTTTTTTACATGAAAAGTCATTTTAAATAGTTTTCTTTTTTTAAAGATTCAACATTCCATTTGTATGAAGTATAAATTGGCAATTTAAAAATTAAAGAAGCATACGCAGGGAGATCGGTGATCTAGAGGTAACGCGCCTGTCTAGAGAGCGAAAAGACCGGGTCGGAAGTGTGCGGTGGTTCGAATCCCGTTTAGACCCGAAACTTTTCCCCCATCTATTAGACCATGATTGGTGGTCTGGGCGCTAGTCTTTCGGATGAAACGATAAACCGAGGTCCCGTGTTACACATAATTGTTTAACGCACGTGAAAGAACCCACGGCAACAAGAGAGTTGTCCCTGGCAAAATTTTGTAGAAAAAAGGCACTCTGTTAGGGAAACAAATACAGTTGCAGACAGGAAAAAGAAAACAAAAATGGGTGACGTTGCTCTTGTGGCGACGCGCTCTCCCCAGGGAGAGCAGCCCGAATCTCACGCAGAAAAAAGCGTGATTATTAGTGGTATAAATAAATAAAAATAAATAAATAAATAAATAAACTTTCTTGAAAAATCTCTTTAAACGCAATTATTGCTTATGCTAAGTATACTTCAGCTTGACCTGTAGTAGTGCTTTACTAAGCTTTAATGTTTGATATGATTTTGTGGACTCAAATGATAGTACATAATTATGGTTAAAGTGTCCTCTCGTAATTCAGGAGTGGAATCAGTATTCCATACCTGGATAGTGACTTGGAGTATTTTACATACGTCATTTTACAGAGAAAGCATGTTTTCTAGAAAATTATTATGTTTTTGTTAACTTCTTCTTAAAACTCAGTGCTTCGGCAGAAATAGTATCTGACTTTATCTTAAATGCCAGTTAGGTCACTTGCTTAATTCTTTACAGCGTGCGAGGTCATTATTAGGGGCATACCGTTTTCTTTCTATTATGTGTCCTTTTCTCACCATTCAATTGCTGTATACTGTCTTGTAGGATGTGTGAAATGATACCATTGCTTTTATTTTGGAGTCGTTCTTTTTCTGGCATGCGATTCGCATGTCATAGCTTTTTTTTCTTTCATTGGCTAGAGCTCCGAAGTTCACCAATGGTGATATTTTGCCTATGCAACCTTCTTGCCTGCCATGAAGGTATCTGCATTCCGACGTCGGGGATGCTTTCTCTTTTGAAAGATGGACTAAGAATCAGGTTGCATGCGATAATTATGGTCTATGCATGTGCTAACGGTCGGGGCCTTTGTTTAAAAGCGTTATCAATAAGACTAAAACAACATTAGGTACCCGAGATATTAAACGTGCATGGTCGATCTGCATTTGTGTAGTACATACAATAAGACAATTGACAGCTTCACATAGACATCGGCTAAGGAAAACCGTTTAAACTCCCAATCTTCGATTTACCACGCGCTGCCTTACAACCCCAATACCGTAAATCAGAAATGTATTGCTTCGCATTAAGGCGCTGTTGACCATCACCTCTTATCAGATAGAATATTCCACGTGGGTTGACCATCACCTCTTATCAGATAGAATATTCCACGTGCAGTGCACGACCTTGGAAATTGCCGTGGGGGGAAAAAACGAAAAAAAGCCCAGGCTATGAAGACAAATGCCATTTAGATCTGTTGACAGGAGGAATCTCTCATAGCAAGGGTCGTTCTCGTGCAAGCTATGCCCGTGGATGCCAACGCTGTGATCTATTTGTCAGATGAAAACAGATCGTTTGGGAGGTGTGTGGGGTGGTCTGTGAAACCTTTACCTTTTTTTATTTTTCCTTTGGTTAAAATCACTGTACAGATTTTTGCTGTTGATGAAGGAGACTCATAAATCACGCTTTTATTGCCTGTCTGTCTGTCTGTTTATCTCTGTCTGTCTGTCTGTGTCTCTCTGTCTGTGTCTCTCTCTCTGACTGTGTCTCTCTCTGTCTGTCTCTCTTTCTCTCTCTCTCTTCTCTGTCTCTGTCCTCTCTCTGTCTCTCTGTCTCTCTCTGTCTCTCTCTCTGTCTCTCTCTCTCTATCTATCTATCTGTCTCTGTCTCTGTTTCTCTCTCTCTCTCTCTTTCTCTCTCTCTCTCTCTCTGTGTCTCTCTGTGCTAGAGTGCAGTCTTGTTTTATTGAGATCAATAATTATAAATGCGACACAACATTGCTACATTAGAGCCCAAACAGGTTATCTCTTTCACCGGGTTCACTGGAGATAACCTAGAGGGATTCAGTTACAGGATGTGCAATGGAGACTGTGCAATCTGGGTAACATCCAGGATGTCACGCTGGCGAACACTCAACATCAACAACAACATCAACAACAACAATAACCACCATAACAATGACAACAACAACAACCACAGCAACAACAGCAGCGACAACAACGACAACGATAACTTAAGTAGCAAAGCCAAAATGAACTCACTGACAGCCCAACGTATTATATAAAAAAAAGTCTCAGTATCTCTCTAGTAACAGTTTCCATCAACCCTGATCTCCAAATGGTCACTGCAAATGTTCAAGCTAAGAAAAAAAAAGAAGTTAAAAACGAAACAAAAGTAATAGAAATCGCTACATAGAAACTGCGCTTCTATTTTCGATTTCAATACGCTTATCTTAAGGAATATATCGATTGCTAATAGGCACCCATATATTCATTAATTTAAATGGCATTCTTGTATTCTTTAACTTCAAAGATAATGGTATACGCTCGGGTGCATTTTTTTACATCCAATCCCGGTGTGCCTGCAGTTTTGAAAATGGTGACATCCAATTCGACTGGCACACAATGATCTACCTAAGATGGCCTACTTAGAAGTCCAAAAGGTACTTTGGTTGAGAAAACTTTTGAAAGTTGTTCACAAGTGTCAGTGGCACTGAGAACATTTCCTGCGTGATCGTTCATCCAATGAGCCTTTGGCATATTCTCTGGAAGGAGTCTGGAAGAGCAGGTAAAGAATAAACTTAAAGTAATGTTGCAACTGCAGACCAGACACGAAACAGTTCAGACTACAATCGATCAAGCACCTTTCATCTCTTATAGACAGCTTTCTCGCGGATTTAAAGCCTCAAAGCCCCTATGACGACTGCATGCAACAAAAATGTTGTCAGAGTTTTTTCGATAGCTCTTGAAGTTTTAGTTTAGGTACCTTCTGTTAGAAGTTCCA
>CM054147.1:36518623-36523623 GCA_028751875.1 Rapana venosa | reverse complement strand
TTTTCCCCCGGGCCTGCTTTTTGAGCTCTGTTGAAAAGTTGTAAAAGACAGACTCACACACACGCGCGCGGTGACGAGGTGTGGTCTCTTGAAGGGAGCCCCTGCAGCTGGGTGGGTGCTATCTAAAGTTGGACCTGTATTTGTTTTGTGTGTGTGTGTGTTTCTTTCCCTGTGATGACATGGCCGCCAGAGGTGTGTGGGGATGTGCGTCCATACACATCCAGAGTCACTTGCAGCCGCTAGTCCTTTGTTGTTTCGCAAGTTGCTGATGTGAGTCTTACTAAGGACATTGTGTGTGTTGGTTTTTGTATTTTTATGTGGGCATACTTAACTTGTCATTTGTAGTTCGGTCAACAGAAGTTTGTATGTGTGTGACTTTACCTAGAAGATACTATACTTCTTTAAAAAAAACAACACGTTTGTGGTGATTTTGGATTATCAAGAACATAATCAAAGGAAACATTGAAACAAAAAACAACCAAAGAAACTAATAAGAGAGAAAACAGTGCAGGTAGCTTTACAGTGCCATGATTAACAGAGGATTACCAGGTGAATCTCGACAATTGAATGCTGTAGTTGTTGTTGCTATCTCTGAGGGTTTCATTCATACACGTGACACCAGAGCGGGTATATGGTTGAGCTTTGTGATAGTTTGTGACGGTGAATGGTTTAGCTACAAGTACTTGACATGATTTTAAAATATAGCACATCTAGGGTGTTTCTTAAGCGAAAGTTGACTTGGCAATTTGCTAGATGAGTGAATCACGTTCGTTTAAAGAGTGATTGATTAAGGTACGTGGCTAACTCATTCTCATTTCTTTTTCACGAAAGGAACATCCTACGTGTGTCAATATTTATACTCTACTGGTGAACAATTCTGTGTACTGTGGTTACTGTGTTCGGGTGTTTTAGAACACGATTTGTTTGTCCGAATTCCATCGACTTGTTGGTGTTGTTGATGTGACTTGATATCTGCACTTTCCCTGTGAAATTATTCATACCCACGAGTGTTTCAACGTGTTGTTATCACTGTGCTTGTGCAGATACCTTGGTGGTTGTGTATTTTCTCAACTAATGGAATTTGACGTCGGAAGAACATTTGGCTTAGGTGTTATCATACCCTTCACAACGTTACATGTGTGAATGTGATATGGACTAACGATCGCATTTCGATGTTACCCCTTCTTGTAGATGCTTGTTTTTTGCCTGTCTGATGTCTATGACCTTGCCTTCATACCGTTTATCGTGCTTGCCCGCACAGTTTCTTGGGACTGTGCAGCATCACCTCAACATTGACTGGAAGTAAATACTGAGAAATCAAACCCAGAAACTCCGGAATTTTGTATGGAAAAAGCAGTCGACCAGTAACGCATAAACAGTTTAAGGATACGCTGCAAGTGTTAAGCTTCGGAAACGTTTGATAGTGAGACATGAAACAGTGTGTGAAAATGAGTGAACAGAATCACAGGTTTGTTTGTTTTTGGAGGGGGAGGGGAGAAATGGTTAAATGTTTTGTATTCTATGACGTGAATATCTTTATTGTTAGTCCAGTACAATTCACTTGGAGATATATTGAAATGTTCAATGTCAACACTTGTGATGTTGCTCGTTATTTTATATTGTTGGTTGTTGTTTTTTTATCTGGACCGTGAAGTACCCTGTCCTTGCGTGCAATGTACTGACTTTGAGACAGTTATGAATAGTACGACGTCTTTAACATTACACTTTGCTTCTACAATACGTCTATAACGCTTACCGTGTTGTGTGGATTATATGACATTATAAGCTTTAAGTGTTCGTCACTTGCTGAAATTGTTATTGTGCTTTGTGGCTATACATGGCCAGTGGAAATTTGATACTGTATAATCTTGAATGTTGACTCTAGGATGCTTAAAAAAAATCGCGTGAATTGTCTTTGTCTTTCCATCTCTCTCCCCTCGAACGTAATCATCGAAACAAAACGCGATACCACAATACGATGTATTTGAGTTCTGAAACTGTTTGCTATTATCAACAAAACTCTGTTTACAGAGAAGGATGGGTATCAGCTAGGCTAACATTATTCATAGGTGATTGGGTTTTTGTTTACTTTCGGAAGCATACTAGTTTACAACATTGCACAGTATGGAGTACTTTTGGTTGTTATTTTATTGTTTTTTTTGTCGTTGTGATTTTGAAGCAAGGAGAGGCGGGAAGAGAAGGGATGAGTCTAAAAAAATACAGAAAGACAAAGAGGCCCAACTAAAGATAATTTCACTTTTTTTCTTTTTAATGCGTGCAGTGTATATTTTGCAAATGACACACTGTCTATTTGGGACGTGGCGTTCATGAACGAGTTATAAAATTGACTTGAAAATGTCTAAGTTTTCCCCCATGCGACTGTACAAGGCTAAAATGAGAGGTTCTATGAACAAAAAAGAGCAACACATATAGAACATATTTTAAAGAATGAATATACTTTGAATTTTTTCCCCCTTTTGATGTGATAGAACAAAGGAACAAAAATGGCGTGACATTTTGGAGAGATGCTCGTGCTGCTTTCTATAGCTTATATCACTCATACTGTTGCTGCTACTGTTGCTTCTACAACCGTTACTATTGCGTTACCGTTGCTTCTACCGCCGTTACTGGTGCTACTGCGGTTTCTGCTGCAGCTGCTGCTGCTTTTGCCTCACAGGCTAGGTGAGATTGCTTTTATTCCTGTTGCTGCTGTTGTTGTTACTGCTGCTGCTACTGCTGCTACTACTACCACTGCTGCTGCTGCTGCTACTATTACTACCACTGCTGCTGCTGTTGTTGCTGCTGCTGCTGTTGCTGCTGCTGCTGTTGCTGCTGCTGCTGCTGTTGCTGCTGCTGTTGCTGATGCTGCTGCTGCTGCTGCTACTACTACTACTACTACTACTACTACAACTGCTGCTGCTGCTGCTGTTGCTGCTGCTCCTATTACTACCACTGCTACCGCTGTTGCTGCTGCTGCTGCTGTTGCTGTTGCTGCTACTTCTTCCACTGCTGCTGCTGCTGTGCTACTTCTCCAGTGTCAGTGCTAACGTAGATTTACAATATGGCTATTCTAGGTACATTGACTTTAACATTGAACATGTTCGGTTAAAACTGTGCATATGACGACTTTTGGACATCGTTGTTAACAATCCTGTTATTCAGTTCATTTGAATGTCACGTCTGACGTACCTAGCTTTGTGTTTACAGAAATAGTCTATCGCAAGAATCAGAATGTCTCAACATGCCTACTATCATACATCAACATCTTGAAAATGTAAGAAGTTCACAAACCGACTTTAGAGCGGGGACACTATATTCAAAACAGAAAACTTTGTCACACAATATTGATCTTACTTCGAATGTGCAGTTGCTATCTTTTTTTTTACTATTTCACACGTGACTATTCTGATACAACGAAACTTTTATTATTACAAAAGCACTGTCTGCTCGCTAGCCTTCTTGTTCAAAGGAAACAAAATAGCGTGCTGTTTAACGTAAAAAAGACACTATCAAGTCTGTAAGTATTAGAAGACGTTTGCAGAAGTAAGAAGATTTACAGGTGTAGCTAAACAGTACAAAAAATGAATGAATAAAAAACCACTCCACTCCTTACTTTAAAGGGATCAAAAAAACTCGCTCACTCAGTCTAGAATATCTTGATTGGTTCTTGCTTCTCTCAGTAGTACTAGGTATTATATGTATATATATATTTGTTATCTAAACTGTTACTTTTTGTAGCTCTTCTTTTCTAAAATGGGTTTGAAAGCCGTATGTAGTCAGACTCCAGACCTCTATTTGTCAAGCTAACTGTCGTTTGGGACAATGACAAACAAAACAAGAAAAATGCCACACACACAAAATTCTTTGTCGCAGGTCGTAAATGGTACTTAATGCTGCAACAATCTGGATGGCTCAAAGATTTTTATTTTGTGATTTTGAAAACTTTATTTAAAGAAAACTAGAACAAAATGAAATGTTTGTCATTTGAGTAGCAGATACGCCGAAGTCGGATGCGCCAGGCCTGACTTGTCAGGCGCTTAACAGCAGCGCAACGCAGTCTCGCTCTTATGAAGTGCAGACTGTGACTTTGATACAAACTAAACTTCTTTTTTTTTTACTGTTTGCTCGATGACAAATTATTTTGTTTTAAAATTTGGTTTGTTTGTTATAGCATGGGCTGTGTGTGTGTGTGTGTGTGTGTGTGTGTGTGTGCGTGCGTGCAGTGTGTGGTGTGTGTTGTGTGTGTGTGTGTTTGTGTGTGTGTGTTTGTGTGTGTAAGGGAGAGAGATATATATTAAATGCATGTTTGTCATTACAATACGCGTCTACCTTCTAGTCTCCTATTTATCTAATGTCGTTTTCCTTTTTGCTTCGTTTTTTTTACAATATAGTTGCTAATGTGTGAACTGTCTAATAGGTCATCAGAAATAACACCTGCAATTCACATGACGTGCAGGAAAAAAATATTGTGTTTAAAAGCACAGCATCTGCATTTTTTTCTGTCTTGATAGTTCTGCACACACACACACACACAAACGACACACACACGCGCAACACACATACCACAACACGCAAGCACACATACACACACACACCACACACACACACACACACACACACACACACACACCAGTTGCATTCATCTCTAACACATACACTTGGTCACAGATCTTCTCTAAGTAAAATATGAGTTTCTTACCCTGCAAACCAGACTAAAAGTTTTATTTTAACATCTTAACATAAATAATACAGCGGTCTACCCTAGTGGGAAATGTTGTGAGCTGTGCAGTTTAACGTTAACATGTTCGTCTAATATCACTAGAAGTGAACAGACGTAAAATTGAAGTCAACAACAACAACAACGTTAACATGTCTGTTTTTTTGTGCTATTTTACATATTGATGAAACATGCGCTTCTATCGCTGTGTCTGTATTTGTATGTACATTTACTTGCCAATGAACTTAAATAATATATATAAAATCTTCTTATGAACTTTTTG
>CM054147.1:36461123-36513623 GCA_028751875.1 Rapana venosa | reverse complement strand
ATTTGCGAGGTAAACACGAATGTTGTTAAGTTTGTGTTTGTGTGTGTGTTATAGTGTTGTAGTCTATGGTTTTGAATTGCTGTGTGTGCTGAGTGGGTTACGTAATGTGTGTGTGCGTGTATGTGTTGATTGTGTGTGTGTTTGTGTATGTGTGTGTGTCTATGTGTGTGTGAATGCGTGTGTGCGTGTGTGGGTTAGTATGTGTGTGTGCGTGTATGTGTGTGTATGTGTGTGTGTGTTTGTGTGCGCGCGCGCGCGCGCGTAAGATATGATAACGATGGGCATAGACACATCTGAACTCATGTTTGCGGGGAGTGGTGGGGGATATGTTTTTATATAACGTAGACTCCACATCACATTTTCTCAATCTCCTTTTATTATTTTGCTGATCCTGATATCGTCGTCCAAGGCACATTTCTGGCATATGTGCAAATCACAAGGCCTTTTTGGGTTTCCCCATACTTTTAGCATTTACTTTGAATGTATAGCAGCAAATAACACAAGGGTTCTTTAACATGCTCATTCATATTCTGCACCCATACATACACACACAACTACACGTATAAGCAAAACTGGACCATAGCAAAAGTCCAATACTTAAAGCCACCACGATGTTTTATTAATAGTTATATTTCTTTGCTTTGTTTTTATTTAGCGCACTTGCAACATTGTTTCTGAATGTTTTACTTTACCATTCTTTGATGAAATCCTTGCTTCGATGATTGAACCTGGATTTTTAACTTCTATGCGTAGGCTTATTGATATATACTTTTGTTCACGTCTACAATACTTAAAAGACCGTCTCTGTTCGCACAACTAATCAAAACATGAATCGCGCGCGCGCGCGAAGTGTGTGTGTGTGTGTGTATGTATGTGTGTGTGCGTGCGTGTGTGTGTTGTGTGTATGTGTGTGAGTGTGTGTTGTGTGTTTGTATGTGTGTAGTGCGTGAGTGTGTGTGTGTGTACACGCATGTGTGTGTGCGTGTGTGCATACAGGCACACGTGCACACATATGTTTATATATCAGTGTGTGTCTTTGTACCTATGTCTCTGTGTTACCATCTGTGTGTCCGTGCTTATGTTTCACCTTACAAACTGAACATGTTTACAAATATGACAGAAGGTATGTTTCATTCATCCGCTTTACTTTACTATCACCAGTCTTCCTTCTAAAGTTACGACCTGTCCATGAGTTTGCACACACAAAAAACCATTCATCAGGCTGTAAATGATCCATGGATATTCCATCATCACATTCAAGAACACAAGTATACCCCGTGACTGCTTGATAGACATGCATCCTAAAGTGATACTGTCATCTGGCAAACAGATTCAAAGATAAGCAACGGCCACTACCATCTCCCAGAAAACGATATTAACAGCTTACCATAATTATCCTCAGAACTTGATAACGATAGCTATCTAGATCTTCAGAACATGCTCTAGATCTCACTGGACAAGTTCTTTGAAAGATGGGAACATCAGAGGGAATGTGGATTTGTTGTACCTGGGCGTGTGTATTTATTAGCGCACGTGCGTTGTGTGTGTGCGTGCGTGTGTGTGTGTGTGTGTGTGTGTGTGTGTGTGTGTGTGTGTGTGTGTGTGTGTGTGTGTGTGTGTTTTCGTTTAAAAAGAAATGTGCCAGTATAACTCTTTTCTTGATTTTTTTTCTTTTTTTCTATATCTATTCCGCAGTCTTGGTTTAGCGCTGTATAAATTCCATGTATTATTATTATTATTATTATTATTATTATTATTATTATCGTCGTTTATAGTTTATTCCTAGCAGCGACGGGGGATTTCGAGATTGTTTATTAGGTTGTAAACTAAGAGGAAGGCGTGTCAGACGTACATATAACTGTCTCTGTGTCAGGAATAATTTCACGATTTACACTCTCCATCACATGTTTAGGTCCACATGAATCTTCAGATGCTATTCTAACGCAATAGGCCGTGCTGGCTGGTGTTGCGTGCTATTGAATCACCAGACTAACGCCAGATTGGGCTATGATTCTGAATCCTTTTTGATTGTACAGAATCGAGCGAAATAGGGGATTCTGTACGTGCATGTGTTAATTCATAGTATGCATACACATAGCTGTGGTAGGAGCACTCGCTTTACCCCAGCCAAGTTAAGCAGCGTCGAGCGTGGTTACCAGTTGGATGGGTGACCGTTTGCTCGCATGGCTTCAGTACAGTCCCCCAGTTCACCAACCTGTAAATGGGTACCTGCCCTCTTTAGGGTCAGGGAAGGTAAAGCAGCGAGGGAGAGGAGATGGGCGCCGCCCTCAATATCCTGGCCCCTAGAGAAGTGAGGTCTCTGACGCCTCGCTGCCCTACGACCTCGTGGAATTTTTACCCTGCAGTCAACACCAGTATTTACTCCACTCCCCAGTAAATGTTTGGATAAGAAAGAAAATCGCTAGCACACGCAGAACATCTTGTATACACGTTATAACATGTTCTTTCGGAAGAGTAGGCCATTCTTACGGTAAGAACGGATGACACCCCCACCACCGCCACCACTAAAATAACTCCCATATAAGAAAAACAACGCATAGACACTGGCATTTAGTATCGTCCCCGAATTGGTGGATCGGTGGTCTAGAGGTAGCGCGCCTGTCTAGAAAGCGAAAAGTCCGGGTCTGAAGTGTGCGGCGGTTCGTACCCCGTTTGGACCAGAAACTTTTCCCCCATCCATTAGACCATGAGTGGTGGTCTGGGCGCTAGTCTTTCGGATGAGACGATAAACCGAGGTCCCGTGTTTTTACACGTAATTATTTAGCGCACGTAAAAAATCCCACGGCAGCAAGAGAGTTGTCCCTGGCAAAATTCTTAGAAAAAAGCCACTCTGATAGGGAAACAAATACAGTTGCAGACATGAAAAAAAAAATGGGGGCGCAGCGCTTGTGGCGACGCGCTCTCCCGCTCTCCCCGGGGAGAGCAGCCCGAATTTCACGGAGAAATCTGCCGTGACTTAAAGTGGTATGAAATGAAATCTGAGCGCTTTGATTTGTTGCTTTACAAGATTCAGCGCTATATAAATTCCATACATTATTATTATTATTATTATTATATGAAATGCAGCTACATTAATGGTGGGCAAAAACGGTCCCATAGGCAACACTTTTACCATTGTTGAACCTCAGAGTTGTAACCCATCTGAAAATAGACGCAAATACCTCATTCAGTGTATTAGTGGGGGATTGGTTAGAAAGTTTTACATAGCGCTCGTGATCTGCTGACCCGGGTTCGAATCCCGTTGAAGAGGATATTTTCCCCTGGAGCTAACATCAGTGCCGAATCCACTCCCCTCAAAACTGCTTCGGATGAGGATATAAACCCAGGTCTTGTGTGCGAACGCGGCGCAGAACATCTTGCACACACGTTAAAACATGTTACGCTTTTAGGAAGAGTAGGCCATTGTGTGCCTTTGGGAACGGATGACAATATTTACAAAACTGCATACACACGAGGGATGAATGTAAAAAGCACAAGGGTGCTTATTCCATTATCCTCGAAATAAAAGCATACATAAAAAAGCTTACTGCTGTGTGTGTGTGCGTGTGAGCGTGCGTGTGTGTGTGTGTGTGTGTGTGTGTGTGTGTGTGTGTGCGTGAGTGCGTGCGTGCGCACGTGTGTGTGCGTGAGTGCGTGCGTGCGTGCATGAGTGTGTGTGCGTGTGTTGAAGGCGTAATGTGGTTTTGTCTTGATTTGTTTTATCTTAGTTAAGTAATTTTTTTGCAAAACACTGTAAATGTCCAATCATAGCATTGCGTGCGTGTGAGCGAAAAGCTTCACATTTTTTTCAAGTTGTTTTGCAACAAAGTCTGCAAAACCTCTTTTTTTTCAAGGAAGGGATAGCCTGATGTGTATGTTTCTTTATTGAATTAAGTTATTTTAATGCTGTTTTTTCCCGCCTTTTTGTGCAGAGTTTAAATCGATTATCTTGCTGGATGTTTGGAAAACTTGTTTGGGTTTTTTTAAAACTTTTTTTTAGGTTTGTTTGGTTTGATTGACATGGGGTTTGTGATCTCCTTGATTTATTCATTGATCTTGCGTGTAAATGAATTGACTGTTTGCTTGTTTTTGGTGATTGTTTTGTTTGTTTTCTTCTTCTTTCTTCACTAGAGTCTTGGGTTTTTTTTGGTGGTGTTTTGTTGTTGTTGTTTCTTGTTATTTTGGGAGACAGAGAAAGAGAGAGAGAAAGAGAGAGAGACAGTCAGAGACAGAGAGACAGTAAGAGACAGAGAGACAGACAGACAGAGACAAACAGACAGACAGACAGACGGGAAAGACAGACAGAGACAGACAGACAGAGAGACAGACAGAGAAGCCCGACATACAGAGACAGACAGAGAGACTGAGATACAGAGAAAGACAGAGACACAGAGAGAGAGAGAGAGAGAAGAGAGAGAGAAGAAAAGAGAGAGAGAGAGAGAGGGGAGAGAGAGTGAGATGAGAGAGAGAGAGAGGGGAAGATGAGATGAGAAGGGAGAGAGAGAGAGAGAGAGAGAATTTTGAGCCAATCTGTTTCTAAAACACAAACAAAAAGTTTCAGAAATATCAGGAAGCAAAAAACGGCCCTCTGGGAGAAATAAAAAAACAGTTAAAAAAAATGACGTGTCGACACAGTGACGCCGAAATAAACAGAGGAATAAAATGTGATGTAACAAACGCACATGCAGACAAACGCTTTTAACTGGGTGGCGTTGCTTTTGCATGTGACAACATGCTTCCCCCTTAAAAGAGAGGCCTGATTTTTACACACGAAAAAAGCTTCCTTGACTGAATGTGGCACACGCATAAAGTCGGACGCGCTGGGCCTGACTTGACAGGCGCTTAACGGCAGCGTGACGCTTTTTCGTTCACATGACAGACAATAGTTGCTGCCTGAGTGTTCGACAAAGAAAGAAAGAAAATAAACGTGATTTGCAATGCAATACAATACTAGGCCTGGACAATTCAAAACAAGACAATATTTCACAAAACAACACACACACACACACACACACACACACACACACACACTGCAATATTGTGAAAGACAGTGGACAAATTAAACAAAGAATGACGATGCATGTGGTTATCAAAAAGACTAGGGGGCGTTTTCTGGCACTCTTGAACGTGTTCCAGTGCTGTTCCATCACTTTGTAAGCTACCTATGGTCAGCTTGTCTACCCCTAAATATTAGACTTCTTCTTCTTCCTCGTCTTCTTCTTCTTTTCTTCTTCTTTCTCTTCTTCTTCTTCTTTTTTCTTCTTCTTCTTCTTCTTTTTTCTTTTTTCTTCTTCTTTCCTCTTCCTTTCCTACTTCTTCTTCTTCTTCTTTTTTTCCCATTCTTCTTCTCTTCTTCATTATCATCTTCTTCTTCTTCTTCTTCTTCGTCGTCGTCGTCGTGGTCGTGGTCGTCGAAAACTTCATACGGCAATTATTTTTGTCTGCTATATGAGCGAAAATGCGCCACGCTGCCGTTAGGTGCCTGACAAGTCGGGCCCAGTGCATCCGAGAGAGTCTTGCTATCTTTTAAGTCTCTCTGGAAAAAAGGCAAGAGAATGGACCAAGACGCAGAAAATAGACACGGAGGAGATGACAGGAAGAAAAGAAACAAGGCAGAAGTATTGAGAGTGATAGAAAAGAGGAAATTTCTAGCACAGAATTTCCAGAAGGTGGGGATGCTATTTATTCTGACAGGACCCCGCTATCCCCACGGGGGAAAATATTAGACTTAATTTGTATTTTCAAACCAAACCACACATATTCTAGCTTGCTACCAAAGCAATATGTTCACTGTTTATGTATAAAACTTTAAAATGCGTGAGATCTTCATTGGACGCTTACATTTTCATACCATATACCTTACCTGAGAAAGCTGAAAAAATTGCAATATTCCAACTCACTATTTTTTTTAATCTGCAAACTTTTCTTCTGTCAATAAAAGAAAATATAAAACTGAAGTACGCATTTGCTTTCGTTTTTTTTTTAATATATTGTAGGCGGTCCATTTGTTCTTTGGCTTCCTTTATATATTTGTTTTTTTAAATATAATTTCTTGGCTTTTTGTATTCTGATTAAGAATACAAAAAGCCAAGAAATTATATTAAAAAAAAACAAATATATAAAGGAAGCCAAAGAAATGGAGATGCAAGTATATTTGCTCTAGTTTTTGTTGTCGCTTTTATCGACGAAAACTGCTCTTATCTTCTGTCTTTATAGCATTTCTCCTTTTCTTAAAAAAAAGACATTGTTTGTTTTTCTTTTATTTCATATTTCTATCTGAACTGTTATAGGATTTCTCTGTCTTACCGTCGCTAGGCCAGAAAGGTGACAAAATAAATATATATATATATATATATATATATAATTATATATAATGTGTGTGTGTGTGTGTGTGTTGTGTTGGTGTGTTAATCATAAATTCTGGATAAATAAGAAAAAGGAATCAAGAAAAAATGTAAAAGATAAAGATACAAAAAGTGTAGAAAATAGAAAAATAAACAGGAACAAATTTACACAGCGATAGGAAAATAATAGCTAAAATAAATACATAAATACATAAATAAATAAATAAATAAGTAAAAAATTAATAGACTAAATAAATACATAAATAAATAAATGAATAAACAGATAAATCAGATACTAGTCATACAACGTCAACACCTAGCCATGTTTTATTTTTTATTATTTTTTTTATTCTTTTATATCGAGGATAATGGAATAAGCACTTATGTGCTTGTCTACATCCAGTGACCTTGTGTATGCGGTTTTGTAAATTCTGTCATCTGTTCCCACCGGCACACAATGGCCTACTCTTCCGAAAAGCGGAACAGGATTTAACATGTGCGCAAGATGTTCTGCGCGCGTTCGCACACGGGACCTTGGTTTATAGTCTCATCCGAAGGACTTTTGGGGAGAGTGGAGTCTGTACTGAGGTTAACTCCAAGGGAAAATATCCCCTTGAATGGGAATCGAACCCTGGTCGTCGGATTGCGAGCGCAATGTTCTAACCACTAGGCTATCCCGCCCTCCCCCCCCCCCCCCCCCCCCCCCCCCCCCCCCCCCCCCCCTACATCGAGCTGTGCCTTTCCAGAACAACAAAACGAAACACAAACTCGTTTGATCAGATCTTTAATGTTTCCTGCGAATAAAACCCTTCTTTGAATGGTCAAACAAATTAAAATACAAATAAATACTTAACAAACATGAGACAGAATTAATCCTGCAGACCTGAACATCAAACTTTTTCAGAGAAGTCATTTTTCCCGATAAAACAAAAAACTCCTTGCCAATCCAACAATCGCTACAAAGGTTAGAAATGCAGACAATGGGTTTCCATGTCGATGCTCTGCAAACAAATTGGACTTAAGGAATCTAGCTTGCTGCTGATCTTTGCATTTCTGAGTTAAAAGACACGCGGGAACATAAAAGTATTTCCGTCGGGTTCTGTTTTCTGTTTTTTATCTGCTTTTTGTCTGTTGTCTGTCTGTCTCTTTCTCTCTGTCTCTGTCTGTCGTCTGTCTGTCTGTTGTCTGTCTCTTCTCTCTCTCTCTCTACTCTCTCTTCCCTCTTCCCCTCTCTTCTCTCTCTCTTTCTTTCCTCTCTCCCCTCTTCTCTCTCTCCCCTACTCCCCCTGCCTTCTGTCTGTGTCTGTTTTTTGGGGCTGGCTGGTGGTGGATGTCTCTGCCTCCCTGCCTGCCTTTGTCTCAATGTCTCTCTATCTCTGCTCTCTCTCTCTCGGGTATTGGATGTAAAAAATGAAAAAAAGCACATGAGTGCTTATTCATTATCCACAAAATAAAAAGAATTGTCTCAATCAAAGAATCTCTTTTCTCTCCTCTCTCTCTCTCCTCCCCTCTTCTCTCTCTCTCTCTCTATCCCCCTCTCTCTCTCTCTCTCTCTCTCTCTATCTCCCCTTTCTCTCTCTCTCTCTCTCTCTGTGTCTCTGTCTTTCTGTATCTCAGTCTCTCTGTCTGTCTCTGTATGTCTGTCTGTCTCTGTCTGTCTCTCGCTTGCTCATGGGTGCACGTACAGGCAGGACGTGTGTTACTGCCTCTCCAGTGTTTTGTGAATTTAGCAAGTTTACAGGATGTATCTGGTTGTGATTTTTTGCACACATGTGGACAGTTGGTGACTCCAGCGTGTGAAGTGACTGGACAATGATGAAAATAAGTAATTGGTCAGTAATTTAAAATTTTCAATATTGTTGATAAAATATAGAAACGATTTGTGTAATATTTTGTAAACAGAATTCATCCTGCCTGGCTTACCGGACTACAATTGTGTGGGATGCACGTGCGTGTATTTTGAAAGTAGTGCACCTTACACACACCCACGTCATTCATTTGGTAGATTCCAAACTGCCTGCGCGAGTTTTCCCACGAACTTTGTATCTACCTTGTGTCTTAGAACTGTGTTTCACGTGCAATATCGTGACAGTGACTTTGGGCCTTGATGTTTTACTTGTAACGCACCAGGCACCTTAAAGATGTCAAAAGAAAGTTTTTTCACCCGCCACTTAAACATGTTGCAATTCATGGACTGGCGATTTGCTCACATTACAACAAGAGCTGCAACAGCAGCTGCCAGCATTAAATCGATATTGAAGAAAAATTCCAGAGGTTAGACAATAGCTTTTCCCTCACCTTGCAAGGGACATGATTGAATTAAAAGAATTTGTTGGAAAAAAACAGAGAGAATGTTGAAGACCTCATGGAAGACACCCGCACGATAATGGACGGGACTGGACAAGCTAGAAGAAACTTGGAAGTGGTTTGAACGGATGCAAAAAGCGTGCAATGTAGTGTTTCTTCAACATAGAAGAACATCGATACGAGGACAGGGCTTCTACAACACAAGCCATTGAGACCTTCTGAATTCCTACAATCCAGAAATTTAAACTGGCATCAAGACGACATTGTCAAAGCATTCCGACTTGGAAACCTCGGCAAAAAGGGAAGAGACCCTCGACCAATCCTGGTGCAGTTCAGCCGATGGTCTGACAAAATGGCTGTGCTGGGTGATTCTAATCTCAGAGATGACCTCAGACAAAACGGCATTAGTGTAGCATCTGACCTCACCTCACGGCAAAAGGAGCTGATTGACTTCTACCGCAGTCAGGGCAAAGTCGCCTACTTCTACAATGGCAGATTGCAGGTCAGGGACAGACAGGAGTCACGACCAAGGCTTCCTGAAGAGAAACGAAATACAGCAAGGTCCACTCAGGAAACAGAAGACTGGCCACATCTACAACACACCAGGCAGAGAGGACGTGACAGAGGCTGGTTCAACAAACAGTCAACTGGAAGCACTAACAGGAGCCAGCCAACGGGCTCTCCAGGTACTCCACTTAAACCCAAACGATGACGAGCTTGAATTTTCCTCCACCAAGTGTCAGACGTCAGTGGCAACCATACTCGGCAAGGCCTTTAAAAGGGAAACGTGGAAATTTAAAGTCTCCAGGAGCAACAAAGAGTACAACAAGATCCACCAATTCCAGGGGCTCTGTTCATACCAGGAATCAGCAAAGAATGTTCCATGATAATCTGACAGGAGACCAGTTGTTCCAGCCCTCAATCATACAGTGAGGGGGAAAATTGACTTTCCATCACCTGAGCAGAAACGGTTTGTGTTTTTTAAAGACCAGTGTTACAAAGAGACCAGAGCAACTGGTGATAGACTTAGCACATTATTCTGAGATGCAGTACACCTAGTCATCAAGATCGAAAACAACAATATGCAAGAGCCGGGCATACATACAGTGTGTTTAGGCTGTTGGGGAGTTTATAACAGTCACAATGATCAAAGAAAAGTACAGACAGGTTGTGAAAGGTAAAAAATGAGGAAAAACATTGTAGAGAAAGACAATTAGCTTTTCTCCATCACCCAGGAATGAAGAACAGAAAAGATGACGACAAAACTACAGACGATGAAACGAAGTAAATGAGGTGTGACAGGGAAACCTTCCACCAACATTTGGGCTTGACAGTCATGAACATGGACTGAACTCTACAGACGGTGAACAAGACTTAACAAAGGTTTAAAGGACTCAAGAACTGACTGATGGCAACTTGACAGGAAACCCACTGACACTGTATGACCAAAACAACCAGTATGAAGAGCCCAGAAAACATGGTGACAGTGAGGTCTCACAATTAAAGAACGGTAGAGGAAAAGGTGGTAAGGCAGTTTTATAAACATCAGACACCCGCAGAAGTAAAAATACTGACTCTCAGAGTAAGGTTGAGGTGACAGGGCAGGGCAAGGCAGGATCTGTCCAGCCCGTGAATGCCCCGACATCGCAGCAGGGAGGCAGCCCAGGCCTCCAAGGCGGTGCTGCCTCTCCAAAGCAAACAGAAGCTCAAAGCACGCACGTAAGACACGCAGGTCAGTTAGCCAATCGAGTATCCTGGACTCTCTCAGGAGAGTTTCAGTGGGGGAACATCCCAAGAGAGCGAAGTGGCTTCGCGTGAGAAAAAAAAGCCTGCTAATTCTGGGGCCTCTGTCTCCCAGAAAATAGGACATTGGGCCGGCCACAGGAAGATTACCCCTTTATTTAAAAGTAATGGAACCCTATTTCCTGGCTCAGTTTAAAAAATCCAAAGAGAAACAGACAATGTTTGTAAATACTGTAGATTTAAAAAACATATTAATTTTCTAAACTATAATGTTAATGGCTTATTACAAAAGTTAGAAATAATGATTTTGTTTTAATTTCATTTTGTCTCATGATTTTTTATGTTTAACAGAAACCTTTGTAAGTTTGATTTTGAATCACCACTATTCAGTGATTTTGTTTGTATTACATCAAAGGGAAAAAAACTGTCGCATCAGGCGATATTCTGGAGGAGTGATAGTGAAAGGGGAGGAAAAAGTATGCCTGCTACATTGAAAAGGTTGATGTAGTATATAATAATATGGTTGTGCTTAACATTCAAAAAGGGTCTGTTACAAACTAATAAAGATGTAAGCTAATTTGTACTTATATACCCCCATATGATTCTATATTTTGGAATCATCACCAAAAGGTTAAAGGGATGGAAATGCTAGAACAGTGTATATTGGACTTGCAGGAATCGATTGATGATTTTTTGTTCTATAATGGTGATTTAAATGCAAGAACAGCATGTGAAAACATTTTTTTTCTGATGATGAATTGATTGGGAGTTAAATACAGTAGATGTTGCAAATGATTATTCTAGAAATTCACAAGACAAACAAACAAATGTTTTTTTGGCAATCAGCTGCTTGAAATCTGTAATATGTTTAAATTGCTTAATTTTAAATGGTCTGTGTCAACTGACTTTTTATGATGGGTACACCTTTATTTCATCCTCAGGAGCAGCATAGTTTGACTATTTATATCATGTCTTGTGAATTGTATGCATGTGTTGATATTGTAGCTGTAGACATAAAAAACTACACAGAAAAACAGATCATCTACCTGTTGTTATGAGGATGACTTGAAACCATATGTGACCAAACAAAATGTTGCACAATCAGAACAAAGAAGGAAAAAAGTGCTGTTTAAAAATTGTCTGGAAAAATGAAAAAAAAGAAGAATTTATTTAACACTTAATAGCCACACCATGCAGAATAGAATTGTAAGTGCACTAAACCTGCTTGACATGACATAGATGATGCTCTGGAGCAATTTACACAATGTCTGATGAGGCATAGTAGGTGAAAATGCTCACTAGACGTCATACCTGTCAGAAATAACTGTCAAGGTGGTTCGATGATGAGTGTCGCCAGGCTAAAAAAAGACCCGGAAAGCTTGAATTTTTTAGGAAAACAAAAGATGAAACGACAGACAACTCTATGTTACAGCACGAAAAAAATATAGACGTTTATTAAAGACCAAACGCCAAACATAAGAAGACAAAATTAGAATTTTTGGCAAACAATGTTCAAATTCAGCTCTGTTCTGGAAAGAGCTTCGAAGTATGGGATGTGTAAATAAAAAAGAAAGACAAACAGCATAAAATCCACAGAGTGGGTTAACTATTTCAAGGAGATTTTTCAAAGCAAAAGAGCTGTATCTAATAACTGCATGCACACAGAAGTACATATGTTAGAAGAAAATGACCATGAATTAAATGGAGAGATCACAGAAGAAGAATTTAAAAGCAGCAATTTATAAACTGAAATCTGGCAAGGGTTGTGGAATTGATGGAATCACTGCAGAAATGCTAAAAATGAAGCAGTGAAGTCAGACAGTTTATATTAAACTTTTTAATGCTATCTTCAATAAAGGTGTATTATCCATGCTTTGGGCCAAAGCCTTATTATTCCAATATATAAAAAAGGATCCGGAGCTTGTAGATAACTATAGAGGTGTCTCATTACTGAGCATCTTATCTAAATGCTATACTTCTATATTAAACACTAGATTATATTCATGGCCTAGAAAGTAACCACATGATGTGAAAACCAAGCAGGATTTAGAAAAGGGTATTCTACAGTAGATCAGATCTTTAATCTATTTCAATTGCCAAAAGTGCATGTCCAAGAAAGCAAAAAACTGTAGTTGCTTTTGTGGACTTCAAAAAGCCTTTGACTCGGTTATACATGAGAAACTTTTGAATTGTATCAAAAGCCAGGGGGTAAAAGGAAAATTCTTTGTTTCATTATCATCTATGTACAAGTCATTACTTTCATGTATACGAATAGATAGCCAATTATAGAGTTTTTTGAATGTCCATTAGGATCCGACAAGGTTGTGTTCTAAGTCCCTACATTGTTTTCAATATTCATTAACCAGCTAGCAAATGATGTGAACGAAAAAGGCAAACATGGAGTACAGCTATTTCTAATATTAAAGGGTATTTTTATACTGCTTTTGCAGATGATGTTGCCCCATTTTCAACAACTCCGGGGGGTTTGCAACATCAATTAAACATTTTGAAAGACTGCTGTAATGATCTTCAGTTAAATGTTAATATCAATAAAACTAAAGTAATGGTATTTAGGAGAGGGGATTTCTTTCAAAACAGGAACAAATGGTATTACAATGGTTTAAATTTCCCGGTTTAGAAGTTGTGAATCAGTATTGCTATTTAGGTTTTAGTTTTAAAACAAAGATTAGCTGTAAGTTGGGTACAGAACATTTAGTTACTAAAGGAAAGAAGGCAGTAGTTCCAGTTGAACAAAGTTTTTCATAGGTATAAAGAAATGAACGTTAGTACTTTTTCAAGATTTTCGACACTAAGATTCAGCCAATATTGTTGTATTTATCGGAAATATGGGGAACAAACAGACTAGAGCATATTGAGAAAATTCATTTGATGGCATGCAAAAGATTTTTAGGAGTACCTGTAAGAACACCCAATAAATTGGTATATGGCGATTTAGGTAGAATATCCACTTATGTCAACTCCTGTACAAGCACCATCAAGTATTGGGTTTAAACTATTGCAAATGATCAAAGTAGAATACCATATCAGGCTTACTGCAAGCAGTTAGAGCTAGACAGCAGTGGAAATTGCTGGATTTCAAAAATAAGAGAAATTTTGGGGTGAAACAGGCCCTTTAACATTGTTTGGATGCAGCAAAGTGTTTCCCGGGGTGTAAAAGTTTTCTTAGGTATGTTTAAACAAAGATTAGTGGATTTTGTTATTCAAGAATGGGATGGGACTGTAAAGAGATAAAGAGAGGTATGAGGTGTATAGATCGTTTAAAAATATTTTTGTAAAAGAGCAGTATTTAAACTCTATAGATGTTCCAACGCTTTCGGTGTAGCCAATTACACAAGAAAGATTTAATGTTTACCCTTAACAATAATGTGTATAGATATAGTGATAATATCCGAGATAAATTATGTCCAAATTTTTTTAAAACGAAAATTGAAAATGAAGCCCACTTTCTATTTGAATGTTACATGTACTCAAACTTAAGAGAAAAGTTTTTAAGTAAATGTATCAATGTACCATTGCCAGATATGTTCAAAGTAAGAAATGATGAGTACAAACATAGTTTGTCTAGAAAACATTTTCATTCTATTAAACAAAAGGAAAACAATGTTTCTCAAATGCTTTTTTGAAAACTGCTACGATTTGATATTTCTCATATGAATGATTTTTCTTAGACGCCTCCTTTTTCTATGATTAGATTATTTTGGTTGATTTTAAAGGTTTTTAACCATGAAATAGAATAAATGGTGGGTTTTTTTTTCTTTATTCGTCATTGTTACTAACATAATCTTTCTGCATGATTTGGTTATGTATATGTTTGTGTTTTCCGTCTTTAATCAGTCACAAATCATTCTTGTTTGTGCATTTGCTTTGCCAATGATATGAATGAACGCTTGTTCCATCCCAAGCCCAACAATGTATTGTGGTCCAAGGCCAATGTACATTAAATCATTTTAGAGTTTAGAGTTCTCTCTCTCTCTCTCTCTCTCTCTCTCTCTCTCTCTCTTTCTTTGCCTGTCTGCTGTCATCGTCGTTGTATGTCTGTCTCTCTCTCTCTCTCTCTCTTCATCTCTCTCTCTCTCTCTCTCTCTCTCTCTCTCCTCAAACTCTCTGTCTCTCATCTCTCTCCTCTCTTCTGATACGATATAAACCGAGGCATCGTGTGCGAAAAGCACCAGAACATCTTGCGCACACGTCAACCTGTCACTTTCGTAAGAGTAAAGGCCATTGTGTGCCGTGGGGGAACAGATGGTAAAATTTACAAAACGCATTACACACGAGGAACTGGATTTTTTTTAAAAAGCACATAAGGGCTTATTCATTATCTGGATATATAAAGAACAAATAAATAAAATTTAAAAATTTATAATGGTGCTTCTTGCTCAATTTTTCCTTCTGGACGTTACGACATAGTGTCTTTGTGCCTGTATGTGCAGGTGTCTACTAGCACAAGAGGATGAAGAGAAGGTTAAAAAACCCAAACCATTGAAGTTGACAATAAAAGAGAAGAGGGTTAAGAAGAAAAACAAACAAACCGAGGGAGAAAAAAACCCAAAGACAGACAAAAGTAAAACCCAATGAAATAAGGCTTGGGAGAACAAACAAGTTCAAAAATGAAGTTGTGTGAGGAAAAAAATGTGCCTGTTATATATTTATTTTTTTTTTATATTCCGAGAATAATGGCATAATCGTTCGTGTGCTCTTTTTGCATCCAGTCGCCTTGTGTATTCAGTTTTGAAAAATGGTGGTATCTGTCCCCATGTGTGTGTCTGTGTGTGTCTGTCTGTCTGTTGTCTGTGTTGTGTCTGTTTGCATCCAGTCGCCTTGTGTATTTAGGGTTTTTTAAAAATGTTGGCATCTGTCCCAGTGAGTGTGTATGGTGTGTGTTTTGGCGGGCGCGTGTGTTGTGTGGTGGTGTAGAGAGAGAGAGAGAAGAGAGGAGAGAGGGTGAAGAGAGAGAGAAGGAGAGGAGTGTGTGTTGTGTGAAACATATGTGTGCCGTGTGTGTTGTTTTCCCGGATGTGTGTCTGTGTGGTGTCTGTGCTGTTCCTGTGTGTCTGTATCTGTCTGCATGTCCTGTCTGTATGCCCATGTGTGGGCGAGCTAGAACCTGGGGTCGAGCGCGTTGCGCGTGCCCTGCAACACTTTTCCCAAGTGATTATCATCCAGATCGCAGCAGAGGAAGGCGGACAGTGCAGACGCATAGGGAGAAAACACCCCAACAACACTACTGGCTTTGCAATGTAAAGGAGTGGACAGTCCTCAGCATGAAGGTGCTAATCACAGCAGAGGTACCGCCCGACAGAGGAAGATTCCGGCACTCACCACTCACGCAAGTCTTCAGCCTCCTGCTACGATTAGCTTTACGATTACGGACGCAGCTTCAAGCAAAGAAAGACAGACAAAACACACAAAAATATAGTACGTACAAAAATTGGAAACCGAAAGTAAGTTATCAATTTTAGGGTTTGGTAGCCGAATTAAAATGTTGGATGGAGTGGTGGTGGTGGTGGTGGGGGGGGGTATGTGTTGTGTGTGTGTGTGTGTGTGTGTATGTGTGTGTGTGTGTGTGTGTGTGTGTGTGTGTGTGTGTGTGTGTGTGTGTGTGTGTGTGTGTGTGTGTGTGTGTGTGTGTGTGTGTGTGTGTGTGTGTGTGTGTGTGTGTGTGGAGGGGGTATGTGTGTGTGTGTTTGTGTGTGAGTGTGCGTGTGTGTGCGTGTGTGTTTGTGTCTGTCTGTTTGTGTCTGTGTGTGTATGTGTGTTTGGAGAAAAACCAACTAACTGACATAGTGAGAAATCAAGATTGGAGTCTGAGTCTAGTCAAGAACATAAAACAAACCTCCCGAAAATAACAATAGGAAATGAGAGTAATTGAAGGATAAAAACAAGAAACACAAACAAACAATATCAACAATAAACTGTGTCGAAAATTAATTAATATTTTTGTACATTTGAAACCTGTTTTTGTTGTGTTTGTTTTGCTTTCTTAAAATATATATTCCGTCCGTTTTTCTCTCCTTTGAAAATGTATTCTACTCATTATAATTGTGTTTTGGATTTGTTTGTTTCTTAATTAACTTCACTTGAATGTGTATCGACTATCCATTTTTTTGTTGATGAATGTGATTGTACTGTTTTAAGTGGGTTTTTCCCATTTAATATTCAACTGGTTTCAGCAAAATCTTAGGATACTTTCGACACTACACTAATAAAAAGCACCACAGGTTTTCATACGTGGAGGATAGCACAACTTATTTTAAAGTAAATGTCAAGAAGAATCAAGTGATGGCCAATAATGGTTCAGACTTCCCTCGGAATTTCAGAATCCATGGAACTGATCTGGAACACATTCGAATTTTCAAATACTTCGACTGCGTAAAAAAGAACAATGGCTCCTCTCTATATGTTATTATCTCAGAGACAGAGAAATTTATCTGGCTAACAAGTCATACATAAAAACAACAGTAAAGATGTATACATAATATCAGTGCAAACGATACAACAACACAGTATCCGATCATTAGCACGCACCCATCACATTATTTTTTTAAAAACACCAACAAATCAGCAATACCTCAGCCAGTTATAAACTCACCCAAGTAAAATCACAAATACTCATGTGCGTATCCACTATGCCCACGCAACCACACACACACACACACACACACACACACACACACACACACACGCGCGCGCGCGCGCACTCGCACACACGCACGCACACAAACACACACAAACATATCGATAGATAGATAGATAGATAGATAGATAGATAGATAGATAGATACATACATACATACATACATACATACATACATACATACATACATACATACATACATACATACATACGATAGATACATACATACATACATGCATACATACATACATACGTACATAGGTATATAGATAGATAGATAGATAGATAGATAGATAGATAGATAGATAGATAGATAGATAGATAGATACAAAGAGATAGAGACAGACAGACAGACAGACAGTCAGATAGATAGATAGATAGACAGACAGACAGTCAGACAGACAGACAGACAGACAGATAGATAGATAGATAGATAGATAGATAGATAGATAGATAGATAGATAGATAGATAGATAGATAGATAACTAGATAGATAGATAGATAGATAGACAGAGAGACAGACAGACAGACAGACAGACAGAAAGACAGAGAGACAGACAGACAGATAGATAGATAGATAGATAGATAGATAGATAGATAGACAGACAGACAGACAGATAGATAGATAGATAGATAGATAGATAGATAGATAGATAGATAGATAGATAGATAGATAGATAGATAGATAGATAGATAGATAGATAGATAGATAGATAGATAGATAGATAACGAGATAATAATAATAATGATAATAATGTATGGAATTTATATAGCGCTGAATCTTGTAAAGCAACAAATCAAAGCGCTCAGATTTTATTTCATACCACTTTAAGTCACGGCAGATTTCTCTCCGTGAAATTCGGGCTGCTCTCCCCGGGGAGAGCGGGAGAACGCGTCGCCACTTAGCGCTGCGCCACCCTTTCACCTTTTTTTTTCTGCAGCTGTATTTGTTTCCCTATCAGAGTGGCTTTTTTCTAAGAATTTTGCCAGGGACAACTCTCTTGTTGCCGTGGGTTTTTTTTACGTGCGCTAAATAATTACGTGTAACACACGGGACCTCGGTTTATCGTCTCATCCGAAAGACTAGCGCCCACATCACCACTCATGGTCTAATGGATGGGGGAAAAATTTCCGGTCCAAACGGGGTACGAACCGCCGCACACTTCAGACCCGGACTTTTCGCTTTCTAGACAGGCGCGTTACCTCTAGACCACCGATCCACCAATCAGATAGATCGATAGATACATAGATAAATAGATATATAGATAGATAGATACCAAGAGATAGAGATAGGCAGACAAACAGACAGACAGACAGATAGACAGACAGATAGATAGATAGATAGATAGATAGATAGATAGATAGATAGATAGATAGATAGATAGATAGATAGATAGATAGATAGATAGATAGATAGATAGATAGATAGATAGATAGATAGATTTGTTAATTAGTTACTTATTTACTATATACTTATCTACAGCATCATTTGTAGTCCCAGTCTCCATATTAAAAGGACATATCTAGCACACGGGTTTGTTTTTTTATTTGTCTGTAAGTATGTCTGTTTTGTTTTGCCGCACATTTTTCGGTGAACACTTCTTTTACTTATCCAGATCAACCAAAAGTACACCGCGTGCTGCACTGGTTCAATATTTGTTTTCCAGCTATATTACTGCAAGGTTGTTGTTGTTGTTTTTACTAGGAAAACATAACACCAGCCTGCCCTGTTACTGCTCTGTGTTGTCTTGATATTCAATATCTTTTGTTTTTTGACATCCATAGTTGTTAACACCACTTTTTTTTTCTCTCGTTACAATCCTGCGAATCAGTTTCGTTTCTGGGAGAAACAAAATACCAGCTTTTTTGTATTGATAATCGTATCCTTTTACTTGTTTACCTGATATTGAATATCTTTTATGTTGAGCATGGGTATTGGTTTTAAAAAATCCTAGCTTTTTTTCTGATGTTCTTTCACATCAGGTGTTTGTCTTTAACAAGAGGAAAAAACAATACCAGCCTTCCTCGTTTACTGGTGTCTTTTTTGTTCACTTTTTCTTTTTGTTCGAAACCTAATACTTTTTATTTTCATCGTGCATACATTTATTTTTTGTCTTTTAATACTAAAACATTTTTAAAACTGTTTCTTAGACATAGCCCTGTGCTTGGCGCGATTGCCATTGTCTTCTAATGACAGCAGTCAGGGTGTTTTTTTCTGCTAACAAAGAAAACATGACACAAACTACAGTTTTGTATAGAACAAGTACTGGGGTTACACTTGACGACCCTGTAAGCAGTGCATCCTTTTTTTTCTTCATTTTCTTCTTTTATATCGAGGATAATAGAATAAGCACTTATGTGCTTTTTCTACATCCAGTCCCCGTGTGTATGCGGTTTTGTAAATTCTATCATCTGTTCCCACCGGCACACAATGGCCTACTCTTACGAAAAAGGGGAACAGGTTTTCTGCTAACAAAGAAAACATGATACAAACTACAGTTTTGTACAAAAACAAGTACTGGAGTTACACTTGACGACCCTGTAAGCAGTGCTTCATCATAACGACAGCAGTTTGTTTTTTTCTGCTAACAAAGAAAACATGATACAAACTACAGTTTTGTACAAAAACAAGTACTGGAGTTACACTTGACGACCTGTAAGCAGTGCTTCATCATAACGACAGCAGTTTGTTTTTTTCTGCTAACAAAGAAAACATGATACAAACTACAGTTTTGTTCAAAAACAAGTACTGGAGTTACACTTGACGACCTGTAAGCAGTGCTTCATCATAACGACAGCAGTTTGTTTTTTTCTGCTAACAAAGAAAACATGATACAAACTACAGTTTTGTACAAAAACAAGTACTGGAGTTACACTTGACGACCTGTAAGCAGTGCTTCATCATAACGACAGCAGTTTGTTTTTTTCTGCTAACAAAGAAAACATGATACAAACTACAGTTTTGTACATAAACAAGTACTGGAGTTACACTTCACGACCGGCCCTATAAGCAGTGTATCATCTGTTTTTATGTATGTAAAAACCTCAAGAATGGTTAGAAATAGATACGTCTGAAAGGAATGACAGCTCCTAGATACCAGCATCATTCGTAAACTGGTGAATGCCTTTCACTTGTATTTGACATCAAATTATACTTTGTTTTCAGAAAGTACACTGGTAAGAAGTGTACATACTTTTGTCTATATATTCCACCAAGCAGCTGGGGGTTTTTTAATCTAGACAAACATAGTACCTGTCTTCCTCCTCAACTCACTGCTGTCTCTTTACCCTGCATTTGTTTTTTTGTTATTTGACATTCAATTTTTTTCCTACTGATCTCTCTTTGCACATTGTTTTTCTTTGGGAAAGTTTTAACGATTTTGGCCTACTTTTTCTAGACATAGTCTGTCTTTGTCGTGACTGTTATTGTCTGCCAACAACCGTAGTGAATAGTTCTGCTCACAAAGGAAGAATGACACAGACTACAGCTTCACATACACATACACACACACACACACAAACACACACTCACAAACAACAAGCACCAAACCAAAGTTATTCTTTATAAAGAGCGCATCATTTTCTTTTTCTTTTTTTATTATCTAGCTTTAAGAGTGGCTACAAATAGATACGTCTTATAGGAATGCTGGCTTCAGGATACCAGGGAACTGCCGCCTGTTACTGTATAATAAATAGTACAATGGGTGTAGTAGACATCAGTGAAATGTCACTGACGTGTTTGCAAGGATCATGAAATATACAAATGATAGAGAGACAAACAGACAGTGGGAGAGAGACAGACAGAGAGACAAAGAGAGAGAGACAGAGATAGAGACAGAGTTGGAGAGAGAGAGAGAGGGAGAGAGATATACATGGAGAGAGATATACATGGAGAGAGATAGACAGGGAGAGAGACAGAGATACAGACAGAGATGGAGAGAGAAGGAGAGACAGACAGACATAGAGAGAGACACAGACAGACAGACAGACAGACAGACAGAGACTTTAACGCTTTAACAATTGGTTAGCATTGCCCATCTAGGCCTTTAGGCAAGGGAGGTAATACAAATATCACACACAGAGAGACAGAGACAGTGACCGAGACAGAGACAGAGAGGTAAACAAAATAATGGTTGAAATGAGAAGTCATAGAAGTCTGCATCCGAAATCAAAATAAAACACTTGTACTAACTATCATTACTTCTTTCTCTAATCAAATTCGCCGTTTTGCAATTTGCTTCACAGCTTTTTCACACACACAATTTATTGTGTGTTGCATAACATCATTGATTAATAGAGTCCAGTTTCCACTGTTCTTGTTGTCATTTTTAATCAGATCTATTAGATTGTGTTTTCATGCTGTGTCAAATTTCTGACGAGAAACCTGTGTGAACAGACGATGAAAGAAAAACCAAAAAAAGGAAAGAACGAAATGATTACACTGACATGTAGGGTCTAATTTTGTTTTTAATGGAATGAAAAACGAAATCTTATAGAAATGTTATGCGTAATAAAGCCTAAAGAAAAGTTTTTAAAAAATAAAAGAAAGAAAGAAAGAAAGAAAAGAAAAGACAGACAGAAAGAAAAGTAACAAACAAAGAAAGAAAGGAAGAAAGAAAGAAAGAAAAGGGAATGAAGTGAGACATAGCGTAAACATGATGTTGATATTTCTCTCGTCTTTCCGATGTATATATTAATTTATAACAATCCCCTCTCTCTCTCTCTCTCTCTCTCTCTCTCTCCTCTCTCTCTCTCTCTCTCTCTCTCTCTCTCTCTCTCTCTCTCTCTCTCTCTCTCTCTCTCTCTCTCTCTCTGTCTGCCTCTCTTTCTATCTGTCTGTCTGTCTGTCTGTCTGTCTCTCTCTGTCTCTCTCTCTCTCTCTCTCTCTCACACAGACACCCACACACACACACACATAACCACATTGGGAAAGAACGATAAATTGGTCAAAGCGTCTCATGTAAATTACATAACTACACTTGAGCAATACCGCGTTTTTGTTACCGCTCGCGAAGAATCGCTGATATTGTACAGTGTTTCTCTCTCTCTCTCTCTCTCTCTCTCTCTCTCTCTCTCTCTCTCTCTCTCTCTCTCTCTCTCTCTCTCTCTCTCTCTCTCTCTCTCTCTCTCTCTCTCCTCTCTCTCTCTCTCTCTCTCTCTCTCTCTCTCTCTCTCTCTCTTTCTCCCTCTCTCTCTCTCTCTCTCTCTCTCTCTCTCTCTCTCTCTCTCTCTCTTCTCTCTGAATTAAAAGGCAGATGGTGATACTCCTTTCCTATAGTGTATAAAACGGTGTCCATCAATCTGTGTTATCCTCGTGCAATATCGATTTCACATCTGGACAGTGTTGACCTGCATCTGTGCATGAATGTGCATATCTTTTGAGTTTTACATACTTACAGAACAAGGAATTCTTTTGTCCCAGTAAGCATCCAAATTCTAAATTCACAATGATGTTGACTACCTAGTCTTTACATTTATCTGAATTCCTTGCCTGATTGTCATTGTCATGAGTGCAGTCAATGCATAAGTGTGTGTGAGTGTGTGTGTGTGTGTGTGTGTGTGTGGTGTGTGTGTGTGTGTGTGTGTGTGTGTGTGTGTGTGTGTGTGTGTGTGTGTGTGTGTGTGTGTGTGTGTGTGTTGTGTGTGTGTGAAATGAGTCTGTCTTCTAGTCAGTGGTCTTTAAAACATTGAATTCATACATTGATGTATGGTGTGGGTGTGCGTAAGTGTGTTCGCACATGCACGCACGTGCGTGTGTACATGTTGCGTATGTGCGTGCGTACATAAGTTTCTATGTCTTCCAGTCAACGGGTTTTTTTTGGTATTTTTGTTTTCGTTTTTAACATTGTGTTCACAATTGGTGTGTGTGTATGTGTGTGTATGTGTGTGTATGTGTGTGTGCGCATGCACGCGTGTGTATTTCTGTGTGTGTGTGTGTGTGTGTGTGTTCATGACATTTTTATTTGAAGTCATTTTGGAATGTTTTAATCAATATGAAATATACCTTTTTGTGTCTTTTGAGATTTTTTTATGCGTATCAATCTGCCTGTCAGTATTGTAATTGCCCTTCATGGGATGATTAAAGTGTTTTTGACTTGACTTGACTTGACTTGGTAGCACACAATAAATGGTTATAGCAAAACAAAAGAAAGTAAAGAGAAAGTAGAAGGAAAATGGTGATTAAACGGAAGAAGAAAGAAGAAGAAGAACCAAAAGAAACAAGTAAAATGATCTGCATTTATATGTGAATGATTGTCATATTGTTGTTTACTAATCCTTTTTATTCAAATTTATCATGTATATACGTTGCTATATATTATGATGGTAATGTGTTTCTTTATATAGATAAAAAAACCTAGAACTATTCACAAAAGGGAGAGAACACAACGTAACAATGAAAGCACAAAGAATATTATAAATGTGTGTGTAAGTTCGGGCGCGCGCGCGCGCGCGCGTGTGTGTGTGACGACATTCTTGTTCTTATTCTTTTATTTCGAGGATAATGGAAAAAGCACTCATGTGGGTTTTTTTTATCCAGTCCCCGTGTGTATGCAGTTTTGTCCATTTTGTTATCCGTTCCCACCGGCACACAATGGCCTACTCTTTCGAAAAGCGGAACGGGTTTTAACCGTGTGTATATGTGTATGTGTATGCTATTGAAGGAAGAGAAACTGATAGCCATAGTGAGAAAATAGGCTCGGTTTGCACAAAACAAACTTGAAACAAAGCAAAAAGCAAATAAATGATAACGATAGATGAAGGATAGAAATGAGGAGAAAGAAAAGAACACGAAACTAAAATAACACCGTATAACAAATTAATTTGCTCATTCTGAATTTATTTGTTTTCTTTATTTCTCTTTTGGTTAGTTTTGCTCCGCCTATTTCTTCTCCTTTGAGAATAAAGTATATTTGTTTAGCTTGTTGCGTTTTGGGGCGTGGATTTTTCTTATATTATTCGTTTAATCTAAATTGATAGCAACTGTACTTTTTTTTTCTCCTGATGAATGTGGTTGTAGTTTTTTCAGATTGTTTTCTTTTTTTCAGATCGAATTTGACTGATTGTAGAAAAACAATGAAGATATTGTAGATAAGCACTGATCACAGAATCATAGATATCCATTTCTGGAGCTTTAAAGCGAGTGCCTAGGGGTTGTTTTTTCTTCCTGGGGTAATTCACAGTTCTTGTCTACACATTCTGTTATCTATCTACTTCATCATCTACCTATTGCCCTCGTTGGGGTGCCGGAGTCCTCTCAGTATAATTAGCATCTTCACTTCTACAAAATATGTGCTACGAACTCCCTCTTTTCTATCCCTCTCTGTGTTTCTGCTTTGTTCCTTTTTCTTTCTGTCACCTCCTATTTTGGTCTATTTTCTGCCTTCTCTGTCCTTTGTTCCTGCTTTTTTTCCAGAAAGACTTCAAACTATAACTATTCTCTCCCAACATCAAGGTACGAATGCGTTGGGCTTGACTTGTCAGGAGTTTACCGCAGCACAGCGCAGCACGTTTTCGCTCATATGGCTGACAACAATAGTTGCTATCTAAGCGTTAAACGGAAAAAAGAATATATATCTATTCATCCTGTGCCTCGTAAAGGTGGTCTTTTGAAATTTTGCTAAGAAGCTGTTGGATCTTGAAACATGGCCATATCTATTCACTTTTCTCTTTTTGATCATTATATGTGACACAGATCTTAGAAAATGAGATGCAAGGCATTCCCCTTTTGTATAAATAGTACATACATATTTAAAAGAAAATATATGTCGAGAAACAAATGCTCCAAAAAAACTGTGTATTCTCTTGTGGGATATAACGACTTGTCCAAAACCTCAAGGAAAAAAAGTAGGGGACTGAAGAAAACAGAAAAAAACAACAAACAAACAAACAAAAACCCTGAGATAAATGCCTCACATTTTTCTTTGCTGTGTTTGGGGATATTGAAATATTCATCAGAATGTTTAAAGACGGAGGGTCCGATGGGACAGATGGTGTCCCTTTTTAGCATACATCGTTTCTTTTTGTCTTCAAGAGTCTTATATTAAAAAATATCTTTAAAAGTAATGGCTTATGTTTTGCTCAGGCCAGTTTTTTGTCTTTTCTTTCTTCTAGAAGTTGTTTTGTATTTGCATCTGTACTGTGTGTTTTGCTATTGTTATGGGTCCTTTTATTTCACTTGCGTGCCATTTTAAATTTCATCTAGATCTTTTAATTTGTATTTGGACATTGTTCCTTTACTTCCATTTTCTAGTTTGAAACCGTTGGTGTTTTTTTTAATCAAATATGTTTTTATTACTGCATAAACAATCTTCAGCTCACTTTTAAACTATGTCGTAAAATTGAGTAAATTGATGGTTTTAATTGTCATAGATACAGAAAAGTGAATCTGCCCCCCCCCCCCCCTGTGTGTGTATATATATATATATATATATATATATATACAGACAGACAGACAGACTGGTCGATAGATAGATAGATAGATAGATAGATACATAGATAGATAGATAGATAGATACATAGATAGATACATAGATAGATAGATAGATAGATAGATACATACATACATACATACATACATACATACATACATAGATAGATACACACATAGATAGATAGATAGATACATACATAGATAGATACATAGATTCAGACTATCTGTGGGTATGTACATTTTTAAACCGATGTTCTCTACAAATACGTATTAGACACATTAAAGCCATTTAAATCCCGACATATAAAATTGATAATGCTTAACTAGAAAGAAAGTAAAACCAAGATCATGGATGGGTACAACAATAAAACAAGTCAGATAACTAGGCTAACTTTCAAAATGCAGTAACATGATTAATTATTTCAGTTTTTTGACAATATTCAGATAAAATAATTATATCAATAAAAATGATTACTTGAGACAAAAGATATCACTTTTTATGCATACAACCTTCGTTGCTGTGTCGAACAGTAGCACGAAAGTAGACCATATATTATTAATATAATATGTTTTAGTTTTATTTGTTTTGTTTATGGTTGTCTTCGTTGACATCTTAGCAAAAATGTTGTTTCGCCTGCTGATGTTGCAAAGGAATTCTCAACTCATGCTTATGGATATATTTTAAGGAAGAATTTCTGGGTTTTAAAAAAAGAAAAGGTTTTATAACATCAATTTTACATTAGCACAATTTGGAGATTTCCTTGCGAAAGAAATTAAAATAAGTAGAACAAGAAAAATAAGTAGAAATCACCAAAAAACAATAATTATTTTGTTTAACAGAAATGTATGTTACAAAAAAAAATCTCTCCTACACAACGAATCGTATCAGAAACACAATAAACATATATATTTCAGCGGGTTTCGTTTTTGATTGGGGGGGGGGGATGAGGGGGGAGAGAGGGGGTGAGGAGGGTTTGGGGGAGGCATTTGATAGCTACAAGTTTAGTTCCTGAACAAAACTTATGGGCAAAGGGCTATGGTCCAGAGGTTTCTGTGTGGAGTCTATAAATCTCACTCTGTCTTTCTCGCTACCCAGACTGTTGCCATCAAATAAACTACAAATAGCCAGAGGTTTCTAATTGGAGTCAATAAATCCCATTCGATCTTTCACGATACCCAGACTGTTGCCATCAAATAAACTACAAATAGCCAGAGGTTTCTAATTGGAGTCTATAAATCCCTCTCTGTCTTTCTTCGCTACCCACACTGTTGCCTTCAGACAAACTACATATGCCTGAAAGGACAGCTCACACTTCTGTGATGACAGGCCTGTGACTGAAGTGTCTCGCTAAAAGGACAGTCTTTAGCCTGTCTCGTCCTATAAGTCTCAGGATATGACACGGATTTCAGCTGATCCACTGTAAACTTTGCCCATTTTCATGACTCTATATCATGATATAGACCTGGTAAGGAAATAGGTGGAAGGAAGGTTTAAGGATTATGTTTTTTGGCTAGTCTGTCTCTCAGTATGAAAAGCTTTACTCTAGGGCTCAGCCATATCTACAACTCGAGTTACCGTTAGCTTATTTTCACTACACTTTTTTCAGTATTCAATGCATTCTAATACTGTTGTTTTTACTTAAGTGACTGGAATAAGCTATACTGTAAAAAAACCCACAAAAGATTAAACCCCAAACAAACCAAAATAAACAATAACAAAAACTGAATGGAATAAAAAAAAACTTAAAGCAAAATTGATACAAGAAACAGCGAAATCAAACGAACACAAGCGAAATAACTTTGGCAGAGAAGGGTTTAAGAGCGCTTATTTATTGTTTTTATGGCGGAGGGGGGGGGGAGGTGAAGCAGGTTTGGGGGAGGTATTTGATAGTTACAAGTTTAGTTCCTGAACAAAACGTATGGGCAAAGGGCTATGGTCCAGAGGTTTCTGTGTGGAGTCTATAAATCTCACTCTGTCTTTCTCGCTACCCAGACTGTTGCCATCAAATAAACTACAAATATTCAGAGGTTTCTAATTGGATTCAATAAATCCCATTCGATCTTTCACGATACCCAGACTGTTGCCTTCAAATAAACTACAAAAAGCCAGAGGTTTCTAATTGGAGTCAATAAATCCCTTTCGATCTTTCACGATACCCAGACTGTTGCCTTCAAATAAACTACAAATAGCCAGAGGTTTCTAATTGGATTCAATAAATCCCATTCGATCTTTCACGATACCCAGACTGTTGCCTTCAAATAAACTACAAATAGCCAGAGGTTTCTAATTGGAGTCAATAAATCCCATTCGATCTTTCACGATACCCAGACTGTTGCCTTCAAATAAACTACAAATAGCCAGAGGTTTCTAATTGGAGTCTATAAATCCCTCTCTATCTTTCTTCGCTACCCACACTGTTGCCTTCAGACAAACTACATATGCCTGAAAGGACAGCTCACACTTCTGTGATGACAGGCCTGTGACTGAATTGTCTCGCTAAACCGACAGTCTTTAGTCTGTCTCGTCCTATAGCCTCAGGATAAGACAAGGATTTCAGATGATCCACTGTAAACTTTGCCCATTTTCATGACTCCATACCATAATATAGACCTGGTGAGGAAATAGGTGGAAGGAAGGTTTAAGGATTATGGGTTTTTTTTGCTAGTCTGTCTCTCCGTATGAAATGCTTTACTCTAGGGCTCAGCCATATCTACAACTCGAGTTACCGCTAGCTTATTTTCACTATTCTTTTTTCAGTATTCAATGCATTCCAATACTGTTGTTTTACTTAAATGACTGGAATAAGCTATACTGTAAAAGAAACACGAAAGATAACAACCTAAACAAACCAAAATAAACAATAACAAAAACTGAATGGAAAAAAAATGAAAATAAAAAAGCAAAATTGATACAAGCAACAGCCAAATCAAACGAACAACAAGCAAAACAACTTCGGCAGAGAAGGGTGTAAGAGCGCTTGTTCATTGTTTTTGGTGGAAGGGGATGGGATTAAATAACTGATTTATACAAAAATCTCCATAAACACAATTTCTGACCACACACTCCTCCCTTAACCCCGACTTTCCTGTTCTTGTCCTCTTTGTAATACAGTTTCTTAAAGGGATCGCACACTCTGGGCAATAACATTAAGCAAAATGAAATGAAAGGGTGAATTAGGGGTTTGGGGGTAATATTTTTGCACCCTCACTAAGTCTGTCTTTTGTACATCTTTGTAAAAATTCGTTGAACAATCTCCTGTTGCACATTTTTGTGATACATTTTAAAACGTGTTAGCACAGATATGAGCTCAGATAGAAAAAATATAATGTGCTAACAACACTTTTATTTTTGGTTAAACAAGTGTACGGGTATTTAAATTCATATTCATCTAAAGGAAAGGATAAATTGCATTAGTTGAAGAAACAATTTTCAAAAGGAACTAGTGCGTGAAATATACAATAGTATACTCAAATGCACATATAAACTTTATTTTGCTAACCTTTCATCTTCTACCAGTAAAAAATTCGATCTTCTTCTACTCTTTCTATGTCTACAGTTAATATTGATTAGTCTTAATTTGGCATTTTTTTCATTTGCACACTCAATTGATCGTATTTCAATTTTTTTCAACAAACATTTGATACAAAGTCCTATTGTAGACCCTTCCTTTGTCCAGAATGAAAAGTAATGCGACCGATGAACTCGCGTTATACGACTTTATACGACTTTCACCCGATAAGTCCACTCTTCTGCAGTCACAGCAAGAATTGGTGGCCCTAGGCAGTTGACGCCACTATGAATACAACCCTGTCTGCTGTACAAAAAGAAATGACTGCATTACTGTCTCCTGCCAAAGACTAGTTCTATCCGGTCTCCTATTTCACAAAGATATGGCCCCAGGGGAAGGGTGCAGACCTTTCTCTCTCTCTCTCTCTCTCTCTCTCTCTCTCTCTCTCTCTCTCTCTCTCTCTCGTAAACTTTCTAGCTTGTCTGCAGCTCTACACTTTTTTCTGGGATTATATTGATGCTGTAAGATAGGTGTGTAGAAAGGATGGTTTTGAATGTAGATACCAATGTCTTTCTAGACTTATTTCTTTGATCAGCGTTCGTTTATTGCTTTGTTTTGGTAAAATTGAAAATAATAATATCGTAACTCTACTTGGCAGCACAGTTACTCTTTGAAAGTACAGATAAATCTCTAAAAGAAATATATTAACTTATTTAAAAAGCAGACAAAGTGAAACAAAGGGATTAAAAAATGAATTAATGTGCATACAAGCACGTACATGTCTATACACGCACACGCAAGCATGCCCCATGCCATCTCTTTTTTTTGTAATGTAAATCTTTGGAAGCATTCTTGCAACGATGAACGAGTTGTAATGTTTATTTGCACTTGTTTTTCTTTACTACTTTTTATCCTTGATATATATCATTGGTCAGATGTAAGGGAATTATATCTCTTGAGATCCAAGTGCGGGCCATTTTCTTCAACTTCGTTTTTCTTCCTGTCTGGTCTAAATGATCTGACAATATTTGGGTTACCCACGGCTGAGCTGACCACTCGACCTTTATAAAATGATCGACTACAGCCTTATGGATACCCGTACATAACGGACACAATGATGTCATAGCACATATATATTTCACTATCATATTTTGGTAACAAGATGTTACAGTCTATATTTTTGTCTTCTTTTCTTAATATCAGTGTTTGGCGGCGGTATTGCTAGGTCACGAGATTAAAATCAGCACTGCTTTTTAGAGAAGTGTTTCTCCTGAAGGTAGCATGGATTGTTTATCCTAGCCGTCTCTCTGCTATAATATGATAATACCTCATCCCGAAGTCGAAACTCAATCAGGTCGGACAAATCCAAAAGGTCCTCCAATGTTTTCACCTAGACTTTTACATTTATGAGGTTTTCATTTAATCAGCATGTCATTTTTAATGCAAATCTGTGGAAGCTTTCCTGCAACGAAAAGGAGTCGATAATGCTTACCTGCACGTGTTTTCCTTCACTACTCTTTATTGTTGATATACATCGTATGCATGTGGACCCTACAAGCAGACTTACAGGATTGAGTTATACAGGTGATGCTGCTGCAAGGGAGATCTTAAACATCGTCTTCCAAGGATTATTTCACAAACGGCAAAGTGCATATAACTCTTCAATGACCCATAATCCTCAATGAAAGATCCCCCCACCCACCCACAAGAAAAGCCCGATTGAAAGGAAGTGGCCACATCGCAAGATCAAACAAGTTTTCAAAGATCATGTCACAATACCAAGCAGCTTTCTAAGCATCATAAATACCAAGTCAAAAATTAAACAGTTTTTTAAAGATCATATTATAAGTCAAATAGCTTTTCAAAGATCTTGTCCCAAGATGCAGCAGCTTTTCGTAAGATCATGTCACATGATACAGCAGCTTTTAGCAAGATCATGCCAAACGATACAACAACTTTTAGTAAGATCATGTCACACGATACAACAGCTTTTTGGCAAGATCATTTCACAAGATATTACAGCATTTTAGTATGGCCATGTCACAAGTTTAAACAGGCGTTAAAAACTACCTTGTTTAGCGAGGTTCAGGAAGGTAGAAGTGAAGGCAGACAGAAAGAAATGAAAGACAACATCACTGCATTGACCCAAACAAAAAATAAGCAGAGACCCTGCTACTGTCATGCAACTTCTACAAACTGTGAAAATCGAGATTACACTTAGATAAAGGAAAAAAATTAGAATTTACAACCAAAAAACTTCCTCCCATTGTTCTCCACTGTGTATGTCCCTGTTAAAATATTTGTTAGAATGTTTAAAGTCTGACGGTCTTGTGGGATTGATAGCACCGCTTTTAGAACGTTAGGTTTCTTTTTTGTGTTCTAGATTGTCTTGATATAATCCTTATGTATCCAAACAAGATATTATATTATGTTCTTTATTTTTTATACAGTTTGTGTCTGCTTTTCTGCAATGAGGTTTATGGTTTTTGTTATTGAAATCTATGTATATGCTTTTTATTTGCATAAATTTTGAAGATTACCTCATCTTGATTTGTATCAGAAACTTTGCTTGTTCCATGTTGGTGTTTTAAACTCTCCTTCAAATGTCTGACTGCATCACTGAATAAGGCATAATCAGTATACTTTAAAGGTATGTTGTCAAAGTCATCAAAGCCATATTTTGATTGCTCATAAATGTAGAAAAGCAAGATTAGACTTGATCCCTGTGTCTGTCTGTCTGTATGTCTTGTCTGTCTGTCTGTCTGCCCCTCTCTCTCTCTCTCTCTCTCTCTCTCTCTCTCTCTCTCTCTCTCTCTCTCTCTCTCTTTCTCTCTCTCTCTCTCTCTCTCTCCCTCTCTCTCTCTCTCTCTCCCTCTCCCTCTCCCTCTCTCTCTCTCTCTCTCTCTCTCTCTCTCTCTCTCTCCTCTCTCTCTCTCTCTCTCTCTCTCTTTCCTTCTCTCTCTTGCGTGCAGTTGTGCTATTTCTTTCCTGCTGAAACATGTCTTTGGCATTTCTTCATTTACATTCACTCCCATTCTGTACAATCGCAAAATGGCCATCCTTTGACACATAGACCCCCCAACACTCCTCCCAGAGCTATTCGCCTTTGACCACTCTTAGAGCTACCTACCAAGAAAACAAGACGATGCATTAGCTTTTGTTTTGGGGGTGGGTTGTTGTTTTTTTACACAAGTATGCACCTTATAGATGGTTTTTCTTTGGAGGGTTGAAGTTTCAGTTGCTACTCTCTGTTGGCGGACGTGTCCATCACAATTGTGTGAAGACAGTCAACATCACTCAGGGGACAGACCCTATCACGGAAAAGAGGACAGAAAAATAATAGTATGTAAGGCAAAGAAACGGCGTATTGGAACACAAACTCGCAAAAACAGCAAATGCAGAAAATAACGGTATAGGGTACCGAATGGAGGTGTGGTGAGGGAGCGGAATAGCTTCTTCATGGCTGGAGCATTGTGCTCATGATCTGATGGCCGGTGGAAACAGATGACAAAATTTACAAAACCGCATACACACGGGGACTTGATGTAAAAAAAAAAAAGCACATGAGTGCTTATTCCATTATCCTCGATATAAAAGAATGAATAAATAAATAATAAAAATAAATTTTAAAAATGGCCTGGATTCCAACTAGCACCAAGACACCCGCATGAGATGATGTTTTCCCGGGAGTTATAATCTTCTTCATCTTCATCATCATCTTCTTCTTCTTCTCCGTTGTCGTTGTCGTCGTCGAACGCTCAGACAGCAACTACTTTTATCTGTCATGGGATCGAAAAATGTGTCGCGCTGCCGTTACGCGCCTGACATGTCAGGCCCAGCACATCCGACTTCGACATGGGAGAGAACATATCTTTTAAGTCTTTCTGGGGGGGAAAGGAGGAGGCAGAAAATGGACTAACATTGCAGAAAATAGACGGAAAAGAGGTGGTAAGAACAAAAAAGGAACAAGCCAGAAGTAAAGCGAGGGATAGAAAAGAGGGAACCTCTAGCCCAGAATTTCCAGAAGATGCGGATGCTATTTATGCTGACAACACTCCTCCCCCAGCGGCATCCCCCGGAGGAAAGAGTTATAATCAGTACGGATTCCATTGTCACGAAATTGTTTAAGATAATAATAATAATAATAATAATAATAATAATAATAATAATAATAATAATAATAATAATAATAATAATAATAATAATAATAATAATAATAATAATAATAATAATAATAATAATAATGATGATGTATGGAATTTATATAGCGCTGAATCTTGTAAAGCAACAAATCAAAGCGCTCAACAGGGAGGGTGATAGTGGGAGGTGTTGGTCTAAAAACACAAGCTGGCTTAGACACAAGAACGAAAAATGGAGGACAAGTTTGTACATTTGTGAGTATATGAAATCCAAAACAGTACCCCCTAAAAAAATCAAGTATATATATAATCTTTCAATAATATTTATGTATAAAAAAGACAATTTACATTTCACATGATTTGACAGATTTCTTCCTGTCTGCAATATATATATTGCGAGGTTTTGTGGGGTTTTTTTTAAGATGAGACTATAAGCAGGGATCCCGTGTCAAATCACATGGAATATCTTTAACACACGTTAAAACCCGTTGCGCCTTTCGGAATAGTAGGCCATTGCTTAGGAATATACAACAAACTTTGATAAGGCGCATCTCCTCTATAAAAAAAAACATTCACCTGCTGATCTCGTAGTAGCTCGTTCCTTTAGAACGAATTTCCAGAGAGACATTATTTCTTAGACCATTATTTTCTGACAAATTTTGTAAATAGCTTAGATTAAAATATCAAGAACAAATATGAATCAGACAAAAAGTTTCAGAAGATGAACTTACGTCCCTTACACAGACGATCTTTATCGGAAATATAATAACAAATGATAGCTTTGATTTAGACGTCCCACTTTATGTGGTGGAGGAGAATGGAGGAGGGGTATGTTATCAAATGGCTTAACGTTTTCAGCTCTTCAAAGCGCACTTTAAGACAAAATGTCTTGGCTTTAAAAGTGTCTCTCACAGACAGAGTCTATCAACTCCCATCTATATCTCTCGTTACCAAGATTGTCGCCTCCTAGGCAAACTACAATGCTGGCAGGTCTGCGAAGCTCAGACCTCTGTGAGAAAATGGCTGTGACTTAACTGTCAGCCCATAAACGACTGTCTTTATCCCGTCTCATCCTCTGCTTAGCTAGGTTTCAGAGTAAGAGACTTCAGGTGATCCTCTGTAAACTTGGCAGATTTCATGACTCTTGTCTGTAACACACAGACATATTCAGGATGAAGGATGGCAGAAGGGAGGCAAGGTAATGATATGATTCCCTACTAGTGTCTTTTCCCTCCTGGTAAAGCTTGACTCCGGAGGAATTGTTTTGCGCTGCATTTCTTTTTTGCTACTTTTTTTTGTTTTTTCTAGTTGAACTGTTATTTTATTGCATTGCTTTTCATTCTCAGAATCTAAGTGAGACCAAGTTTTCCTATTCTCTAATGATTGAATACTGAAAAATATAGCAACATTAAAAAAGGCAAGCTGAGAAGCATAATAAAAGTTTAAAAAAAGAAACTAAATCTAAAAGAAAAAAACAAGGAAAGAGAACAAAAAAGTAGCGTAAACAGCAATACTAATGATAAGCGACTGCAAACACACTTGAACAGAAATAAGGTTCATAACTTTATTTTTCAAAGAAATGATTGATTTAAACAAACTGTTTGTAACTGTTATTCCTACTTACACGCTTTACATGTTGTTGCATGTTTATAGCCCCAGTCGACCATAAAGTTCATATCAGGGCTGTAGCCTTAATAAACATCATCAACTCCAATACATATTTACCTCTAGCGTGTATGTGCTTGCATAAGTGTGTGTGTGTGTGTGTGTGTGTGTGTGTGTGTGTGTGTGTGTGTGTGTGTGTGTGTGTGTGTGTGTGTGTGTGTGTGTGTGTGTGTGTGTGTGTGTGTGTGTGTGTGTGTGTGTGTGTGTGTGCAATACTATTGGATTATTACAAATTCCTCTCAAACTAACCTTCCTCATCTTCTATCTTCTGCATTACTTATAACTATTGTCAAGATTTGAAAAAAAGTAAAGATTCATTGCGCTTTTAAACAGATGTGTAGCATTCACTTCTAAGTTACATCTTGTAAAAGACACTTTTATCAATGAAAAATATGGATGTACTTACAGATAGAGAAAACTGACAGATAGAGAAAACAATAACGCGTTATTAGACATTTCCTTATTTAAGTGCAATGCAATCAAGGGATGTTGGATGGCTTCTCCCCCACCTCCACTTCCCATTCACACACTAGGCCTAGGCCTTATCTTCCTCCACATTTCTCCTGTCTTTCTCTCAGCAAGTTTGTGTGTGTGTTTGTGTGTGTGTGTGTGTGTGTGTGTGTGTGTGTGTGTGTGTGTGTGTGTGTGTGTGTGTGTGTGTGTGTGTGTGTGTGTGTGTGTGTCTGTGTCTGGGTCTGAGATGTGCATTTACTAAAGTATTGTTCAAGTTTCTCAGGCTATTCTTTAAGGATCTTGGTCTCTTCTGCTTCTGTTTTCCTTAACTTGTCGGGGAGCAACTTTTTTCCTGCCAAGTAGATCAACAGCTCCAAATTTATCACAGTCTGAACAAAATCCTAAAAGGTTAAAAGAACAGTGATTAATTCAACAGAGCCAGAGAGACAGGAACAAAGTGAGGGAAAGTAAATCCCTGCATACTCTCTTTTTAACGTATCAACAAAAAGTGCAGAGCCCCCGGGGGGGGGGGGGGGGGGGGGGATGTAAGAGAGCCAGAAACTTTACACCCAAAATAGGTCTGCTTCCTTCCCCTGAGGCTTTTGCTTTGTGCAAGATGAGACAGAAGAGACACTGTCTGTTTGCAGAAGACAGTAATGTACGGTCATTTCCTGAAGAAATCAGGGAAGTATTCATTCGTTGTCATGGTCGTCTGGACTGCCTAAGGGGCAACAGTTTACACAGCTTCTGAAAAAATAGAATGAACTATATGGGGTGCAAGCCTATGGAGAAAGAGTTATTGGAATGAATGGTTGTTAAATTTTGAAAAAGAAAATTGATACAAAAGAAAGTTTGTGCAGTGTGTTTGTTAATTAAAGCACTGACAGTTAAAAACAAAAAGGGTTATTGTAAACTTGTAAGCATTTACACTTGAAAATGTGCATGTTTGTGTGTGTGTGTTGCTTTGACTGAGGTGTGCATTTACTAAAATATGTGTTCGAATTTGGCAGGCTTTATTTTTTGGCTCTTTTATGCTTCTGCTTTTGTTTACCTTAACTTGTAGAGAATCACTGTTCTCTGCCAAGTAGATCAACGGCTCTAAATGTATCAACTTCCAACAAAATCCCAAAAGGTTAAAAGAACAGTGATTAATTCAACAAAGCCAGAGAGACAGGAACAAAGTGAGGGAAAACAAATCCCTGCATACTATCTTCTTAACCTATCAGCAAAAGCGCAGTGTCCCGGGGGAAAAGGCCAGAAAGTTTACACCCTAAAATAGGTCTGCTTCCTTCCCCTGAGGCCTTTGCTTTGTGCCAGATGAGACAGAAGAGACACTGTCTGTTTGCAGAAGACAGTAATGTAGGGTCATTTCCTGAATAAATCAGGGCTGTACTCATTCATAGCCATGTCGACTGGTACTGCCTAGGAGGCAACAGTTTGCACAGCTGCTGAAAAATAGAATGGACTATATGGGGTGCAAGCCTATGGAGAAAGAATTTATTGGAAGGAATTATTGTTAAATTTAGATACAAATAGATACAACAGAATGTTTGTGCAGTGTGTTTGATAATGAAAGCAATGACAGTTAAAAACGAAAACAGTTATTGTAGAATTGTAAGCATTTACACTTGAAAATGTGCGTGTGTTTGTGTGTGTGTGTTATTTTTAATTTTTATTTTATTCTTTTATATCAAGAAGAATGGAATAAGTACATATGTGCTTTTTTACATCCAGTCCCCGTGTGTATGCGGATTTGTAAATTCTGTCATCTGTTCCCACCAGCACACAATCACCTACTCTTACGGAAAGTGGAACAGAATTTAACGTGTGCGTAAGATGTTCTGCATGCGTTCGCACACGGGTCATCAGCTTATAGTCTCATCCGAAGGATTTGGGGGAGGGTGTAGTCTGCACTCATGTTACCTCCAGGGGAAAATATCCCCTTGAATGGGAATCGAACCCGGGTTGTCAAATAGCGAGCGCAATGTTCTAACCACTAGGCTATCCCGTCCCATGATTGTGGTGTGTGTGTGTGTGTGTGTGTGTGGTGTGTGTGTGTGTGTGTGTGTGTGTGTGTGTGTGTGTGTGTATGTGTGTGTGTGTGTGTGTTTCTTTGACTGAGGTGTGCATTTACTAAAATATTTGTTCGAATTTGTCAGGCTTTACTTTTTGGCTCTTTAATTTTTCTGTTTTTGTTTGCCTTAACTTGTAGAGAATTGCTTTTCTCTGCCAAGTAGATCAATGGCTCTACATGTATCACTTTCTGACAATATCCAAAAATGTTAAAAGAACAAAAATTAATCAAACAAATCCAGAAAGACAAGAACAAAGTGAGGGAAAGCAAATCCCTGCATACTCTCTTCTCAATGTATCAATGAAAAGTGCAGAGTCCCGGGGGGAAAAAGCCAGAAAGTTTACACCCAAAATAGGTCTGCTTCCTTCCCCTGAGGTCTTAGCTTTGTGCCAGATGAGACAGGATAGACACTGTCTGTTTGCAGGAGACAGTAATGTACGGTCATTTCCTGAAGAAATCAGGGAAGTATTCATTCGTAGTCACGTCGACTGGTACTGCCTAGGGGACAACAATTTACACAGCTGCTGAAAAATAGAATGGGTGATATGGGGTGCAAACCTATGGAGAAAGAATTTATTAGAAGGAATTATTGTTAAATTTAGATACAAATAGATACAACAGAATGTTTGTGCAGTGTGTTTGTTAATGAAAGCAATGACAGTTAAAAACGAAAACAGTTATTGTAGAATTGTAAGCATTTACACTTGAAAATGTGCGTGTGTTTGTGTGTGTGTGTTATTTTTAATTTTTATTTTATTCTTTTATATCAAGAAGAATGGAATAAGTACATATGTGCTTTTTTACATCCAGTCCCCGTGTGTATGCGGTTTTGTAAATTCTGTCATCTGTTCCCACCAGCACACAATCACCTACTCTTACGGAAAGTGGAACAGAATTTAACGTGTGCGTAAGATGTTCTGCATGCGTTCGCACACGGGTCCTCAGCTTATAGTCTCATCCGAAGGATTTGGGGGAGGGTGGAGTCTGCACTCATGTTACCTCCAGGGGAAAATATCCCCTTGAATGGGAATCGAACCCGGGTTGTCAAATAGCGAGCGCAATGTTCTAACCACTAGGCTATCCCGTCCCATGATTGTGTGTGTGTGTGTGTGTGTGTGTGTGTGTGTGTGTGTGTGTGTGTGGTGTGTGTTTTTCTTTGACTGAGGTGTGCATTTACTAAAATATTTGTTTGAATTTGTCAGGCTTTACTTTTTGGCTCTTTTATTTTTCTGCTTTTGTTTGCCCTAACTTGTAGAGAATTGCTTTTCTCTGCCAAGTAGATCAACGGCTCTAAATGTATCACTTTCTGACAATATCCAAAAATGTTAAAAGAACAAAAATTAATCAAACAAATCCAGAAAGACAAGAACAAAGTGAGGGAAAGCAAATCCCTGCATACTCTCTTCTCAATGTATCAATGAAAAGTGCAGAGTCCCGGGGGGAAAAAGCCAGAAAGTTTACACCCCAAAATAGGTCTGCTTCCTTCCCCTGAGGCCTTAGCTTTGTGCCAGATGAGACAGGATAGACACTGTCTGTTTGCAGGAGACAGTAATGTACGGTCATTTCCTGAAGAAATCAGGGAAGTATTCATTCGTAGTCACGTCGACTGGTACTGCCTAGGGGACAACAATTTACACAGCTGCTGAAAAAAGAATGGGTGATATGGGGTGCAAACCTATGGAGAAATAATTTATTAGAAGGAATTATAGTTAAATTTAGACAAAGAAAATAGATACAACAGAATGTTTGTGCAGTGTGTTTGTTAATGAAAGCAATGACAGTTAAAAACGAAAAAGGGTTATTGTAAACTTGTAAGCATTTACACTTGAAAATGTGCATGTTTGTGTGTGTGGTGTGTGGCGTGTGTGTGTGTGTGTGTGTGTAGTGTGTGTGTGTGTGTGTGTGTGTGTGTGTGCGTGTAGTGTGTTGTGTTTCTTTGACTGAGGTGTGCATTTACTAAAATATTTGTTCGAATTTTTCAGGCTTTACTTTTTGGCTCTTTTATTCTTCTGCTTTTGTTTTTCTTAACTTGTAGAGAATCGCTTTTCTTTGCCAAGTAGATCAATGGATCTAAATGTATCAGCTTCCGAACAAAATCCCCCAAAATTAAAAGAACAGTGATTAATTCAACAGAGCCAGAAAGACAGGAACAAAGTGAGGGAAAGCAAATCCCTGCATACTCTTTTTCTTAACGTATTAACAAAATGTGCAGACTCCTGGGGAAAAAAGCCAGAAAATTTACACCCCAAAATAGGTCTGCTTCCTTCCCCTGAGGCCTTTGCTTTGTGCCAGATGAGACAGGATAGACACTGTCTGTTTGCAGGAGACAGTAATGTACGGTCATTTCCTGAAGAAATCAGGGAAGTATTCATTCGTAGTCAGGTCGATTGGTACTGCCTAGGGATCAACAGTTTGCACAGCTGCTGAAAATAGAATGCACTGTATGGGTGGTAGTCATATCAGTCTTCTTCTTCTTTATCTTCTTCTTCTTCTTCTTCTTCTTCTTCTTCTTCTTCTTCTTCTTCTTCTTCTTCTTCTTCTTCTTCTTCTTCTTTCTCCTTCTCTTCGCAATCCTTTTCTTCTTTTCTTCTTCTTCTTCTTCTTCTTCTTCTTCTTCTTCTTCTCTTCTTCTTCTTCTTCTTCTTCTTCTTCTTCTCTTCTTCTTCTTCTTCTTCTCTTCTTCTTCTTTCTCTTCTTCTTCCTTCTTCTTCTTCTTCTTCTTCTTCTTCTTCAGAATTCTTCTTCTTCTTCTTCTTCAGAATTCTTCTTCTTCTTTTCTCTTCTTCTTCTTCTTCTCTTCTTCTTCTTCTTCTTCTTTCTTCTTCTTCTTCTTCTTCTTCTTCTTCTTCTTCTTCTTCTTCTTCTTCTTCTTCAGAATTCTTCTTCAGAATTCTTCTTCTTCTTTGCAATCTTCTTCTTCTTCTTCTTCTTCTTCTTCTTTTTTTCATCTTCTTCAGAATTCTTCAGAATTATTCTCCTTCTTCTTCAGAAGTCTTCTTCTCCTGCAAAATTCTTCTTCTTCTTCTTCAGAATTCTTCTTCTTCTCTGAACATTCAAACAGCAACTGTTGCTGTCTCTCAGATGAGTGAAAATGCGTTGCGCTGCAGTTGCGCGCCTGACAAGTCAGGCCCAGCACATCCAACTTTGGCATAAGAGAGAATTGTTCTCTTGTAACCCTTTCTAGAGAAAAAAAAGGACGGACAATGAACGAAAAAGGCAGAAAACAGACAATAATTAGGTAACAGGAAGAAAGGGGGAACAAGGCAGAAACAAAGATAAAAATAGTAAAGGGGGAAGTCCTAGCACAGAATGTCCAGAAGATGGGGCTGCTATTTATTCTGACAGCCCTAAGCATCCCAAAGGGTGGAACAGGGGTGCGAGGATATCAGAAAAGTTATTGAACTAAACTATTGTTAAATTTTGATGTAAAAAAATGAATGAACTAGGAGGTTTGTAAAGTATGTTTGCTAATGAAAGCTATGTCAATAAAAAAAGAAAGCATGCAGTAAACTTGCCACTATTCACAATTGAAATGCTAAGAGCTTCACTTTAAATTTGATGTCAATGTGGTCAGAAGAATGATGTGAAAATTTCGATGTTTTGGAAAGCAGGTACGGTTGACAACTACATGACTTTTCTCCAGGTTTTCTGTCCTTGCTATAAGGGTGTTTGTTTTGTCATTGATCAGAGAATAGGGAGCACTTTGGGGGAAAACGTTATCAACCTTTTTGGCCTTTGCAAGAGCGCAATGAGGAAGTCAAACACTATTCTACAAACGAAAATGATCATAACTGTTACACTGATAGTCAATCACACACACACACACGCACACACACGCACACACACGCACACTCACACATGCGCACACATACGCAAGCACGCACGCACACAAGCACGCACGGACACACGCACGCACGCACACACACACACGCACGCACGCACACAAGCACGCACGCATACACGCACACACCCACACCCTAGTATTGCTGTATAACCCTCTAAACATAGCATGCAGAAGAGCCAGAAACGAGTAATTCTGACAGCCGCAATTTTTTAACTCAGAAAAAAAATTATAATCAAATCAGACATTTGTCCCCCCCCAAAAAAAAGTACAGTATACAGCAAACAGGGGCGCTCCACAAAATTGTATACAATAATAAACACCTTGAATAAGTTATGAGAGCAAAATCGAGATTGCTGGACACGTTATAAATACTAAGATGTAAACTATGTAGTAAATTATGCAGTAATTCAGGGGAAAATCAGTTACATCGGATTAAAGTATCAAGGAGCCAGATTCCGAGATTTCTTTACAATGCATCTATGATTAATTTTTAGATCGTTATCTTTTTCTTCTTCGTCATCTTCAAACGCTCAAACAGCAACTATTGTGGTCTATCATAATATGAGCGAGAAGGCGTTGCGCTGCCGTTAAGCGCCTGACAAGTCAGGCCCAGCACATCCAACTCCGGCATGGGAGAGAATTGTTGTCTGCTAAATCTTTCTGGGGAAAAAAAGGCAAGAGAATCGACCAAGAAGTCAGAAAATTGACAAGAAGTTGGCAAGGAAAAGAGGAACAAGGCAGAAACAAAGAGAGGGATAGAAAAGAGGGAATTCCTAGCATAGTATTTTCAAGAATGCGGGGGTGCTATTCACGCCAACAGGCCCCCGGCATCCCTACGGGGAAGGTTGTTATCTAAAATAATATGTTAATTTGTGATTTGTTTAATCAATATTTCAAACTTTTATGCTGCTTAAGATTTTGCACTAAGTCTGCAAACTAAGGTTCTTTTATATGCTGCAAGTTTGGTTGGTTTCTCGGAATGTTTTTTGTTTGGTCTTGTGGTTTCTATTTCTATCATTATTTTGGTTGCTACTGACATTATTGGTTGGAGCATGTGTGACTGTTACAGTTGTTTGACTGGTTTCTGATCACCTCCTCTTCTTCAATAACGTCTATTCATATTTTGTTTCAGACGTTTCTCATAGTTTGTATATTTCAACCCATATTTCCTACAATTATGTCTACACATGAAGGCCCTTGTTAATTACAGAAAAATGAATGCTAAAACTAGGGTGAGGAACTCGAGAACAAAGTTGCAACAACAACAAAATAATAAAATAAATCTTAGATAGCTACGTTCAAAATGTAGGGCACTGTCTTGATATTTATTCCTGTCGATGTTAAAATATAGATGGCATATAAATGCTCAAAACTAGGGCGAGGTTATTGAAAATATAGCTGGACAATTGAAATAAATCTTAGATATTCAACTAAATAAAATATATAGGGCAGTGTGTTAATAATTCTTGTCGTTGTTAAACCTTCATCAGAAATTTCAGGAGCGAAGACAATCCCTTGAGACAGAATGTGTCGCCTCTTGCATGCCATCTTTTTTGTTTTTGGCTTTTGTTTTGGTTTTTGTTTGTTTGTACAGCAGCACGAAAGTGGACCATGTTTTATTTAAATATAAAGCTTTCGTTTTCTGTTGGGGGTTTTCGGGGGGGGGAGGGGGAGGGGGGGGGTTGGCCTTGGTTCTATGTTTCTACTTCCCGCTAATATTGTTTCAGCCGCTGAGTTTATGGCTGTTTTAATGTATCTCACTTTCCTTTCGTGGATGGATTTTTTTCTGTTAGGATTGAATTTATGCTTGAAAACCTTTCATCCATCACATTGGTTTTGAATTTTGAATTAGCAAAGTGTGATAAGATTTAGTGTTAATGCATAAATAACGATTGCAACATGAACAATAAATTGCAATCAACAAAGACAAGCCTTTTACTCAAAAAAAATTATCTTTATCAGAAATGTCATAATACAACAGAAAAAAATCTCCCTAACACAAATGGTCTGAGTGGAAAACACAAGAGCGTTATTAGTTTAGCTTCATGTCAGGGATTCTTTTTTAACATATTTGAAAGGGATAGAAGGGGAACCGATCTAACAGTTGGAAGAAAATTATATTTAAGAAATGTCAAAAAACTAGTTCGTATAGGTTTTGATTAATATCAGTTTTTGAAAAAAAGCGTCTAAACTGTCTTTGTTGACACTGTTACTTTGATAAAAAGCAAGTATTTTATTACTTTCTTACTAAATCATATGGAGCATTTAAGAATTGAAACAGCTTGCATTAAACTAAAGTACACAAAAGCACATTTAAGCTTGAACAAACACACAAACACACACTCACACACACACACACACACACACACACACACACACACACACACACACACACACACACACACACACACACACACACACTTGACAAGTAAGAGACAGAAAGAAAGGGATTCATTAGAGATAGAAAACAGAGAGAGAGAGAGAGAGAGAGAGAGAGAGAGAGAGAGAGAGAGAGAGAGGGAGATAGAGAGAGAGAGAGAGAGAGAGAGGGAGAGAGAGAGAGAGAGAGAGAGAGAGAGAGAGCATTTTCAGGTTACATCAACATCAAACTAAACCAGATATCAAATTCTGTAAAAGCATCCTCACTAAAACCTTTAATATATATATATATATATATGTATATATATATATATATATATATATATATATATATATATATATATATATATATATATATATATATATATATATATATACTATCAATAAAGATATCAAGTTAAGTTACAAAATGCCAAAGAGTCTGATGTAAAACAGTTTTAACAGCCTCGCCAACAACAGCATCAAAACAACAATTCGAAGTTAGGCAAATCAGTTTTAAACTCAGTACATTTCCAAGAGGCATGGTATATTGATTGGAGATGGAGAACAATAATGTGTGCTTTTTGGACGATGATAAAATAAATTACTATGAAATGTATAAACCAAACAGTTATATAAAAATAATACATTTCATATATATGAGGAAATACCAGACAGAGAGAGAGAGAGAGAGTACATTTACAGGTTGTTTGATCACCTAGATAAATTGCATGTAACTAACAAAACACCAACACAAACCTCTCTCACCTTAAGATACAGCTATCAAAAATAAACAAGCCAAAATGTAGCATGCAAAGAACATCCGCATCCAAAAATATGTCTAACAATTAAGACAAAACAATTTAACAAATCTAATTGAGTAAAATGCATACTTGTATATACAAATTAAAATTGCATGATTTAGAACAATAACAGTCAATAAAATTTCCAAATTTTAGAACAACAGAGTTACTGCATTTGTAGCGGTTTCAATTTTAAGAAGAATGGAGGGGAGAAAGAGAGTGAGAGAGAGAGAGAGAGAGAGAGAGAGAGAGAGAGAGAGAGAGAGAGAGAGAGAGAAGAGAGAGAGAGGGAGAGAGAGAGGAAGAGGGGGCGGGGGAGAGTGACAGACAGATAGGCAGAGCCAGAAAGTACATTTTTGAATTGTATGATTATCTGGATAATATGTTATCTTTGACAACACCTACACAAGCAATCTCATCATAAAATATTGCTACCATAGTATATAGTAAAATGATATTGATAAAACAAAATATAACACACAAGGGACATATATAAAGTCTATCAAAAATTATATCAAAATAGTCTAACGTAATAGGCTCTTTATTTATGACAAAGAAAAACAATAGCATCAATTTAGTACATATTAAACACAAAGTTACACAATATAGCTACTGAATGATGCTTACCGGTTATTTTCTTTTCAGAGAGACAGAGAGAGAGATGGGGGTGGGGCGGCTGATTTTATTTTGAAATAATGCTAGACGAGAGATTTGGTTGTTTTAATTTACGTGTGTGTGTGTGTGTGTGTGTGTGTGTGTGTGTGTGTGTGGTTGTTTTGTTGGTTGGTTGAGTGATTGTTTTTTTTTTTGTTTGTTTTTTTTTTTGTTTTTGTTTTTTTGCTGCCTCATCTTCTGTGACGTCCCCCGTCCTGCTGTTCCCACGCCGCTCATTCCAATCTCCCCGCCACAACCATCCCCAGATTTGTTATGTCTCATCCTCAGAGTCGGAGGTCCACAGGGAGCCAATCACTATCAGGCCGCCGCGGGGCCACCAGCCAGAGGGGCCCTGCACTGCTGCTGGGTCACTTTGGCGGTGTTCAGTGGTGCCTGTTCTGAGCTAACATACGCAGGACACCACCTACTAAGCCCCCTACTAACGACAGTATTAGCTCAGTCGCGGAGCCAGACTGAGTGAGTTGCCCACCCGAGGTGGCAACCACCACAACGTCCCTCCAACGACCGTCCCCCGCGAACCTCCAACCCCAAAGGCTTTGACACAAACTCACCACAGGCACAGAAGTGTATGGGCAAACCGAATCTGAGGTCACCATGAGACCAGAGAAACTGGGACCACACCGAATCAGAGGCAATTTTATTTAATTGCATGATGATCAATGACAATGAGGATGACGCAACTATGCTGCTGTGGAAGTGCAGTATGCCTTTTGAGCTAACATGACGCAGTGCAACTCTAAGCTACTAACATAATACTCAGTCGCGTCCAACAGATCACCCGAGAGTAACAACAACCTCAAGGTGGTCCAAAATTTGACAACACTCTCAAACAGGCACCGTAAGTTAGGAAACCGAACTTGGGTCACCATTCCAAACTGAGCCCACACACGAATCAGACAATTTTAGCAGAATCTGAAAGTAGGGAGCCTGTGGGAAGTGCAATCTTTAGACTACTTATCGGGATTGTACCCGACCTTCATCGAATAACCCAAGGCGTCAACCAGACCTGCGGGTACAGACAGTGATTGTGTTGTCTTTGTTAATTTAATAAGTAAACGAATCATTTAGTGTGATAAATCACTTTGTCCTTGTCCTCACTAGAGTCCACTTGGTAGACCAGTCGGATCGAAAATCCTATGATTTATGGGATTGATGGACTAGTGTAACAAGGGTGAATGGCATGGCGGCTGGTGTGAGTGATGTGTTTTGTTATGTTATTAAGAAACAAATTCAGTTTGTTGATGAAGTGTTTGTCTAGCTAGTTCACGTGGACAGGATGAGAAATTTCAGTGTGTGTGTGAGAGTGTTGTGTGTGTTGTGTGTGTGTGAAGTGTGTGTGTGAGTGTGTGTGTGTGTGTGTGTGTGTGTGTGTGTGTTGTGTTGTGATGTGTGGTGTGTGTGTGAAGGAGAGAATGTGTGTGTGTAGTGTGTGTGTGTGTGTGTGTGTGTAGAAGTGTGAGTGAGTGTGGTGTGTGTAGTTGTGTGTTGTGTGATGTAGTGTGTGTGTGTGTGTGTGTGTGTGTGTGTGGTTGTGTGTTGTGTGTGTGGAGAAAGATTGTTTGTGTGTGAAGAGTGTGTGTGTGTGTGAAAGTGTGGGTGTGTGTGAAAGTGTTGTGTTGTGTGAAAGTGTGTGTGTGTGAAAGTGTGGTGTGTGTGTGTGTGTGTTGTGTGAAAGTGTGTGTGTTGGTGTGTGTGAGAAGTGTGTGTGTGTGAAAGTGTGTGTGTGTGTGAAAGTGTGTGTGTGAAAGTGTGTTGTGTGAAAGTGTGTTGTGTGGTGAAAGTGTGTGTGTGTGTGAAAGTGTGTGTGTAAAGTGTGTTGTGAAAGTGTGTATTTGTGTATGTGTGTGTGTCAAGTCAAGTCAAATTTTTATTTCCAGTTGATACATTGAATAAGAAATGCATTTGCTTGTTTCATCAAGCCATCTATCTAGGAACAAATTTCTTAATGATTTTACTATTATATGTGTGTTTATGTGTATATGTGTGTATGTGTGTATGTGTGTATATGTGTGTATGTGTGTATATGTGTGTATGTGTGTATGCGTGTATGTATGTATGTGTATGTGTGTATGTATGCGTGTGTATGTGTGTATGTGTATGTGTGTGTGTGTATGTGTGTGTGTGTGTGTTCCACGGTTTATGCCAACTATTAAGGAAACTGTCTTCTGGTTTCGGGAATGAAAACTAAAGGCGCGCGTGCACGCACACACACACACACGCGCACACCCACACATAGACACGGACGCACATATATACATACAAATATACGTACATTCAGACAGACAAACAGACATACATGCATACGTGCATACATACATGCATACGTGCATACATACATTCATGCATACATACATACTTACATACATACATATATTATATGCATGCATACATGCATATATACATGCATACATGGATACATGCATACATGCACACATACATACACACATGCATACACGCATACATACAAACATACATCCACGCATACATACATACATCCATCCATCCATCCATCCACTCATACATACATACGCACACACACACACACGCACGCGCCCCCACACACACACGCCACCCCCCCACCCCACCCCCCCACACACACACGCACACACCCCCTCACACACACACACACACGCGCGCCCCCCCCCCCCCCCCACACACACACACACACACACACATTGATTCCAAATTCACAAGTCTGAAGCCAGTAAAAAAATAAATTAAAGAAAAGGAAAGAAAGACCCCCACCCCCACCCCACACCCTATAGACAATCTTATTGGCTGAGAATTAGGCACACCGCCAGGTACCTTAAGGAAGGGATTCAGATGGCTGGAAGAAGACCAGGCCTTAAGTGAGATTAAGCCTGGGCCGGTGATGAAGATTAAACTGAAAACTGTAATGGGAGGGAAAGCAGTCTGGCGATGACCGTAAGCGAGTACAGTGCCAGACATAGCTTAGGTAGTATCCAAGTTGTTTAGAGTTGTTGGTTCAATTCTCCCTTGAGGGTTGTTTTTTTTTCTCTCCAGGCTAATGCTTTACTTGTCTCCGGTAAAGTCTCTAAATGGAACGAGATATTTGAAACCTTTAAAGTCTACTTTTATTATTTTAGTGTCGCTGAATCGTTTTACTTTTGTTATCGCAGGTACATTTTAAGGGAGTATGATTTCGTGAAACTTTACCATTTTTTAAAAATATTTGTAGGGTTATTGTCATGTTTTTGTAGTTGATTTTGTTGTGTTAGTTTTATTTTAAGAAAAAAATAATACATTGAGATTTGATGACTTATGAAATACAGTTTCTGGATAAAGATGATAATATCAACAGTGCAAACACATACACACAAACACACACACTCTTTCTTTCTCTCTCTCTCTCTCTCTCTCTCTCTCTCTCTCTCTCATCTCTCTCTCTCTCTCTCTCTCCTCTCTCTCTCTCTCTCTCTCTCTCTCTCTCTCTCTCTCTCTCTCTCTCTCTCTCTCTCTCTCTCTCTCTCTCCTCTCTCTCTCTCTCTCTCTCTCTCCTCTCTCTCCTCTCTCTCTCTCTCTCTCTCTCTCTCTCTCTCTCTCTCTCTCTCTCTCTCCCTCTCTTTCTCTCCTCTCTCTGTCTGTCTGTCTGTTTTTCTCTCTCTCTCTTTCTCTCCCTCTCTCTCTTTCTCCCCCCCCCCCTCTCTCTCTCCCTCTCTTTCTCCCTACCCTCTCTCTCTCCCTCTCTCTCTCTCTCCCCTCTCTCTCTCCCCACAACAATTTATCTGCATTCACAGGTCTGGAAGCCTGAAGACAGACGAAAAGATCCCCTGCAGACAATCCAATTGAGAGGAATTAGGTCCAGTGCCAACAGACGCCTTTGGAATGCATTCAGATGGTATGGAAGAATCCCATGCATTGGATTGGATCGAGCCGGGCCTGCTATGAAGATTAAACCAAAAGCTATAATAAAAAGAAAACTACTTAAGTGATGTAAATTAAAAACCAGACTTTGCTTATGTAATTTCGAAGCTGTTGAAAAGTGGGTTTGTTTTTAACGTGATGTCTTTTTTTATGGATTTTTTTAAAATCTTCAATAGTGGATTTAGACAAACACATGTTTTGTATTTTGAAAAGTTGACAACAATCATTCAGCATTAAATATGTTTTGCAGGGTAAGTAAAATTGTCATCTCATCTCATCCCTTGTTCTTTGTCTTCATAAAATTACACAGACACACAGACACGCAAAAACACAAACACGCAGAAACACACACACACACACGCGCGCGCGCGCGCACATGCACTCATACGCAAACACAGTGACACACAGACACATACACACACCATACACATGTACACAAACACACACACGCGCACACAAAACACACACACACACACACACACACACACTCAAAAACACATACAAACACAAAACACACACACACATCACACTCTCTCTCTCTCTCTCTCTCTCTCTCTCTCTCTCTCTCTCTCTCTCTCTCTCTCTCTGTGTTTTTACTCTGTCCCTCTCTGTCTGTCTCTGTCTCTCCCTGTCTCTGTCTCTGTCTTTGTTTGTCTGTGACTCCTATCTGTCTCTGTCTGCCTCTGTCTGTCTCTGTCTCTCCCGGTCTCTCTGTCTCTCTGTCTGTCTCTGTCTTTGTCTTTTGTCTGTCTGTGACTGTCGCCTCTCTCTCTCCTTTCTTTCTCTTTCTCCCCCTCTCTCTCTCTTTATCTCTCTCTCGCTCGCTCTCTCTCTCTCCTCTATCTCTTTCCCTCTCTCTCTCTCTCCCCTCTCTCTCCTTCTCTCTCTCTCTCTCCCCCTCTTTCTCTCTCTCTCGCTCTCGCTCTCTCTCCCCTCTCTCTCTTCTCTCTCTCTCTCTCCTCTCTCCCCTTCTCTCTCTTTCTCTTTCTCTCTCTCTCTCATATATACTCACTCACAGCGCATCAGTTACATTACAGAACTGCGTGATCTAACATTAAATGGTCTCCCAGATCAAGGTAGACTCAAAGAGTACGGAGGCCAGTTAGAAAGAAATAGGCCGTTGTTCAGATTCAATTTTATGTTTGCACCTGGGACCCCCTGTATCTGCCTGTTCCCGTTAATGCTGTGATGCTGAGGCGTGTACATTCAAGTGCACGTCGAGGTGCATCGCATCACTCAAAAGAGCTGTAAATCACTCACTGTTTTCATTTATTCACTAAGAAGTGGATTGTTTCTTACCTTCCCCCCCCCCCTCCTGTGCTCATGATATCGAGCTGTTTTGATTCTATCGTGCTTATTTACATTCTCCCTCAAACACTCTGTCAAAGAAAAGAAAAAAAAAGTGTCCCATACATAACCTGTGCGGTCGTTGGCGAGCGAGGTGTCAGAGACATCAACTTCTCCAGGGGCCAGCATTTTGAGGACGGCGCCCATCTCCCCCCCCCCTCTCTCTCTCTCTCTCTTCTTTCTCTCTCTCTCTCTCTCTCTCTCTCTCTCTTCTCCTCTCTCTCCTCTCTCTCTCTCCCCTCTCTCTCTCTCTCTCTCTCTCTCTCGCCTGCTTTAACCTTCCCTGACCCTAAGACCCTAAAGAGGGTAGGCACCCATTTACAGCTGGGTGTACTGAAGCCAAGGCGAGCAAACGGATTATTGATTGATTGATGATTAAATTTTTTTAGGAGAAAAAGAGAAAAGAAGAATCGACACCAGGAAACATCTTGACCAATAAATTGTGCATTTGGCACAAAAGTAAATACCGCACAACACCACCCCACACACACACACACACACACACAACCTATAATATAAACCGAACAATAAATATACCTCACTGCACTCACTAGCCTCCTAAAGACAGCGTGTATCCCATATTGCTGAAGGCAATAATTAGTTTTCAACCTGGAGGTGTCTCGCGCTTTCTTTCTTGTGCACGTGGTCTATACCTTTTAGCCAACACCCAACAGCGTTCCAATTTTCCCCATCAATCTGTTTGGCCTGCAGGATCCCACCTGCACGGATATTTCCCCTGCCTTCCATCCATTTCTCCAGTGCCAGACAGATGCTGCCAATCAGTGTTCGTGCTGTTTTTTCTCTCTTTTTTTCCAAGCCTTTCTGGACGTGCTGTAGTCCTGTGCGCATGGAATCTGCTACCAGTTTTCTCATTGCCCGCAGGCGTTAGAAGAAAGGGATTAAGAACAATTATTGGAAGTTTCGATAAAGCGAGGAGTTGATGAATTGGTGTATAACTCAGTGCGTTTATAGAATACGTTATGTTGGGGTTTTTTGTTATAACACTTTACGTTACGGCAGATTTTCCCGCGTGAAATTTTAGTTTGCTCATTCCGGGAAGAGCGCGTCGCCAGAAGAACAGAGCCACCCATTATTCTGTTTCCTTTTCCTGTCTGCATATATCTTTGTTTCCCTATCAGAATGGCTTTTTTTCTGCAGAATTCTGCTAGGGACAACTCTCTTGTTGCCGTGTGTTCTTTTACGTTTTCTAAATAACTCGGTGTAAAACACGGGACCTAGGATTATCGGCTCATCCGAAAGACTACCACCCAGACCATCACTCCTGGTGTAATGCATGGGAGAAAAGTTTCGGGCCCAAAAGGGGATCAAACCAAAGCACACTTCTGACTCGGACTTTTCGCTTTCTAGGCAGGTGCCTTACCTCTAGACCACCAATCCACAGTAGCACATCAACACAGAATCAGTTCGAAATAAGATACAAATTGCTTTTGGTGTTGTTGAGCGTTCTCTAGCTTTTCTTTTCAAATTGCAAATTCAAATTCAAACTTTAAAAAAAAACTTTCTACTTTCAGAGACAATGTGTTGGCCAACCTTCATGAACATGTTAGTGTAGCGTAGCGTAGTGTAGTGTAGTGTATTTCTTCTATTTTTTATTATATTTTTTAATTATTCTTTTATATCGAGGATAATGGAATAAGCAATTGAAACTGTAGAACAAAATAGAACATGTTTGCAAGAGAGAGAGAGAGAGAGAGAGAGAGAGAGAGAGAGAGAGCAGCCTGGTGAAATCTGACCAGCGATATCTACAGAAACATCCCTCGTTAAGCGATCTTGCAAGTGTTAGCACTATCAGCGTGACTGTACTGAGAAAAAACAAAACAAAACAAAAAAACCTGGCAAGTACCTATGCAAAATAGGCAAAATGTACATCTCTCTCTCTCTCTCTCTCTCTCTCTCTCTCTCTCGCTCTCTTTATAGCTCTCTCTCTACTCTTTCTACTCTCTCTCTCTCTCTCTCGTGGTATTTTGTATGTTGATATCAACACATTTACTCATACAATTTGATATATTTTAGAAAAGTGTTTGTTACTTTGAGCTTTTCTTGATATGTCACAAAGTTCGGATTGATACTTCCATGACCGCGAAGATTTTAAATTGATGCCATTTTATAATATGTATTGATTATCCTAACATGTCGATGCATTGTGGCTAAAGGGAATCAAAATCTTTGAGTTATCTCTTTCTCTCTCTGTCTCTGTATGTCTGTCTCTCTCTGTCCTGACTCTCTCTCTCCCCTCTCTCTCTCTCT
>CM054147.1:36441123-36448623 GCA_028751875.1 Rapana venosa | reverse complement strand
AGCTAATCCTGTCTACATCTTTCTAGGCATTTCACACGTCAGCCTGGGTTAAGTGCCTTGGCTATTTTCTGTACAGCAAAGTGGTCAAGATTAAGAGAGGAAAAGAAAAAGCAAACAAAAAAATCCCAAACCCTAGCAAACTGGACTGAGAGATGACGACCAGAGAAGCTGTCAAAATCTTGAAGGGAAGACAACTGTCGGGCATCTCTGCTTTTTCTTGTTTGGCTGAAGAAAGGTCGTTGGGTTTTCGCTTAGTTTTGGGTTTGTTTGTTTGTTTGTTTGCTTGCTTGTATGTTTGTTTGTTTGTTGTTAGGCTGGTTTTGTTAGTTTGCTTGCTTTCTTTTTCGCTGTTGTTGTTGTCTCGTCGCCGTCGTTGTTGTTGCAAGTTCCCCCAGTTGAATGAAGGCAATCTCAATGTAACATCTCAGAGCCATGCAATATTTCAATGTAGGTATTAACTCTTACATTAACAGCCGACAAAGCGTTTGGCCTAGGCATTTTTTTTCTATCTACAATTTCCATTAAAAAAACTATTTAAATGATTTTGCTATTTTCATAGCTAAAAACCAACCGATTGCTTAAAGTTTTATCAGACCTTTTGCTTGATTATGAAAAATATTGAAATCCTTAAAGTAAGAGATAAATAAGCACACTTCACACAGGAGAAATTTAATATATTTTTAACAAATAAATGTGATGTATGAACAAAATCTACGACAACAAGAAACATGTCTGTGACAAAATTATGCGACAAAGTGTTTTTGAGCAATGGGGAAATATTCACTTAAAGGAAAACAAAACTTCATTGCGAGAGACATGCTATTAACGTTACAGTTTTCCTGGGGAAAGAGCCTGAACTACTTGCAAGGATATGACCATGCGCGAAATAGCTGTGAGTTATTGATGTAAAACAAAATGTCAAGTCTTGCATTAAACTGCTTTGATATATTATGTAGCCACTACTTTCATCAATAACACTCTAATAACATAACAACTCGTATTCTTCATAAAAAGAAAAAAACTGAGGGTTGAATACGGCTGCTTGTGTAGTAAGATATTTGAAAATAAACATACATGCAAACAAAGTCATCTTGATATTCTTTTCTGCCCTGTGTGCCTGTGGTAAAGAAAACCAGACTGGCGAGCACATCCTTCAGAGGTGCACGCTATTCAGCGACCTGAGGAAGATTGTGTGGCCGACGGAGATAACCCTGCAAACCAAGCTGTAGGGCCCACGAGAGGAGCTGGAAAGGACGTGCCATTATTTTTCCCAGACACATCTGACGGTGTAAAAAGTGAACGAGAGAAGATCTTGATGTTCTCTCTGTCTTACACAGACTCTCAGGCACAATGAGAGAGAGAGAGAGATAGATAGAGAGAGAGATAGATAGATAGATAGATAGATAGATAGACAGACAGTCAGACAGACCAGATAGATAGATAGATAGATAGATATTTTATTAAAGCAATATAACTGAACTGGAACTCTCCTTCAATGCATGTTATAGTAAAACAAATACATCAAGAAAGGAAGAAAAAAATATATAAACAAATGGTTTATGGTCGCAGGTTCTATGTTTATGGGTTAAACCTTAATAAAGCATGGACTTGACAAAACAGTTTGGCTTATCTAATGTTTTTTTTAAGTTACACACATCATCTATCTATCCATAAACAGAAAGAAACAAAGAAATGGATAAATATACACATGCGTCATTTGTGCCCTCTCTTTGTCTGTCTGTCTGCCTGCCTGTCTCTCTATGTGATGTTCTCTATATCTTGCTTGCCTTCCAGTATGTGTGTGTGCGTCAATGTGTGTATTGTTTTCCATGCGATTCTATGTCAATATTCATATTTTCCCTTCTTATTTATTTATTTATAATTTTGAGGGCTGGATGTAAAAAAAATGTAATGCTTAATCTACTACCCTCTGAAAAATAAAAATGGTTCAAAATTGTTCAAAAACTTGCTCTTTCTCTCTCTCTCTCTCTCTCTCTCTCTCTCTCTCTCTCTCTCTCTCTCTCTCTCTCTCTCTCTCTCTCTCTCTCTCTCTCTCTCTCTCTCTCTCCTCTCTCTCTCTCTCTCTCTCTCTCTCTCTCTCTCTCTCTCCCTCTCTCTCTCTCTCTCTCTCTTAAAAACTTTGTTGTTGTTGTTGCTGTTTTTTCATACCCTACTGCACCATAGTTCAGTTTTAGCAAGGCATACACTGTAAAACTTGACATGTATAACAAGAGTTTGCTTCGGTTTGTTTGTTTGGGGTTGTTGTTGTTGTTGTTTTCCTGATGAGGTGTTGCTAATATCATGAATGTAGATTGATCGTGATGCGAGGTTCCATGATTGAATAAGAGATGTATTTTTTACGGGCTTGTTTCTGCCCATTCCCGCTTTAGAACATGGGTGAAGTGCTCGTAAACTCTTCATTATGGCCGTTCTTTCTATCTCCACGTGTAAATCTTCTCTTTCTCTGTCTGTCTGTCTCTCTGTCTCTCTGTCTCTCTGTCTGTCTGTCTGTCTGTCTTCTCTCTCTCTCTCTCTCCTCTCTCTCTCTCTCTCTCTCTCTCTCTCTCCTCTGTCCCACCGCAATTTCTCTGTCTCTGGGATAATGAAGGTTGTTTTTTTTTAATTTGAATTTCAATGTATGTGTATGTATGTGTGTGCGCCTGCGTGCGTGTGTGCTTGCGTGCGTGCGTGCATGCGTGCTTGAGTGCTATCTGTCTGTCTGTCTGTTTGTGTCTGTCTGTGTCTATTTGTATATTTTATAGAAATAAAACGACTCTGATGTTTTGTTGACTGGTCAGATGCGTTATTTTTCTGGCCCTTCATTGTAAATTATAGTCATCATCATCATCATCATCATCATCATCATCATCATCATCATCATATCATCATCATCACCACCACAAACACAATCACAATCATCATCATCATCACCACCACCAACACAATCATCATCATCATCACCACAACCAACAACAGCACAATCATCATCATCATCATCATCATCACCACCACCATAATCATTATCAACATAACAACCATAATAATGAAAAATTAGCTAACGGCTTATATGTTTGTTCAAGCTCTTTAAAGCTTCTCGGCTGTCGTTATGAGTGAATATATATATATATATATTATATATATATATATATATATATATATTATATATATATATATATATATATATATATATATATATATCTATACTAAGAACAGTAATTTGCTCCTGACAGTTTATCATATAGTTTCTGTGTGGAAATACACTGTTCCACCTATACTAACACCGTAGCCGACTTAAGGAAAGAGAATTCATCATCATCATCTAAATGTAAACTACTCCTAAAGTGCATCTTTTTTTTTGTCTGGCATCGTGTTTGATATCAGGTTTTGAAAGAAACTGTTCGTGTCTTTGTTGACCTTGAGTTATAGTATCAGCATTTTGGAAGGAACTTAACAAAGAGTTTGGATAACCAATGATGAACAGATATTAACGGGATATATTTAGCTGTGCTTATCCCGCATCACGTTTTTTCCAATCTTGGTTTCCAGGCTGCAAAAGAGAGAACTTGCTTTCGGCTGCTCCACAGCGTCTTTTAGCAGCTGTAAGTGCACAGAGAGAGGGAGAGAGAGAGTGGGAGAGAGTGGAAGAGAGAGTGGGAGAGAGAGGGGGAGAGAGAGGGGGAGAGAGAGAGAGATTGGAGAGAGAGAGTGAGAGGGGAGAAGGAGTGAGTGAGAGAGAGAGTGTGGGAGAGAGAGAGAGAGTGAGAGAGAGAGGGGAGCAGAGTGAGAGGGAGAGGGAGAGATAGAGAGAGAGAGTGAGAGAGAGACTGAGTGAGAGAAAGAGAGGGAGAGCGAGAGAGAAAGAGAGAGAGAGAGAGTGGGTGAGTGAGTGGGTGAGTGAGTGAGTGAGTGAGAAAGAGAGAGAGAGTTAGTGAGTGAGTGAGTGAGAAAGAGAGAGAGAGAAAGAGAGAGGGGGAGAGAGAGAGAGTGAGTGAGATACAGAGTGAGTGAGAGAGAAAGAGAGAGAGATAAGGAGAGAGAGAGAGTGAGATTGGAGAGAGAGAGAGAGCACTGCAGAAATATTTAAACTAGCAAGATATTGTCTCTCATCACAGCCTCCATAGACGTTTAACAACAGTTGTAGAGAGTTTAGAGTGGATAGGTGGTCTAGAGGTAACGCACCTGCCTAGAATACACAAAATCCGGTTCGGAAGTGTGCGGTGGTTTGATCCCCGTTTGGGCCTGAAACATTCCCCCCCATCCATTAGACCATGAGTGGTGGTCTGGGTGGTAGTCTTTCGGATGAGACGATAAACCGAGGTACCGTGCGTTACACATAATTATTTAGCGCACGTGGGGGAAAAATCTCACGGCAACAAGAAAGTTGTCCCTGGCAAAATTCGGTAGAAAAGAAAAGCCACTCTGATAATTATGGAGACAAAATGTATACAGCTGCATACGGGAAATATATATATATATTTTTTTAAAGAATCGGTGGCGCTGCTCTTGTGGCGAGGCGTTCTTCCCGGGAAGAGAAGCCCGAATCTCGTGCAGAGAAATATAAGAGTAGTATAAAAAGAAAATACTGGTGTAAAAATCCAGATTTCTTTGTGATGGATGTAAGCAGACCATACTCATTGTTATAGCGTCTTATTCTGAACGACACGGCAGCTGAAGAGCTGAATGCGAAAATCTATACATATACATTTCAAAATTATCGTGTCATTCTTTCTTTCTTTTATCCTGTCTTTCTTCTGTACGTCTTCATTTTTGTCTTTCTTTTTTTCATCCAGGTATCGTATTTCCTTTTCCATTCTTTCTTTTTTGCTGCAATATGATATTCAATATTTTTTGTTCTATTATTCAAAAAGGTGTCAAGTTTTCTGGATGTACGGTCATACTTTAAGGTATTAGCACAAGAAAGTTAATAAAAGAAAAACGTACTTCTGATTGTCCATGTGTCACTCTCACTCTCTCTCTCTCTCTCTCTCTCTCCTCTCTCTCTCCTCTCTCTCTCTCTCTCTCTCTCTATCCCTCTCTCTCTCTCTCTCTCTCTCATCTCCCTTCCTCTCTCTCATCTCTCTCTCTCTTTTCTGTCTCTATATAATTATGTGTTTGAATGCAAGTAGGCTATGACTGTCTATGTCTTTGTTCCTTGATATATCTGTCTCTGACTCTTGTTTGTCTGTGTGTGTTTGTTGTCTGTCTCTGTCTGTCTGTCTGTCTGTCTGTCTGTCTGTCTGTCTCCTCTCTCTCTCTCTACTCTCTCTCTCTCTCTCTCTCTCTCTCTCTCTCTCTCTCTCTCTCTCTCTCTCTCTCTCTCGTGGCTTCCCTTGCTTGGCTGCCAGCAAGACGCTTTCTCTCCAGCTCCTGTAAGTTTTTCTTTTTCTTCAACAATTCCTGTTCAAAATGCCAGTTGTGGGCCTCCCTGTAACCTTGGAGGGCATGTTGAACGCAGTGTTGCATGAACAGACGGTGTCTTCATTCAAAGTGGATGGGCGAGAACATCAAACTGTTGTTGTGATTCGATTGACAAGTAACGCCGCCAGCCATTCCCCTGTTACTCCAGTTCAACAGGCAATGTATCGCAAGAAGTGTCCGTCTCAGGTGAATAGAGACAAAATAAGAGCAGAAAGGTATAGAAATAACAACCCGAAGAAAGTGAATGAACAAGTTTCATCCCCCTCGGGTTTGTTTCTACCCCACCCCGCCTAGATGTGCTATACTACAGGCCATTCTGACAACAACACTGCTACGGACATGTTTGTGTATGAGACCCACTGCCCTCCCTCTTCAAGCCACTGTCAAAAGGAACAAAGTATTGACATGATAATGGATGACACTGACAGACAGACAGTGACAATTTCATTTGACAAAAATGTAAGAAATGAATCATGTGGTGAAATTGTGAATGTAGCAAAAGAGTGTGGTTGTAGTTACATAAATGGAATCAAAGATTGTGTCCATGATAACAGGAATGAAGAGGGAGATTGTGAAATGGGGAAGGAGGGTTTGGAAAATCACGAAAAGCATGTGAAGAAAGGTAGGGATGTGATGCATGCAGAAAATGACAGAGAAGTGCGTGCAGAGAGGGAGAGTGAGGGAGAGGGTGTAGAAGGTGAGAGTGGGGAAGGTGTGGGGAGAATGAGAGTGAGGAAGAGTGTGCAGAGAATGTAACAGGAGCAGAGTGTGGGGGTTTATGGAAGATGGGTATGAAAGCTGCGAAAGGGAAGAGACTGTTACACTGGCAGATGTAATGGAAAGGTTGCAGCAAATGACGGAGAAGGCTGAAGATGTCCACTTCATGCTACGTGACATGAGACAGTGCACTGCTAGGACCACTGCTGTGTTGAAGGGAAATGTTTACAAAGATGCTTCTTGATTAATGTGTTGTACACTTCCGGACTGACTTAACAACATGAAGAAACGGTGGTCCGATGAATGACATTATATGTATATAGAACAATGATATGGAATCCATGTCATGAAGACTGTTTGGGCTGTCATTAATTAATTATGCTTTTCGTTGATTCTGTGTTTTGTGCCCAATCCCCATCCCACTGTCCCCTTGTGAATGGGCGATGATGCTTATCACAATAAACTGTTGTCATTGTCATTGTCATTGTCTCTCTCTCTCTCTCTGTCTGTATCTCTCTCTCTATGTGTGTGTGTGCCTGTCTGTCTGTCCCTGTCTATTATGTCTGTGTCTCTGTGTTTCTCTGGGTGGTGAGTGTTTAGATGCTTGCGTGCGCATGCGCGTGCAAGCGTGCGTCTGTTGTCTAAGATATTTTTTCGATGATAAGCTATCAATTTTGCTTTCGAAATCCCGGTTAACCAGGATATTGGGCGTGCATGTGATAGAGTTTCAAATTGGATGAAGCTAGATTTGCATCTAGATTAAGCTCGGTCGCAATTTGTCTGATTGGATTTGAAAATGTGCTGGTCGAAATTTTCAATTGCACATTTTAATGTCGACATTTGAGAGAAAAGGAAATGTTCGGTTAACTAGGAAAAATATGGAGTTCTCTTTATTTCCGATCTCTGTTTCTCTGTCTGTCTAATTATCTGTCTGATTCTTCCTCTGTTTCTGTCTTTGCTTGTGTCTTTGTCTGTGTCTGTCTATTTGTCTGTCTGTCTCTGTCTCTGTCTCTTCTCTCTGTCTCTCTCTGTGTCTCTGTCTCTCTCTGCCTCACTCAGCTCATTACTCCTTTCTCTTAATCTGTGTGTGTGTGCGCCCCGCGCGCGCGCGCGGTGTGTGTGGGGTGTTTGTGTGTCTATGTGTGTGTGTGTTTGTCTGTCTGTCTGTGTGTTGTCAGATGTCTTATCTTAATTTCAATCAGTTAAGTTTGTTTTCACAATCTCGGTTAGCCAGCACGCGGTAGTGTGTGTGTGTGCGTGCGTGCGTGTGTGTGTGAGTGCGTAAGTGCGTAAGTGCGTGCGTAAGTGCGTACGTGTGTTTATATGTGTGTGTTTGTGAGAAAGACAGTTTCCAATTGGGCGAAG
>CM054147.1:36423623-36431123 GCA_028751875.1 Rapana venosa | reverse complement strand
TTGAAACTATGAAACTTGTATTTGAAAAAGGGTAGCAGAAAAAGCAGACATTTCTGTTTTACTTCCAGCCTTCTGGCTAAAATAAGCATCGACGAGAAAAAAACCCAAAAGAAACAAAAACAAGAAAAACAAAACAAAACACAAAACCCAGTCCCCCCAAAAAAATCCACCCCACCCCCCAAATCCTTCTCTCTCCCAGAAAAAAAACCAACAAACAAAAGTATAAAAAACAGAGAGAGGAAGAGAGAGGGAGGGAGGGAAAGATTGAGAGAGAGAGAGAGAGAAAAAGAGAGAGAGAGAGAGAGAGAGAGAGAGAGAGAGAGAGAGAGAGAGAGAGAGAGAGAGGAGAGAGAGAGAGAGAAAGATAGAGAGAGAAGAGAAACTTCGAAACTTCGAAACTTCAAAACTTTTATTCAAAGAGTGTAATACAATAAGCAAGACTTAAGTTTTTTGCATTACCTTTTTTGCCCTCTCGCTAACAAAAAAACAAAATCACAAAAAATCCTAACTCCAACTAAAACACTCACACAAATCTAACTCCCCCACCATCCCCCCTCCAAAAAAAAAGCACAAAACCTAAACAAACAAAAAACAACAAAAACCCACAGAGAGAGACAGAGACAGGGACAGAGACAGAAAGGCAGACAAACAAACAGACAGACAGACAGACAGATAGACACACAGGTACAAAGACACACACAGACAGATAGGCAGACAGATAGAAACAGAGAGAGACACACAGAGACAGAAACAGACAGATATAATTGACTAGACAAAAGAAAGTTAAAAGAGAATAACAGATATTAAAGGGAGAAACAGAGAGATTGAATCCCAAACAAAGCGCAGAGCAGTGATGGAAAGGCCATTAATTGTGTTTAGGTTGTCAGCTGTAATCCATGCTTTCTTGAAAAGTTTTGAAGAGAAATGCCGCAAGAGAGCATATGATTAAGAAAGTGTCTGGGTTAATATTAAATCTTGCTTCTTTATACTCCCCCCCCCCCCCCCCATTCAAACACTCTCTCTCTCTCTCTCTCTCTCTCTCTCTCTCTCTGTCTCTCTCTCGCTCTCTCGCTCTCTCGCTCTCTCTTTCTCTCTCTTATTATAAAAGATCGCGTTGACAAACCGTTAACATTAAGTTAGATTGATGTCACATGATCAGTATTCTCATGATGTCTCCTCTCATTAGCTATGCTGATGCCTGGTGATCGAAATGGAATGACAAAGTGTACATAGATACCAAAGGAAACAAACCCCTCAGTTGCTGACAGGAGAAGATGTGTAGATACATAGACGTGCAAAATGTCGATCTGATTCAATTCTGTATGAAGTTGTGTTTGTGAAATCGCTGTTCTTTGTCAATGTGCCCCCTCCCTCGCTCCCTTTTGAGGTATTGTGGCCTAAGGCCGATGTACAATTAAATTAATTTTAGAGTTCAGAGTTCTCTCTCTCTCTCTCTCTTCTCTCTCTCTCTTATTCCCCCCCCCCCCTCTCTCTCTCTCTCTCTCTCTCTCTCTCTCTCTCTCTCCTCTCTCTCTCTCCTCTCTCTCTCTCTCTCTCTTAAGAAAGTGTCTGGGTTAGCAATCTTGCATCTTCCCACCCCCATTCAAACTCTCTCTCTCTCTCCTCTCTCTCCCTCTCTCTCTCTCTCTCTCTCTCTCTCTCCTCTCTCTCTCTCTCTCTCTCTCCTCTCTCTCTCTCTCTCTCTCTCTCTCTCTCTCTTAAGAAAGTGTCTGGGTTAGCAATCTTGCATCTTCCCACCCCATTCAAACTCTCTCTCTCTCTCTTTCCCTCTCCCTCTCTCTCTCTCTCTCTCTCTCTCTCTCTCTCTCTCTCTCTCTCTCTCTCAGAGCTCCTTTTCATCTCAACTGCTCTTCCGTTCATAAGCACAACAAGCACAAGCAAGCTTTTTATGCCAATAACTATGGTGCCAGACAGTAATCTACAAGGATAAAAACAACAAGCTGGCACACGTCTTACGCAAACCTATGCTCTCATTGTTCTTGGTATATATATTTATTTCCACTGAAGTCCAATGGAGTCTGCTAGCCTGTCACTTCAACCTTTGGTTCTTGACAGGAAGTTTCACCGAGGTGATTTCTGACAGAGGAAGGACAGACATACAGACAGACTTCTTCCTCTTCATCATCCTGTTCTTGTTCTTCTTGTTCTCCTTGCTATTCTTTTCGTTCTTCTTCTTCTTCTGCTTCACATTCTTCTTCTTCGCATTCTTCTTTTTCTTCGCATTCTTCTTCTTCTTTGCATTCTTCCTCTTCTTTGCAATCTTCTTTTCGCATTCTTCTTCTTCACATTCTTCTTTTTTGCATTCTTCTTCTTCATCACATTCTTCTTCTTCTTCTTCTTCTTCTTCTTCTTCTTCTTCTTCTTCTTCCCTGCATTCTTCTTCTTCTTTACATTCTTCTTCTTCGCATTTTTCGCATTCTTTGCATTCTTGTTCACGATCTTCTTCTTCTTCGCATTCTTCTTCTTTGCATTTTCTTTCTTCGCACTTTCCCTCTTCTTCTTTGCATTCTTCTTCGCACTTTTCTTCTTCTTCTTCGCATTCTTCTTCTTCGCAGTCTTCTTCGTCTTCTTCTTCGCATTTTTCTTCTTCGCATTCTTCTTCTTCTTCGCATTCTTCGCATTCTTCTCACATTCTTCTTCTTCGCATTCTTCTTCTTCACATTCTTCTTTTTTGCATTCTTCTTCTTCATCACATTCTTCTTCTTCTCTTCTTCTTCTTCTTCTTCTTCTTCTTCTTCTTCTTCCCTGCATTCTTCTTCTTCTTTACATTCTTCTTCTTCGCATTTTTCGCATTCTTTGCATTCTTGTTCACGATCTTCTTCTTCTTCGCATTCTTCTTCTTTGCATTCTTCTTCGCACTTTTCTTCTTCTTCTTCGCATTCTTCTTCTTCGCAGTCTTCTTCGTCTTCTTCTTCGCATTTTCTTCTTCGCATTCTTCTTCTTCTTCGCATTCTTCGCATTCTTCTTCACATTCTTCTTCTTCGCATTATTCTTCTCCGCAGTCTTTCTTCTTCTTTTGTATTCTTCTTCTTCTTCGCATTCTTCTTCTTTGCATTCTTCTTCTTCTCCTTCTTCTTCTTCTTCTTTTTTTTCTTCTTCTTCTTCTTCTTCTTCTTCTTCGCATTCTTCTTCTTCTTCTTCTTCTCTTCTTCTTTTCTTCTTCTTCTTCTTCTTCTTCTTCTTCTTTCTTCTTCTTCTTCTTCTTCTTCTCTTCTTCTTCTTCTTCTTCTTCTTCTTCTTCTTCACATTCTTCTTCTTTGCATTATTCTTCTTCGAATTCCTCTTCTTCGCATGCTTCTTTGCATTTTCTTCTTTGCATTTGTCTCTTCGCATTCTTCTTCTTCGCATTTTCCTTTCTTCGCATTCTTCTTCTTCTTCGCATTCGTCTTCGCACTTTTCTTCTTCTTCCTTCTTCTTCTTCTTCTTCTTCTTCTTTTCTTCTTCTTCTTCTTCTTTCTTCTTCTTCTTCTTCTTCTTCTTCTTCTTCTTACTTCTTCTTCTTTCGCATTCTTCTTTGCATTCTTCACATTCTTCTTTTTCTTCGCATTTTTCTTCTTTTTCACATTCTTCTTCGCATTCTTCTTCGTCTTCTTTTTCTTCGCATTTTCTTCTTCTTCTTCTTCGTCTTCTTCTTCTTCTTCTTCGCATTCTTCTCCTTTGCATTCTTCTTCTTCTTCTTGCTCTTGCTCTTTTTTTTCTTCTTTGCATTTTCTTCTTCGTCTTCGTCTTTTTCTTCTTCTTCTTCTTCGTCTTTTCTTCTTCTTCTTCTTCTTCTTCTTCTTCTTCTTCTTCTTCTTCTTCTTCTTCTCTTCTTCTTCTTTCTCTTCTTCTTCTTCTTCTTCTTCTTCTTCTTCTTCTTCTTCTTCTTCTTCTTCTTCTTCTTCTTCTTCTTCTCTTCGCATTCTTCTTCTTCGCATTCTTCGCATTCTTCTTCTTCTTTGCATTTTCTTCTTCTTCTTCTTCTTCTTCTTCTTCTTCTTCTTCTTCTTCATCCTTCTTCTTCTTCTTTCTTCTCTTCTTCCTTCTCCTTCTTCTTCTCTACTTCTACTACTTCTTCTTCTCGTTCAAGCATGCACCCTCTAAGCCAATATGCCTGCCAGACAAAACCCCAGATAAACAAAGGCTCACCTTAGTCTTGTTACTACATATGTGTAAGATCAAGCCATGCTCCTCCTCCTAGCTGCATTCACACTGGGATGATCGGTTCGGATGGAGGTGCCCTCCCTTGCTGCATGAAAAGAGACCAGATGGGTAAGAGAGAGAGAGAGAAGAGAGAGTGAATGATGTGAAGGAGTAAGCGGTGTATGAGAGGGAGAGTAGTGTGTGTGGTGTGTTGTGTGTGTGTAAGGAGTGGAGGTTGATGGGAGAGAGAGAGGAGGGAGAGTGTGAGTGGTAGAGAAGAGAGAGAGATAGAGAGAGAGAGGAGAGAGAGAGAGAGAGAGAGAGTGAGAGAGAGAGAGAGAGAGAGAGTGAGAAGAGAGAGGAGAGAAGAGAGGAGAAGAGAGAGGAGAAGAGAGGAGAAGAGAGGAGAGGAGAAGAGAGAGATGAGAAGAGAGAGAGAGAGAGAGAGAAGAGAGAGGTAGAGAAGAGAGAGAGAGAAGGGAGACAGAGAGAAAGAGAGAGAGAGATGAGGGAGAGGAGATAGAGGAGGGAGAAGAGAGAGAGGAGAGTGAGAGAGAGAGGAGTGAGAGAGGAGAGAGAGAAGAGAGAGGAGATAGAGAGAAGGGAGAGAGAGAGAGGAGAAGAGAGAGGAGAAGAGAGAAAGAGAAGAGAGAGTAGAGAAGAGAGAGAGAGGAGAAGAGAGAGAGAAGAGAGATAGAGAGAGAGAGAGAGGAGAGAGAGAGAAGAAGAGAAGAGAGAGAGAGAAGAAGAGAGAGAGGAGAGAGAGACAGAGACAGAGATACAGAGACGGAGTCAGAGATACAGACAGAGAGAAAGTGACAGAGAGATAAAGAAAGAGACAGAGAGAGACAGAGAGGTAGACGGAGACGGAGAGACAGACAGAGAGAAAGAGACAGAACAGACAGACAGAGACAGGGATAAAGAGACAGACAGACAGACAGATAGGCACAAGACAAACAAACAGAAAAAAGAAAAGACAAGCAGACCAAAAAATTGAATGGATATACAAACGGGAAAAATACGGAGAGAAATAAATTAATAAAGAAAAAGGCATGCCGAGTTACTGAATCTGCTTTCTTAAAACCGGTACTACAATCCAATATTCTTTGCAATAGGATGACATTTTCATGTAAGGAGGGACGAGAGAGAGAGAGAGAGAGAGAGAGAGAGAGAGAGAGAGAGAGAGAGGGAGAGAGAGAGAGAGAGAGAGAGAGAGAGAGAGAGAGAGAGAGAGAGAGAGAGAGGAGAGAGAGAGAGAGAGAGAGAGAGAGAGAGAAGAGAGAGAGAGAGAGAGAGAGAGAGGTGAGAAACAAAATTAGATTGCAAGAAGAAAAAACACGTCGGTTAACAGTATCAACTTGTATAATTATCCTCTCTCCTCTTCTGATCATGTTCATGTATGTTTCTTTGTTGTTGTTGTTGTTGTTGTTGTTGTTTTTCTTTTCTTTTGTTTGTTCGGTTTCACCAATCCAACTCGCAAGAGACGGCAGCTATAGCAGAGTGGTTAAGATCATTCGCCTTCTAACCCTATGGGTTCATGAAGTTGTGGGTTCAAATCTAGGAAGTATATGGTGAGTTTAATTTCACGATCTCCTATGTTCTTAGTCCTTTATACTGTTGTTTTTTTTATAATTCCATTCTTTCTTTCTTAATTTGTTTATTTCTATTTGTTTTAAAAGATTTTTTAAAATTATATATTTATTTGCTTTTTTCTTTCTGCCTTTCTTTCTGCCTTTCTTTCTTCATTTCTTCCTTCTCTTTCTTTCTTTCTTTCCTTTCTTTCTTTCTTTCTTTGTCTTCTCTTCCGTTTTCGTTCAGTTTTGCTTCTTTCTCTATCCATGTTCATAGAGTATGCTTAAAAAAGACCACAAAAACATCGTGGGATTCGGGTACAATCAGAAACGCCAGGTGATCACACCTGTCGGTACGGATCTACCCCTTTTCATGTCTAAAGCACTCTACCCACACTTTTTTTTATATTCCAGCATACACGCTGCCAGACTAATCCGGAGAAAGAAAGGACAAAAGCTTTTTAGCAGACAAGACTCCTTAAAGGTTAAAAAAAAAGAGAAATAGTGTCTGTGGGGGGGAAAAGGTGCAAGAAAACGCAGCTTTCCTGTCAGCTGTCATTTCACAGTGGTTCCTTGATGGCATTGTAGACATCTGCACTTCACACTGTCTGGCTGGCATTGCCTGGGAGGCAGGCAGGCAAGCAGGAGAGAAATCTGAACTTTGAACTCTTGGGAGAGAAAGGGGGAGAGAGAGAGGAGGAGGTGGGGGGGGGGGGGGGGGGTGCTGACACAGAGAAAGAAAGGAGTATAACAATGGAAAAAGAGAAGGGGAACAGATGAAGGAATTGAGAGCAGAGCAGAGGAGAGCAGAGCAGAGCAGAGCAGAGAGAGAGAGAGAGAGAGAGAGAGAGAGAGAGAGAGAGAGAGAGAGAGATAGAGAGATACAGAGACAGAGACAGAGACAGAGACAGAGAACGAGACAAAGAGACAGAGAGAAGGAGACAGACAGACACAGACAGATATACACAGACAGGCAGACAGACAGCAAGGACATAGAGAGATAAATAGACAGACAGACAGACAGAGAGGGAGACAGACATACAGACAAGGCAGGCAGAGATGCAGAGACAGAAAGACAGACAGGGAGAGAGACCAAGAGACAGCGACAGAGAGAGAGAGAGAGAGAGAGAGAGAGAGAGAGAGAGAGAGAGAGAGAAGAGAGAGAGAGAGAGAAAAGAAAGATAGAGAGAACGAGAGAAACATAGAAAAGAAGACAAAGATAGAAAGAGATCCAGAGAGACAGAGAGAGAGAACCAGATTCACCAGACACACACAAAAACACAAGACACTGGCATTAATTAGCAGTGACACAAGAATCTGAGACAAACACACAGAGAGCAAAACAAGCAACAACAACAATAAAAAAAATGTTAATTGAGATGAAAGGATCGCAAGAGGTTAGTGCCACACATCTTCGCTAGGATGCAAGGCATTCTTTCTCGGTTAATAAAGGAGAAAAAGAAAACCCAGAGTGTATGGCTGGTACTGTTGTAAGAAAGCGTGAGGAAAAAGCGTCAGTTAACAATCAGTTTTTTAAAATTTTTTGTGCGTGAGTGTGTGTGTGTGTGTGTGTGTGTGTGTGTGTGTGTTGTGTGTGTGTGTGTGTGTGTGTGTGTGTGTGTGTGTGTGTGTGTGTGTGTGTGTGTGTGTGTGTGTGGTGTGTGTGTGTGTGTGTGTGTGTGTGTGTGTGTGTGTGTGTGTGTGTGTGTGTGTGTGTGTTTTGTGTGTGTGTGGTGTGTGTGTGTGTGTGTGTGTGTGTGTGTGTGTGTGTTTCTCTCTGTGTGGT
>CM054147.1:36411123-36418623 GCA_028751875.1 Rapana venosa | reverse complement strand
TTCTTCTTCTTCTTCTTCTTCTTCTTCTTCTCTTCTTCTTCTTCTTCTTCTTCTTCTTCTTCTTCTCTTCTTCTGTCTCTCTGTCTGTCTGTCTGTCTGTCTGTCTGTCTGTCTGTCTGTCTGTCTGTCTCTCTCTCTCTCTGTCTGTTTCTCTTTGTCTCTCTGTCTCTCTCTCTCTCTCTCTGTCTCTCTTTGTCTCTCTGTCTCTCTGTCTCTCTCTCTTTCTCTCTCTCTCTCTCTCTCTCTCTCTCTCTCTCTCTCTCTCTCTCTCTCTCTCTCTTTCTTTCTTTCTTTCTTTCTCTTGGGATAGCCTACTGGTAAGAACATTGCACTCGCAATTCTTCAATTTAACGTCTGTTCACACTCAGTGATATTAGAATGCACTCGCAATCCGACGACCCGGGTTCGATTCCTGTTCAAGGGGATATTTTCCCCTGGAGTTAACATCAGTGCAGACTCCACTCTCCCCAAATGTCCTTCGGATGAGACTATAAGCCGAGGCCCTGTGTGCGAACGCACGCAGAACATCTTGCGCTCACGAGAAAGTCCTGTTCCGCTTTTCGTAAGAGTAGGCCATTGTGTGCCGGTGGGAACAGATGACAGAATTGACAAACTATCAAAGTATTACAAAGTATATCCAGCCTTGCTATAATAATGATTTCTTTTCTCTTCCTTCATTTCTTTGTCTCTTTCTTTCTTTCAGCCTTTCTTTCTTTTCTTTCATTCCGTCTCCCTTTTTTTTCGGTTCATCCAAAAAATCTTTGTACCTCCTTTTCTTCAAAGATTCCCCCCCCCTTTCAGCCACACTGTTGTCAGACAAAACGTCGAGAGACAAGAACAGGGGTGAAGCTCCAACACCAGTCTGCTGAAAAGACATGTCCGCCATTTGTAATGGAGGGACACCACAGCATCTCCATCTCCTGCCACCTGTAGTCTCTGTTTTTCTTCTTTGTTTTGTGTTCTTTCTTTGTTTTTCTTTGTTTGTTTGTTTTTCTTTCGTTCTTTCTTATAATTATTATTTCATTCGTTTCTTCTTTCTGTGTGTTTCTTTTTCTTGGGTTCTTTCTCTTTCTTTCTTTCTCTTTCTTTCTTTTTCTTTCTTTCTTTTGTTTTTTCTTTCTTTTCTTTCATTCTTTCTTTCTTTTATTTCATTCTTTTTTTGTTCTTTTCGTTCTTTCTTTCTTTCTTTCTTTTCTCTTTCTCTCTCTGTCTCTCTCTCTCTCTCTCTCTCTCTCTCTCTCTCTCTCTTTTCTTCTTTCTTTCTCTCTCTCTTCCTTCCTGTTCTGATATAATAGTACTATTGTCCTTCTATAGTTCTTTGTCCTTTTCTTTCTTTCAGCCTTTCTTTCTTTCATTCCGTCTCCCCTTTTTTCTGTTCATCCTAAAATCTTTATACCTCCTTTTCTTCAAAGATCCCACCCCCACCCCCCATTTCAGCCACACTGTTGTCAGACAAAACGCCGAGAGACAAGAACAGGGGTGAAGCTGCAACACCAGTCTGCTTAAAAGACATGTCCGCCATTTGTAATGGAGGGACACCACAGCATCTCCATCTCCTGCCACCTTTAGTCCCTTTTTTTCTTCTTTGTTTCGTTTTCTTTCTTTCTTTTTCTTACGTTCTTTCTTATAATCATTATTTCATTCGTTTCTTCTTTCTATGTGTTTCTTTTTCTTTAGTGTTCTTTCTGTTTCTTTCTTTCTCTTTTTTCTTTCTTTCTTTCCTTCTTTCTGTCTTTCTTTCTCTGTCTTTCCTTCTTTCTTTCTTTCTTTGTTTCTGTTCCTTTCTTTCTTCCTTTCTTTCTTTCCTCCCTTCTTTCTTTCTTCTTTACGTTCTTTCTTTCGTGCTCTCTCTGTCTTCCTGTATGATAATAATTACATAGTGTCTTTTTTTTTTTTGGTTTCCTTGTCTCTCTTTTTCTGTCCGTCTTTCTTTCTTTCATTCCATCTTCCCCTCTTCTGTTCATCCTAAGATCTGTATTCCTCCTTTTCGTCAAAGATCTCTCCCCGCACCCCCTTTCAGCCACACTGTTGTCAGACAAAACGTCGAGAGACAAGAACAGGGGTGAAGCTCCAACACCAGTCTGCTGAAAAGACATGTCCGCCATTTGTAATGGAGGGACACCACAGCATCTCCATCTCCTGCCACCTTTAGTCTCTGTTTTTCTTCTTTGTTTCGTTTTCTTTCTTTTATTCGTCCAGGCTTGTTTCTTACGTTTTTTCTTATAATCATTATTTCATTCGTTTCTTCTTTCTCTGTGTTTATTTTTCTTTAGTGTTCTTTCTGTTTCTTTCTTTCTTTCATTTTTTTTCTTTTCTTTATTTCTTTCTTTTGTTTTTTCTTTCTTTTCTTTCATTCTTTATTTCTTTTGTTTTTTTCTTTTCTTTCATTCTTTTTTTTTATCTTTTCGTCCTGTGTTTCTTTCTTTTCTCTCTCTCTCTCTCTCTCTCTCTCTCTCTCTCTCTCTCTCTCTCTCTCTCTCTCTCTCTCTCTCTCTCTCTCTCTCTCTCTCTCTCTCTCTTTCTTTCTTCTCTTTCTCTTCCTTCCTGTCTTGATATAATATTACTTTTGTCCTCCTATATTTCTTTGTCTCTTCCTTTCTGTCAGCCCTTCTTTCTTTTCTTTCATTCTGTCTCCCCTTTTTTCCTGTTCATCCTAAAATCTTTGTACCTCCTTTTCTTCAAAGATCCCACCCCACCCCTCTTTCAGCCACACTGTTGTCAGACAAAACGTCGAGGGACAAGAACAGGGGTGAAGCTCCAACACCAGTCTGCTGAAAAGACATGTCCGCCATTTGTAATGGAGGGACACCACAGCACCTCCATCTCCTGCCACCTTGAGTCTCTTTTTTCTTCTTTCTTTGTTTTTCTTTCTTTGTTGTTTTTTTCTTTCGTTCTTTTTTATAAGTGTTATTTTATTCGTCTCTTCTCTCTGTGTGTTTCTTTTTCTTTAGTTCTGTCTGTTTCTTTCTTTCATTCTCTTTTGTTTTCTTTCTTTTCTTTCAATCTTTTTTTGTTCTTTTCGTTTTTTCTTTCTTTTCTTTAATTCTTTCTTTCTTCTTTTTCGTTCTTTCTTTCTTTGCTTTCTCTCTCCCTCCCCCCCCCCCCCCCCCCCCCTCTCTCTCTCTCTCTCTCTCTCTTTCTCTCTCTCTCTCTTTCTTTCTGTCTCTCTCTCTTCCTTCCTGTCTTGATATAAAGTTACTTTTGTCCTTCTCTATTTCTTTGTCTCTTTCTTTCTGTCAGCCCTCCTTCTATTCTTTCATTCTGCCTTCCCTCTTCTGTTCATCCTAAAATCTTTATACCTCCTTTTCTTCAAAGATCCCACCCCTCCCCCACTTTCAGCCACACTGTTGTCAGACAAAACGCCGAGAGACAAGAACAGGGGTGAAGCTCCAACACCAGTCTGCTTAAAAGACATGTCCGCGATTGGAATGCAAGCGAAACCACAGCATCCTCCATCTCCTGCAGTCTGTCACTTCGCCAAGGGGATTGTGGAGTTTTGTGCTTCCATCCCAATCCTCTCCGGCCGCTTTCTTTTTCAATTGAGAGAGAGAGGGGGGGGGGAGAGTTAAAGAGAGAGAGAGAGAGAGAGAGAGAGAGAGAGAGAGAGAGAGAAACTTAAAGAGAGAGAGGGGGGGGAGAGAAAGAGAGAGAGACACACATAGAGAGAGGTGGTAGAGAGAGGAGGAGAGAGAGAGAGACAGACAGACAGACAGAGACACATAGAGAGAGGTGGGAGAGAGAGAGAGGGAGAGAGAGACAGAGACGGAGAGAGACACATAGAGAGGTGGGAGAGAGAGGAGGACAGAGACACATAGAGAGAGATAGTAGAGAGAGAGGGAGACAGACAGACAGGCAGACAGAGACACATAGAGAGAGGTGGGAGAGAGAGAGGAAGAGAGAGACAGGGAGAGGCACATAGAGAGGTGGGAGAGAGAGATGGAGAGAGAGAGAAAGACAGACAGAGAAACAGAGGGAGACACATAAAGAGAGGTGGGAGAGAGAGAGAGACAGACAGACAGACAGAGACAGAGACAGGGAGACAGAGAGAGACATATAGAGAGAGGTTGGAGAGAGAGACAGAGACAGAAGGAGACACATAGAGAGAGGTGGGAGAGAGAGAGAGAGAGGGAGAGAGAGACAGAGAGAGACACATAGAGAGAGGTGGGAGAGAGAGAGACAGAGACACATAGAGAGAGATAGTAGACAGAGATGGAGACAGACACAGAGAGAGAGAGAGACAGACAGACAGACAGAGACACATAGAGAGAGGTGGGAGAGAGAGAGGAAGAGAGAGACAGGGAAAGGCACATAGAGAGGTGAGAGAGAGAGGGGGAGAGAGACAGAGAGACAGAAAGACAGAGAGACAGAGAGAGACACATAGAGAGAGGTGGGAGAGAGAGATGGAGAAAGAGAGAAAGACAGACAGAGAAACAGAGGGAGACACATAAAGAGAGGTGGGAGAGAGAGAGAGACAGACAGACAGAGACAGAGACAGGGAGACAGAGAGAGACATACAAGAGAGGTTTGAGAGAGAGACAGAGACAGAAAGAGACACATAGAGAGAGGTGGGAGAGAGAGAGGGAGAAAGAGAGACAGAGAGACAGGAAGAGACACATAGAGAGAGGTGGGAGAGAGAGAGGGGGAGAGAGAGAAAGAGAGACCCAGAGAGAGACACATATAGTGAGGTGGGAGAGAGAGAGAGGGAGAGAGAGAGAGAGTCAAAGATAGACACATATAGTGAGGTCGGGGAGAGAGAGAGAGAGAGAGAGAGAGGAGAGAGAGAGAGAGAGAGAGAGAGAGAGAGAGATAGACAGATAGAGAGAGAGAGAGAGTAATGATAATGATAACGATAACGATATTTTTATTTTATGAGGGTAATAGAATAAGTATAATACCTTTTTTGACTAGCAACCAAAGGGAGACACACACACACACACATACAGAGACACACACACACATAATATCATCATCACCACCACCACCACCACCACCACCACTAATATCACTATATCACTAATATCACCACTAATATCACTGAGAGTGAACAGACGTTAAATTGAACACACACACACACACACACACACACACACACACACACACACACACACACACACACACACACACACACACACTCTCTCACAACACAAAGTGTATTGTAATCTCTGTGATGACGGACTCGTCTTTCTAGGAAACAGGTGTCTGAAAGGTCAGCAACAACACGTGTTCAGTGTATCGTTATCTCTCTGGATTGGTCTGCTGACATTTTGACTGAAAGTGTAAGGGTTAAGAGAGAAAAAGTGGGATTAGACTGGTATTGGAGAGAGAGATTGAGAGAGAGAGAGAGGCAGAAACAGAGTCAGAGAAACAGAGAGAGAGGCGAGAGAGAGACAGGGAGACAGAGAGAGGGAGAGATATAGAGAAACAGAGACAGAGAGAGGGAGAGAGACAGAGATAGAGAGAGAGGAAGAGAGATAGAGAGACAGAGACAGAGAGAGGGAGAGAGACAGAGGCGGGGAGACAGAGAGAGAGAGGCATAGACAGAAAAACAGAGAGAGAGGGAGAGAGACAGAAACAGGGAGACAGAGAGAGACAGAGACAGAGAAACACAGAGAGAGGTAGAGAGACAGAGACAGAGAGGGAGAGGGAGAGACAGAGACAGAGAGACAGAGAAACAGAGAGAGGGGGAGAGAGACAGAGACAGGGAGACAGAGAGAGAGGGAGAGACAGAGACAGAGAGACAGAGAGGGGGAGAGAGACAGAGACACACAGAGAGAGGGGGAGAGAGACAGAGAGACAGCCAGCCAGAAACAGAGACAGACAGACTAACAGACAGAACGAAGAGAGAGAGAGAGAGAGAGAGGAGAGAGAGAGAGAGAGAGAGAGAGAGAGAGAGAGAGAGAGAGAGAGAGAGAGAGAGAGAGAAAGAGAGAGAGAGAGAGAGAGAGAGAGATATGATGATGATGATGATGATGATGATGATGATGATGATGATGATGATGATGATGATGATGATGATGATGATGATGATGATGATGGCGGTGGTGGTGGTGTGGTGGTGATGATGATGATGATGGTGGTGGTGGTGGTGGTGACGATGACGATGACGACGACAACGACGACGACGATGATGATGATGATGAGACAAAGAAACAGAGAAGGAAGCAGAAACAGAGGCATAGAAGCAGATACAGAGATAGAGAGAAGGGGGGGTGGGGGGTGGGGGGGGGGGGGGAGAAAGCGAGGAATGACCAGCCGCCATGGCGCAGTGGTTAGCGCCCTTGGGTTACGGACTGGAAGGTCGCGGGTTCGAATCCCATAAGAGTCATAGGGATTTTTCGGACTCCGGCCGGCTCCTACCCAGAGTGAGTGTGCTGTGGGCTCAGTGGGAAGACTGGGACCACACAGTCGAGCTTCATCCACTTAACGGATGCGAGTTTGAGAGTGTTGCTCAAATTACCTGACCAACACTGCAGGTGTCTGTATCTCTCGGGCCCGGTTGACGCCGGGATATATTATGATAGTAAGCGTAGAGTACAACCCTGTCAAGTAGTCTCAAAGCATATGCACTTCCACAGCAGCATCATTACGTCATCCTCATTGTCATTGATTATCATGCATTATAAAATATATAAAAAATGCCTCTGATTCGGTGGTCCCGAATTCTCTGGTCTCATGGTGGCCTCAGATTCGGTTTGCCCATACACTTCTGTGCCTGTGGTGAGTTTGTGTCAAAGCCTTTGGGGTTGGAGGTTCGCGGGGGACGGTCGTTGGAGGGACGTTGTTGTGGTTGCCACCTGGGGTGGGCAACTCACTCAGTCTGGCTCCGCGACTGAGCTAATACTGTCGTTAGTAGGGGGCTTAGTAGGTGGTGTCCTGCGTATGTTAGCTCAGAACAGGCACCACTGAACACCACCAAAGTGACCCAGCAGCAGTGCAGGGCCCCTCTGGCTGGTGGCCCCACGGCGGCCTGATAGTGATGGGCTCCCTGTGGACTTCCGACCCTGAGGATGAGACATAACAAATCTGGGTGTGGTTGTGGCGGGGAGATTGGAATGAGCGGCGTGGGAACAGTAGGACGGGGGTTGTCAGAAGATGAGGCAGCAAAAAAAAAAAAAAAAAAAAAAAAAAAGCGAGAGAATGAAGGCGAAAAGAAGACAAAGACAGAGAGACTAAATTAATAGGGTCACACACGACAGGAAGGTACAAAGACAGAGAAAAAGAGTTAGACAGACATAGAGCTAGACGCAGACGAGAAATTGCATACTGACAAGCAGGTAAATGGACAGACTCAGACAAAAAGACTAACACACACAGAGACACCAAAAGTAAGCATCATTTTTAAAAAAAATCTTTATTTTCATATTGTTCAACTAGACACGCAAACTGAGGCAAAAACAGATGCAATTTTTTTTAAAGAAAAGAAAATGTTGTTGCAGTTTCAGAAGATGTACTTTTGTTTTCGCAAAGTGTGGAAAAGCATGAATTTTCAAGAAACCATAG
>CM054147.1:36383623-36403623 GCA_028751875.1 Rapana venosa | reverse complement strand
GTCAGTCAGTCAGTCAGTCAAAAGGCCAGAGCCCTTGGGCAGTTAGTGAACTGAAATAGAGAGTCACAGGAAACCTGCTGCAGTGGTAAAAAGATAAGCTAGCTAGCTGTGAGACTGACAACACACACACACACACACAAGCACATACACACACACAAACACATACACACACACAAACACACACACACACACATACACACACACACACACACTACCAGACTGACAACACACACACACACAAACACATACACACACACTACCAAACTGACAACACACACACACAAACAAACACAAACACACACACACACACTCACACACACACAAACACACAACACACACACACACACAACATCACACACAATCACACACACATACACACACAAACTCCCTCTCTTCCTCTGTCTCTGTCTCTGTCTCTCACACACACACATATACACACAAACACACACACACAAACACACACAAACACACACCACAAACATACACAAACACACACACAAACACACACAAACACACACAAACACACACACACACACACACACACCTACCTCCACCCAGTGAGGTGAGGTCACGCCAGGTCAGGTGAGGTGAGGTGAAAGGAGGTGGGGATGAGGTGAAGTGAGGTGAGGTGAGGTGAGGTAGGAATAGGGGAGGCTAAGTGAAAGGAGGTGGGATGAGGTGAGGTGAGGTGAGTTTAAGTAAAAGGTGAGGTGGGGTGAGGTAACAGGTGAGGAGAGGTGAGGTAAATTGTTGGGTGAGGTAAGGTGAAATGTGAGGAGAGGTAAGGTGAGATGAGGTGAGGAGATGAGATGAGTTGAGGTGAGGTGAGGAGATGAGATGAGTTGAGGTGAGGAGATGAGATGAGTTGAGGTGATGCGAGTTGAGATGAGGTGAGGTGAGGTGAGGTGAGGCGAGGTGAGATGAGATCAGATGAGTTGAGGTGAGGTGAGGTAAGGTGAGATGAGTTGAGGTGAGATGAGGCAAGGTGAGATGAGTTGAGGTGAGGTGAGTCGAGGTGAAAGGAGATGTAAGGTCAGGTAAGGTGAAATGAGGTGGGAGGAAGGGTGGTGAGGAGAGGGGAGGGGAAGTGAAAGGTAAGGAGAGGTGAGATGAAAGGAGAGGTAAGGTGAGGTGAATAGAGGTGAGTTGAAAGAGGTGGGATGAGGTGAGGTGAGGTGAGGAAAGGTAAGGTGAAAGGTGAGGTGAAAGGTGAGGTGAGGAAAGGTGAAGTGAGGTAAAGGAGGTGGCATTAAGTGACTTGAGGTGAGATTTTGATATTGAGTACCACTTTCAGTCACAACAGACTTCGATGCTTCCAATCCAAAACACTCACAGCCCTGCCCTACCACAGAGGCCATACAGGGGCTGTCACCCCATAGCATTTCTAAATCGAAGATGAAAACGTTGCTACTCCATACAGGTCATATCCTCTTCCACAGCAAAAATTCCCTAACTTGATTAGTGAGATACAGTGTGTGTGGTTTTTTGGGGGGTGGCCCTTAAGGGAGTTAAACTAAGGAACATCTAACAACAGTTAAACTCAGCTTTCACCTTGAGGTTCAATTTTTTTCTAGCTGTCCTCTGAGTCAATCTTTCTTTCGCACGTCTGCAAAGCTACCTCTTAAAGTGTTCACAGGCTCTGATCCAATCCAATCCAATCCTGTCTTGTTGTTTATAGCCCCGCCGACAACAGAGGCCATATGGGGGCTGTCTCCTCGTGGAATTTTAAATCTCAGATTAAATCAGTAGGGTTTTTGTTGGGTTTGAGAAGGAAAAGAAAGCTACGCAAGATGCAGAGAATTTTAGCCTGTAGCTAAAAGACACGTCGTAAGCTTTCTTCAGGGATAAATAAAACGAGGGCTTTTGCAGCCCAGAACCGAAGGCATTCGTGTGTTTAAAGGGATGTAACTCTCTGTTCCTGAGTTGCCTTTTTTTGTTTTCTGTTCTCTTCTTGTTTTTGTTCAATTTACAAATTTCGTTTTCATTTTGCACAGTGTCCTCCCCCCTCCCCCCCCCCCCCCCCCCCCCAAAAAAAAATGTTGACATAAACTTGTTATATAATTATACAGAAAAAGAAGAGAAAATAGCTAAGAGTAAATAAATCGTTTTAAACGTTACAGCTTGCAATGTATTACGTCCAATCCAATTTCCTTGTTTATTTCACCGCCGACCACAGAAGCCATATTGGGGCTATCGCCTCATGCAGTTTTTAGATCTCATATGTTGTTAAACTTGTGCAGCTATAATTTATACAGATTGGGGACGGGATAGCTCATTGGTCAGAACACTCGCTTTTTTCTCCAGCTCAGGTTAAACAGCATCGAGCGTGGTTACCACTTGGATGGGTGACCGTTTGAGCGCCTTGGCTTCAGTACAGTCCCCCAGTTCACGCAGCTGGAAATGGGTACCTACCCTCTTTAGGGTCAGGGAAGGTAAAGCAGCGAGAGAGAGGTGATGGGCGCCGCCCTCATTATGCTGGCCCCTACAAAAAAAGGTTTAAAACCGTCACTCCTGTCGTTCCTTGTATCAACGCCCTGGCCAAAACCATAAGGATCATATCACTCTTGTTTTCCTCATATCTCATTCTTCCTCTCTCAATCCTTAATGCTTTTTGTAGTTCGGCATCATTTACATTCCATTCACTTCGTTCCAAGTTTTACCACTCCATTAAAAAGCCATCTTTCTTTTACAGGGCTGGCTACTTGTTTTTCACACGTTTCCCCACTTTTAACACACCAGGGCTCACCTGTTGGCTATCTACCTTTACTTTTCCCAGTCTCAGACCAACTGCCCATGCTTTGTTCACAGCTGAGGGCTGGATGAAAAAAAGTCTTTGTAAAAAAATTTTTTTGCTGCCTCATCCTCCGCGAAATCCCCCGTCCTGCTGTTCCCACGCCGCTCATTTCAATCTCCCCGCCACAACCATACCTAAACCTTTCATGTCTCATCCTCAGGGTCGGAAGTCACTATCAGGCCGCCATGGGGCCACCAGCCAGATGGGCCCTGCACTGCTGCTGGTTCACTTTTGTGGTGTTCAGTGGTGCCTGTTCTGAGCTAACATACGCAGGACACCACCTACTAAGCCTCCTGCTAACGACAGTATTAGCTCAGTCGCGGAGCCAGACTAAGTGAGTTGCCCACCCGAGGTAGCAACCACCACAACGTCCCTCCAACGACCGTCTCCCTGAACCTCCAACCCCAAAGGCCCTGACACAAACTCACCACAGGCACAGCAGTGTATGGGCAAACCGAGTCTGAGGTCACCATGAGACCAGAGCAACCGGGACCACCGCATCAGAGGCAATTTTTTTATTGCATGATGATCAATAACAATGAGGATGACGTAATGATGCTGCTGTGGAACTGCATAGGCTCTGAGACTACTTGACAGGGTTGTACTCTATGCTTACTATCATAATATATCCCGGCGTCAACCGGGCCCGAGAGATACAGACACCTGCAGTGTTGGTCAGGTAACTTGAGCAACACTTTCAAACTCGCATCTGCTAAGTGGATGAAGCTCGACTGTGTGGTCCCAGTCTTCCCACTGAGCCCACAGCACACTCACTCTGGGTAGGAGCCGGCCGGAGTCCGAAAAATCCCTATGACCCTTATGGGAATCGACCCACGACCTTCCAGTCCGTAACCCAAGGCGCTAACCACTGCGCCATGGCGGCTGGTAAGTCTTTGTAACTTAATCTATAGCTCTCTTGAAATACAATCGTGTTTGCGCGTTTGTTCACACGTGAGAATAAGATATCCTTGTCTAAAACCAGAAGACAGGTCAAGAATTGTACTCTGTAACTCGTGCTGCGTAGGAGTGATGCCATTGAAGTGTTGTGAGTGAAGTCATTTGTTTCCTCTGTATTCTTGTCCTCTTTTGGGTATTTTTTTTATTAGGAGGCTCTTAGGATACTTTTTTTTCAAGTGTGTCTATTTATTTGTATGTATGTGCGTGCGTGGGTGCGTGGGTGCGTGGGTGCGTGTGTGTGTGTGTGTGTGTGTGTGTGTGTGTGTGTGTGTGTGTGTGTGTGTGTGTGTGTGTGTGTGTGTGTTGTGTGTGTGTGTGTGTGTGTGTGTGTGTGTGTGTGTGTTTGCATATACTCATGCTTGTGTACACGCACACACAAACCCTTACCCAGCTATCGCATCATTCAAACATTCATTTTTATTCAATACGTTTGCAGTATAATCTACGGCTGAACTGTCCACAGGCTTTGAATCAACTGGCTGTCCTTTGCTGACAGGCAAAAAGCAATGCCAGAGAAAGAAGCAAGGAGTGTTGGTGCCGGTGGCTTCGCGAAAGACACATGGTTTCTGTCTTTGAAAGATGGGATTCTGTCATTCTCTAACATCGGGGATGGGATTAAAGTGCCGTGAGTGTAGGCATTGGTTTTTTTGTGCATGTTTCTTATTATTCTTTTTTTTTTGTCGGTTGCGTTTTCGAAACTTTTTTCTTGTCAAACTGGTACTCTGTTTTGATTTTGTTTGTTTGTTTGGTTTGGGGAATTTTTTTTTCATTATTTTATCTTTATTCAGTTTCGGTTTTAGTTGCTGGGTTGGGTTTCTTTTTTGTCTTTTTTTCTGGTTTTAGCTTTCTTTTCTGGGTGTGCTGCTTTCACATAAAAGACATTTTGCAGCGATGGTGTAGGCGTGCGTGCGTGTGTGAGTGCGCGCATGTGTGTGTGTCTGTGTATGTGTTTGTGTGTGTGTTTGTGTGTGTGCATGTGTGCGTGCGTGCCTAAGTGTATGTGCGTGTGTTTGTGTGTGTATATGTGTGTATGTGGTGGGGGGGGGTGTATGTGTGTACTCATGCTCGTGTATGTGCACACAAACCCTTATCCAGCTAATACTCAGCCTTTCCAACTAAAACCATACGACCATATCATATAACTGATCGCACAAAAAACACAACTGAAAGAAAGAAAAAACATAAAGAAACACAATACGATATTGAAACCAAGTATCGAAAGAACACACACTCATTTCCCTCATAATATTCCTGCCGCTTCTTTTCACCCAGTATTTAGAACCAGCTTTTTTTCACTCTGTTCAATTTTACCTCAATCCGCTATCGCATTATTCAAACATTCATTTTTATTCAATACCTTTGCAGTATAATCTACGGCTGAACTGTCCACAGGCTTTGAATCAACTGACTGTCCTTTGCTGACAGGCAAAAAGCAATGCCAGAGAAAGAAGCAAGGAGTGTTGGTGCCGGTGGCTTCGCGAAAGACACATGGTTTCTTTCTTTGAAAGATGGGATTCTGTCATTCTCTAACAGCGGGAATGAGATTAAAGTGCCGTGAGTGTAGGCATTCGGTTTTTTGGTGTGTATGTTTCGTTTCTTTTTTTTTCTTTTTTTTTTTTGTTTGTTGCGTTTCGAAACTTTTCTCCTTTTCAAATTCGTTCTCTGTTTTGATTTTGTTTGTTTGGTTGTTTTGGGATTTTTTTTCCATTATTTATCTTTATTCAGTTTTGGTTTTTATGTTGTTGGTTGGCTTTGGTGGGGGGGGGATAGTTTTAGCTTTCTTTCCTGTGTGTGCTGCTTTCACATAAAAGACAATATGCAGCGATGGTGCAGGCGTGCGTGCGTGTGTGAGTGCGCGCATGTGTGTGTGTCTGTGTGTGTGTGTTTGTGTGTGTGTTTGTATTGTGTGCACGTGTGCATGCGTGCGTACGTGTATGTGTGTGTGTGCTTGTGTGTGTATATGTGTGTATGTGGTGGGGGGGGGAGGATGTATGTGTGTACTCATGCTCGTGTATGTGCACACAAACCCTTATCCAGCTAATATTCAACCTTTCCAACTAAAACCATACGACCATATCATATAACTGATCGCACAAAAAACACAACTGAAAGAAAGAAAAAACATAAAGAAACACAATACGATATTGAAACCAAGTATCGAAAGAACACACACTCATTTCCCTCATAATATTCCTGCCGCTTCTTTTCACCCAGTATTTAGAACCAGCTTTTTTTCACTCTGTTCAATTTTACCTCAATCCGCTATCGCATCATTCAAACATTCATTTTTATTCAATACCTTTGCAGTATAATCTACGGCTGAACTGTCCACAGGCTTTGAATCAACTGACTGTCCTTTGCTGACAGGCAAAAAGCAATGCCAGAGAAAGAAGCAAGGAGTGTTGGTGCCGGTGGCTTCGCGAAAGACACATGGTTTCTGTCTTTGAAAGATGGGATTCTGTCATTCTCTAACTGCGGGGATGGGATTAAAGTGCCGTGAGTGTAGGCATTCGGGTTTTTTGTGTGTATGTTTCGTTTCTTTTTTGTTTTGTTGGTTGCGTTTTCGAAACATTTTTTCTTTTCAAATTTGTACTCTGTTTTTGGTTTTGTTTGTTTGGTTTGGGGAATTTTTTTTTCATTATTTTATCTTTATTCAGTTTCGGTTTTAGTTGCTGGTTGGGTTTCTTTTTTGTCTTTTTTTGCTGGTTTTAGTTTCTTTTCTGGTGTGCTGCTTTCACATAAAAGACATTATGCAGCGATGGTGCAGGCGTGCGGGCCTGTGTGAGTGCGTGCATGTGTGTGTGTCTGTGTGTGTGTTTATGTGTGTGTTTGTGTGTGTGCACGTGTGCATGCGTGCGAACGTGTATGTGTGTGTGTGCTTGTGTGTGTATATGTGTGTATGTGGTGGGGGGGGGAGGATGTATGTGTGTACTCATGCTCGTGTATGTGCACACAAACCCTTATCCAGCTAATATTCAACCTTTCCAACTAAAACCATACGACCATATCATATAACTGATCGCACAAAAAACACAACTGAAAGAAAGAAAAAACATAAAGAAACACAATACGATATTGAAACCAAGTATCAAAAGAACACACACTCATTTCCCTCATAATATTCCTGCCGGTTCTTTTCACCCAGTATTTAGAATCAGCTTTCTTCACTCTGTTCAATTTTACCTCAATCCGCTATCGCATCATTCAAACATTCATTTTTATTCAATACGTTTGCAGTATAATCTACGGCTGAACTGTCCACAGGCTTTGAATCAACTGGCTGTCCTTTGCTGAGAGGCAAAAAGCAATGCCAGAGAAAGAAGCAAGGAGTGTTGGTGCCGGTGGCTTCGCGAAAGACACATGGTTTCTGTCTTTGAAAGATGGGATTCTGTCATTCTCTAACAGCGGGAATGAGATTAAAGTGCCGTGAGTGTAGGCATTCTTTTTTGTGTGTGTGCATGCTTTTTTTTAAATTTATTTTTCTTGTCGGTTGCGTTTTCAAACTTTCTTCTTTTCAAACTCGTACTCAGTTTTCTGTTTTGTATTTTCTCTTTATTCAATAACGCTTTTTTTTCATTTTGTTGGTTTTTCATTTCATTGGTTTACCTTTCATTCCCGTGTGTGCTGCTTTTAAATAAAAGACATAATGCAGCAACTGTGAGGGGCTTGCGAGCGTGCGTGCGTGCGTGCGTGTTTGTGTGTGTGTGTGTGCATGCATGCGTGCGTGCGTATGCGTGTGTGTGCACACCTGCGTGCGTGAATGCGTGCGTGTGTGTGTGCGTTCCTGCGTGCATGTGTGTGTGTAGAGGAGGGGTGGGGGTTATCCAAAGTTAACTCTTTACATCTTCAACATTCTCTTAAGAGAAAAAAAAAAAACTCTTTCCACATAATTATTCTCTTCAAAGCCATAATAACTAGATGTTTTCTGCTCTTGATAGTTTTAGCTTCATTTTTCGTTTTAAATGGGGTGGTATTCATGACTTTAGTCAAATGTTTTGTACCTGATATCCTGGCATCATCATAATAATAATAATAATAATAATAATAAAAATGTATGGAATATATAAGTGCTTAATCTTGTAAAGCAACAAGTCAAAGCGCTCAGATGATAAGATTTTTGTTTATCGAGGATAATGGAATAAGCACTCAAGTGCTTGTTTTTTACATCCAGTCCCCGTGTGTATGCGGTTTTGTAAATTTTTCATCTGTTCCCACCGGCACACAATGGCCTACTCTTTCGAAAAGCGGAACAGGATTTAGCGTGTGCGCAAGATGTTCTGCATGCGTTCGCCACGGGGCCTCGGTTTATATTATCTTCAGACATCTTCATACTCCAAAAACAGAAGTTTGATGATTACTCGCAGAGCACAAGTCACACAGCATTAAGTTATCTTCCCTCACCTTTGAGCTAACGAACGCTGAGTGAGAGAAGAATGGACCGTATGTATTTTGTGGTAAGCAACCGTTTCTTCCCTTCTGGTGGGGTTCTGGTTTAATTTTTCTTTTGTTTGTTTTTGGTTTAGGGTGGTTTTCTTGGGGAGGGGGAGGGGATATTTTGGACTCTTTTTCTCGTCTTTTGTTAGTTCTATATTGTTCTTCATTTGTCTTGGCTGTTATTCTTGTCCTATGTTAGTTATTGTTGCTGCTGTTGTTGTGTATGTAATTTGTGTTTGTTTGATTGTTTATTTCCTTGCTGTGGTTGTTCTTGTTGATTCATATTTGTTTGTTTTGTTTTATTCAGTTGTTTGTATGGTTGAAGGTTTGTGTGTATATGTGTGTGTGAGAGGGGGGGGGGGGGGGGGAGGGAAGCAGTTGGTGTGGGTGTTTTAATTTTTATTTTGCTTTGTCTTCTTTGTTTGTTTTGGTTTGGTTTTTCTTTGTTGCTTGTTTGTTTGTGTTATTTCGGATATTTTTTCAAGATTTTTGAATTATTTGAATTGTATGGTCTAATATTCTTCTGGGTTTTTTGTTTTGTTTTTAATTCCACATATGCATATGTTATTGGGGTTTTTTTTGTTTGATTTGTATAGTTTACCATAGATTAGGTTTTTTATTCTATGTCTGCACATACATTATCTTTTTTTTCTCGCTTTTTTTTTCTTTCTTGGATAGATGGCTTGATGAAAAAAAGCAAATGCACTGCTTATTCAATGTACCATCTGAAAATAAAAGTTTGACTTGACTTGACACACAAAGTCCTTCGGATGAGACTATAAACCGAGGCCCCGTGTTCTAACGCATGCAGAACATCTTGCGCACACGTTAAATCCTGTTCCGCTTTTCGGAAGAGTAGGCCATTGTGTGCCGGTGGAAACAGATGACACAATTTACAAAACCGCATACACACGGGGACTAGATGTAAAAAAGCACATGAGTGCTTATTCCATTATCCTCGATATAAAAGAATAAATAAAAGAATAAATAAATAAATAAACACACGCACGCACGCACTCTCTCTATCACACACACACACACACACACAAACGCGCACACACACGCAATCACACACACACACACACACACACAACGCACAACGCACACCACACACACACACACACACACACACACACAACGCACACACACACACACACGCACAAACACACACGCACACACACACGCACACACACAAACGCACAAACACACACACGCACACCACACACACACACACACACACAAACACACACACGCACTCACACACACACACACATACAAACACACACACACATACAAACACACACACACACACACACACACACACACACACACACACACTAAATCACACACACTGGCTATTTCTTCTGCAAAAGACGGATAGGGTTTACAACCTATGTTTGAGATAATCAGCATGCGTGTGCACCCGGGATCTCAGCTTTTAATTTCAGCTGAAAGACTTTCAGGGGAGTGGGATCAGCACATAATTTTTCGAAACTTCTCCCTCATCCATTAAACCATGAGTAGCGGTCTGGGTACTAGTCTTTCGAATGAGACGATAAATCGAGGTTCCTTTGTAACACATCATTATCTAGCACACGTTAAAAAAAACCACGGCAACAAGAGAGTTGTCCCTGTCAAAATTATTATGTAAGAAAAAGCCACTTTTGATAGGGAACAAAATACAGTTGCAGACAGGAAAAATTTAAAACGTAAATGGCGCTGCACTTGTGGCGACGCGCTCTCCCCGAGGAGAGCAGCCCGAATTTCCCGCTAAGAAATCTGCCGTGACTTAAAGTGGTATAAATGAATAGATAAAATAAATGTTAAAATTTTTTCAGCTCCAGATTAAAAGTCCCCCGCAGACTCATAAACAGAGACTTGAACCCCCGCACCTTCCACTACCAGTATTGAGAATGTGACGCTCTTAGCGCTTATCTTATCTGAATGACAGTTCACAGGTACGAGGTCATTATTTTGTTTCCTTTGTTTATGTATTTATTTATGTATTTATTTACTTATTTATTTATTTACTTATTTATTTATTCATTCATTTATTTATTTATTTATGTTGTTGTTGTTTCTTGTTCAGCACTAAGTTTAGTGTAGTTCTCTTTGACCTTCGGAATGTTTAAAGGGAAGAAACCATCAGCAAACTAACGTTAATATGTGAGGGTTTGTTCCCCTTGTCAGTTCAAGAGAATTTCTCTATAGCTCAAAAAGAGCAAATAAACTAATGTGATTTGGGAGAAAGACTGGGATCAATGGGAGAGAGAAAGAAAACCATTTTAAAAATCAGAACCTGCTTTCAGGAACAAAGATAAAGGGAAAAAAGTATGATGCATACTAGTATGCTATTACTACTGCTGCTGCGGCTGCTATTGTTATTATTATTATTATTATTATTATTTTATTTTTTAATTTTTTTATATATATTATCATTATTATTATTATTATTTTATTATTTCTACTACGACTACTACTACTACTTCTGCTGCTGCTGTTGCTGCTGCTACCTAAGTACTACTACTACTACTACTGCCACTGCTACCAAACTACTACTACTACTACTACTACTACTACTACTAATACTACTGCCACTACTACCAAACTACTACTAATACTACTGCCACTGCTACCAAACTACTACTACTACTACTACTGCCACTGCTACCAAACTACTACTACTACTACTAATAATAATAATAATACTACTGCCACTGCTACCAAACTACTACTACTACTACTAATAATAATAATACTGCAACTGCTACCAAACTACTACTACTACTAATAATAATAATACTAACACTACTACCACTGCTTCCAAACTGCTACCAAACTACTACTACTGCTGCTGCTGCTGTTGCTGCTGCTGCTGCTGCTGCTGCTGCTACCACTGCTACCAAACTAATATTACTACTACTACTACTACTACTACTACTACAACTTTTACTACTGCTGCTGCTGCAAGACTTTATTTCAGGCAGTACCTTGGGCAAACGGGACCTGGCAGAATACATCTCTATAGATCCAGATTACAAATTGCTCTCTAGCGACGTTCGTGTTGTCCATGCCACCAGCCATGACCTATAGTACTCCAGTAGATAAGAAAAATACTCGCGGAATATGTTATCCTTACGTCTAGACAAGAGGCCTCTTGCTTACAGTGTTTGGATGGGGACTGGAGGTTTAAAAAAAAATAGCACATAGGTACACATTCATTAACCTCAAAATATCTATCTATCTGTCCCGTAGTCTGACGACCGTGGGGGCACCCTCAAAGACTCAACAACCAGTTCCCTCCATTCCCCTCTCTCTGTTTTGCCTTTCTCAGGGTTTTGTTAAGTTCTAGGCCTGTCCATTCGCTGATGTTGTCCTCCCAGCTCTTCCTTGGTCTGCCTCTTCTTCTTCCTCCTTGGACAGTGCCTTGTAAAACTGTCTTTGCAAGTCCTGTGGATCTTGTGACATGCCCATACCATTTAAGTTTACGCTTTTTCACGATCGTTAGAAGGTTCTCATAGGGTCCAATGGTTTGCTGGATTCTGGTATGCACGCTTTCGTTGCTTATGTGGTCTTTGTAGGAGATGCCAAGGAGTCTCCGAAAGCATCTCATCTCCACCGCCTGTACTCTTCTCTCCAAATCTGCAGTCAGGGTCCATGATTCACAGGCATACAGAAATATGGATATGACAAGGGAGCGCATTAGTCTGATCTTGGAGATAAGTGAGATATTTTATCTCTCCAGATGGTGTTTAGTTTTGACAAAGCTGTTATTGTCTGTGCAGTCCTGCATACTACTTCTGGCTTGGATCCCTGGTCTGATACAATGGCTCCCAGGTACTTGAAGCTTTGAACTGTTTCCAGCTTCTGGTCATTAACCCTGATATCAGTGCTAATGCCGTTGGTGTTATTAGTCATCAGTTTGGTCTTCTCTGCACTGATTTCCATGCCGTATGTTTTGGAGGCCTTATTCAAGTGTTCTGTTAGGCTGGCAAGCTCTTTTTCTGATCCTGCTATTCCATCAATGTCATCTGCGAAGCGGAGGTTTGTGATCGTTCTGCCACCAATGCTGACTGATCCTTCATGATGTTCCAGTGCATCAGCCATGATTCTCTCAAGGAAGATGTTGAAAAGAGTGGGTGAGAGTAGACAGCCCTGCCTTACTCCAACTGTTGTTCGAAACCATTCTCCAATGTTGTTGTAGTAGTACACTGCACTGGTGGCCTCGCTGTACAGCTGTTTGATGACTCTGATCAGGTTTGCATTGATGCTGTACAAATTCATGGTTGCCCACAAAGCTGCATGCCACACCCTGTCAAATGCCTTCTTAAAATCGATAAATACGTGGTAAAGGTCTTGTTGATGTTGAAGGTACCGCTCACATAGTATTCTGAGGTTGAATATGTTCTGTTGTGCTGCGCCCTGCTCTGAAACCTGCTTGTTCCTCAGCAATGATGGTCTCTGCTTGTGGCTTCAGTCTATTCAATATTATCTGCAGCATGACCTTGCTTGGGTGGCGTATGAGGCTGATTGTGCGGTAATTATGGTATTGTTGTAGATTTCCTTTCTTGGGGAGGGTGATGATGAGTGACTGTGTCCATGGTGTTGGCCATTTTCCTGTCTGCCAGATCTTGTTGCAGATTCTTAGTAGGGCGCTGATCATGGCTTCCCCTCCAGCTTGAACCAACTCAGCTGGAATGTTGTCAGCCCCTGCTGACTTCCCCTTTTTCAGCGATCTGAGTGCTGTTTCCACTTCTTCTCGGAGGATAGGGTGACTGTCTGTGTCTTTGCTTGCGGGTACATTAAGGACTTCTGGATCTCCTGCGGTTCTATAGTTATACAGGTCGGAGCAGTATTCTGTCCATCTGTTCAGAATATCCTGGTCGTCAGTGAGACACTTCCCATTTTTGTCTTGGATTGTTAAACCTTTTCCCTGTTTTGTGCTAGTTAGGTCTTTCACCAGCTGATATGCTTTCTTGCTATTGTTTTTCTTGATGTTCTCTTCAATGTCTTGGCACTGTTCACCGATCCGTTTCTCTTTTGCCTCCGTCATGGACTTCCTGATTTTTTTGTTGACTGCCCTATATTGTTCTGCTCTTTCTTTTGTTTCATTTTTCTTTTTCTTCAACTCTCTACGCTTGTTGCATAGTTGTAGGATGTTAGGTGTGACCCATGGTTTTTTGACTGGTCGGTGTTTGCCAAGAAGCTCGCTTGCTGTTTCAGTCACTGCTGTATTGAAACTATTCGTCAGTGTATCTATGTCTGAGTCTATCACAGTGAGTGCTGCAAACTTTCCACCTATCCTTGCTTGAAACATTTCTAATACCTCTGGGTCCTTCAGCTTCTCGAGGTCAAATTTGATCCTGATGTTGTTCCGCTTGTGGATTTTCTTTTGACGTAGTCGGAAAGTCATCATCACAAGAATATAAGAATTTGAAAAAAGTTAATTTTTTGGAAGACTTTCTCTGGAATGGAGCCAAAACCAAGTTTTAACTTATTTATGTTGTTGTTGTTTCTTGTTCAGTACTAAGCTTGGTGTAGTTCTCTCTGACCCTCGGAATGTCTAAAGGGAAGAAACCATCAGCAAACTAACGTTAATATGTGAGGGTTTGTTCCCTTTGTCAGTTCAAGAGAAGAGAATTTCTCTATAGCTCAAAAGAGCAAATGGGAAAAAAAATTATTGTGATATGTGAATTGTGTGGAAGAATGGGATCGATGGGAGAGAAAACCCTTTTCAAAAAACAAAAATCAAAACCTGCTTTCAGGAACAAACATAAAGGGGGAAAAGTATTCATGCCAGTATGCTATTACTACTGCTGCTGCTGATGCTGATGCTGCTCTTATTATTTTATTATTATTATTATTATTATTATTATTTCTACTTCGACTACTACTGCTGCTGTTGCTGCTGCTACCACTGCTACAAAATTACTACTACTACTACTACTACTACTACTACTACTACTGCTGCTGCTGCTGCTGCTGCTGCTGCTGCTGCTGCTGCTGCTGCTGCTGCTGCTGCTGATGATGATGATGATGATGATGATGATGCTACCACTGCTACCAAACTACTACTACTACTACTACTACTACTGCTGCTGCTGCTGCTGCTGCTGCTGCTGCTGCTGCTGCTGCTGCTGCTGCTGCTGCTGCTGATGATGATGATGATGATGATGATGATGATGATGCTACCACTGCTACCAAACTACTACTACTACTACTACTACTGCTGCTGCTGCTGCTGCTGCTGCTGCTGCTGCTGCTGCTGCTGCTGCTGCTGCTGCTGCTGCTGCTGCTGCTGCTGCTGCTGCTGATGATGATGATGATGATGATGATGATGATGATGATGATGATGATGCTACCACTGCTACCAAACTACTACTACTACTACTACTACTGCTGCTGCTGCTGCTGCTGCTGCTGCTGCTGCTGCTGCTGCTGCTGCTGCTGCTGCTGCTGCTGCTGCTGATGATGATGATGATGATGATGATGATGCTACCACTGCTACCAAACTACTACTACTGCTGCTGCTGCTGCTGCTGCTGCTGCTGCTGCTGCTGCTGCTGCTACCACTGCTACTAAACTACTACTAATACTACTACTACTACTACTGCTGCTGCTGCTGCTGCTACCACTGCTACCAAACTGCTACTACTACTACTACTACTATTACTACTACTAATACTACTACTGTTGCTGCTGCTGCTGCTACCAAACTACTACTGCTGCTGCTGCTGCTGCTGCTGCTACAACTGCTACTAAACTACTACTACTACTACCAGTACTACTACTGCTGCTGCTGCTGCTGCTGCTGCTGCTGCTGCTGCTGCTGCTGCAAGACATTTTTTTCAGGCAGTACCTTGGGCAAACGGGACCCAGCAGAATACATCTCTATAGATCCTGATCACAAACTGCTTTCTAGCAACGTTCGTGTCATCCATGCCACCAGCCATAAATATATGACCTATAGTACTCCAGTAGATAAGAAAAATACTCGCGGAATATGTTATCCTTACGTCTAGACAAGAGGTCTCTTGCTTACAGTGTTTGGACGGGGACTGGATGTTTAAAAAAAATAGCACATAGGTACACATTCATTAACCGCAAAATATAAGAATTTGAAAAAAGTTAATTTTTTGGAAGACTTTCTCTGGAATGGAGCCAAAACCAAGTTTTAACTTCAGAAGGAAATAACCTTTAAATGACAAGCTCAGTGAGATTTGAACCCCAAACTGCAAGTCACCATCATCCTTTTACGATTGTGATGTTCAAACCACTAGGCTATCAATCTATACCACATACATGGAGGAGGCATAGCAGACAAAAATCAGATCCCGCAGAAGCAAGGACGGCGGAGGTCGAAGAAGCAGAACTCAGGAGAAAAATAAGGCGGAGGATATACTTGGATTGTTTCCCTTTGACCACAGACCGCATCAATTTTGTAGGCAGGCATGGATAGAAGAGGATCTTCACAGAATCCCTTTCTTGCCAGGGTTTCGGTCCTCCTATAATGACAGTTGGGATGGAGTAGTGGCTGCATGCACGCGCGGGCACACACACACACTCACACACGCGTGCGCACATATGCATGCATGTGCCTAACCCCCCCCCCCCCCCCCCCCCCCAACCCCCACCCCCACCCCCCCACACACACAAACACACCAGCCGCCTTGGGACAGTGGTTAGTGCTTTTGGTAACGGACTTGAAAGTCACTGATTCGATTCCCATCAGAGTCATAGGGATCCTTTCGGACTCCGGCCGGCTCCTACCCAGAGTGAGTGTGCTGTGGGCTCAGTGGGGAGACTGGGACCACACAGTCGCGCTTTGTGGATGCGAATTTGATCAAGTTTCTGAAACTACCTGACCCACACTGCGGGTGTCTGTATCTTTCGGGCCTGGTTGACGCCAGGATATATAATGATAGGAAGCGTAGAGTACTTCAGCCCTGTTGCGTAGTCTCAAAGCAGATGCACTTCCATAGAAGCATTATTACAACATCCTCACCGTCAATAATCATCATGCAATAAAAGAAAATTGTCTCTGATTCTGTGGTGCATAGAAGGTGAAGCACTAAAAAAATGATACTAAAGATCATGTCTACACAGGGCAAGGGCCGGATGACAAAAAGTAATGTAGCTACTCAATCTGTAACCCTTGGGAATAAGGAATATCAACCAATCAATCAATCAATCAATCAATCTGTCTCCTTTCCCATAAATTACATGACGTATACACCAAGATATCATGCATGCATACATTTTTACACAAATATTGTCATCAGTTTCCTACCGGCATGCAATGGTTTACTCTTTTGAAAGGCAGAAAAAAGTGTCAACACACGCACAAGATGGTTCCCATGCGCTCCCACACGGCACCTCGCCTCATAGTCTTCTCCGAGGAACTTTCTGAGGAGTGGAGTCGGTACTGATTTAAATGCATGCAGGACCTAGGGGGGGTAAACTCCCTTGAACGGGTGCCCCTGAGGAGGTTCGAACACCCGGGCCGTCAGATCACGAGCGCAACGCTCTAACCACTAGGCTTCCCTGCCCCCTAAATATCAAATATAAAATCATATATACATTTTATAGCTACCCGAATTGTTTCTTTCAGCTTTTGAATCCTCCGTTTCAAAAACCTGCCCCAGCAGACAACGACATCAATCGTCATGGCTCCATGTCTTTTAGAAGGATCAATATTTACAAGGCCTTAAAATTCGCAAACATCAGAATACCTTGTGTTGGAAAATTGAAGATAATATGAATATCCCTATCACACAGCCCTCATAAACAACAAACAGCCCTTTTGTGAAATTGTACAACACAAACCTGCTTTATTTTGACGTTCTGGAACCAAGCAAAAACAAAGTAAAATCCAAAATAGTCTTTAAAAAAAATCAAAAAACGAACAAGGAAGCCTATAATTCTAAGGGGTAACAAAAAAAACAAAACACAAAAACCCCACTTACACAACAAGCCAACTTTAATCCTCCCACCCACTCAAACCTTGTCTGCCGGTTGGTATCTCCTTCCACACAACCTTGACCGGCTATGCACAGAGAATAACAATCAATACAAACTGACAAACATCCTCAGCCACAACCACCACCACCACCACCCTTCACGACCCCAAACTCCCCCCACCCCACCTACCCGCCCCTCTAACCCGCCCCATTTCTCCCCCATCCTCTCCATCCTCTTTCTCCCCCGGCTCTCTGTCTCCCCCTGCCTGGGCTATTTAGTTTGCAATCGCTCTTGTAGTGTGCAGACGATTGCGGACAGACGGCGCGAGAATGCACGAACACTAGAGAGACAAGCGTTTTTGAGGCGCGTTCAGTGGTTTTGCATGTTGCGCTGTGAAACCACTATGGTGTGTGTTGGTATTATTTGGAAGACTGAGCAGCATATTTTATGATTTGTATGTAGTATGCAATACAATAGCTACAATGCAATACAATATAATGATATTATGATGTAAACGCAATACAAAACCACATAATTATGTCGTTCTGTGCATGTGCAATAACCAACAATTCCGTAGTCTAAAAATATCAACACAAATCGAAATATGCCGTTCTGAGTAAATGCAAAAAAGCAACAGTACCATGAAACACATTATACTACGATACAATGCTGTAGAATGCACTATAGAATCTGTTGCAAAAGTTATGACAGGGTTTGTTTGTTTGTTTGTTTGTTTGTTTGGGTTGGGGATTTTTTTTTTCATGGAAATCGGGGTGCTCTCTCCGAAAAGGACACTTTGCAACAAATACAACGCCACACATCCCTCAACCCCACAATCCTGTCTGACTCCCAACGAGAGTAAATTTCTTCTGCAATGTTATCCCTGAAGTCAGAATGCGGATACCTAAATGGTTGGGGGAGGGATTGGGGGAGGAGGGGGGGTGGTCCATACACACAAATCTCACCATTAGTGAAACTTTGAGCTTGAACCAAGGAACAAAAAAATCACATTTCTTAATTCTGTCTTTTTGACCAGGAGCAATTCTAGCTGCCGTGGATTCTTTCACGTTTGCAAAACTTGCATAGGGGGAGGGGGGGGAGGGGGATGGCTCAGTTTGCCGTCTCATCTCAAACTTAGCACCCAGACAACCAACCATTCACGGTCTAAGTGGATGAAAGAGAAGTCTGCCATCAGACAAAACTTGGGATGGGAATTTTCCGCTTTCCAGACATTCGCGTTAACAAGACTACCGATCTGTCGACTGGAGGCTGACAAGGCATGGGTATATCTGTTTGCATATTCATTGCTGGAGAAAATGCATGCATCCCTGTTCTGAGAGTAGTGGACGTTCTGTGGGTACCGATCTCTGAGACAATCATCATCCTCGTAGTCGTCATGCAGCTACCTTAATCGTGGGCCAGAATGGTCGTATACACGTGAATATATTTGTAAATATTTATTTATGGTGATCTGCTTGGGTTATGGCATGAATATGTTGATGAATTGCAGTTTATATTCTGGAAAATATTATAGACACTTCGAAAACTCAGTAATACCTTCTTCATTTGATATTGGTGTGTGGGGGGCTAGTTTTGACAGCTGTGTTTATGTTTTGTTTTCTTTATGCCTGCCTGTACTTTATCGTTGATACTACGTGATAGACAAAGCCTGGAATGTTGGGTGGGTTTTTTTCTGTCTTACTCCGAATGAATAAATCATGGTATTCTTATCAAGGGGACGGGATAGCTCAGTGGTCGGAGCACTCGCTTTCCCCCCGCCAAGTTAAGCAGCGTCGAGCGTGGTTACCAGTTGGATGGGTGACCGTTTGCGCGCCTTGGCTTCAGTACAGTTCCCCCAGTTCACCCAGCTGTAAATGGGTACCTGCCCTCTTTAGGGTCAGGGAAGGTAAAGCAGCGAGGGAGAGGAGATGGGCGCCGCCCTCAATATGCTGGCCCTACAGAAGTGAGGTCTCTGACGCCTCGCTCCCCTACGACCTTATAGGTTATGGGACTCCTTACTTTTTACCTATTCTTATCAAGAAAGTAGTGCTTTGAAACATCTATGATTCTGTATACGTAATCTATTCAGTCACAGGCTACATTCTCTAACTAATGTGTTGGCTATGTTTAAACACTGCATTAGCACCCTTAAAATAAATACCCTGTCTACAACCATAAGTTGCTATTATTGCACGCGTAATACCTCTAGCATTTATGAGGTGACTTTGACAGACATGCATCAGTTATTGTCATTACTCAGACTCACATCACTTAACTGCATACTACCTCCTCCCCCAGAGAAGACCAGGTTACAGCTGTGAGGCTGAAGACTGCTGGCCTTGAGGGGACCGATTTGCTACGGAAAGCAGAGGACCGCGAGGAGTGGAGGAAGCTGGTTGCAAAATCTTCAGTGGTGCCCCCACGGTCTAAGAGGCTAAGGGATAGATGAAGGTGACGGTGAAGAAAACCAGGCAGAGCTGAGGCCGCCAGTCATTTCCGCTTGATTTATCATCCCCAGGTTACAACAAAGAAAACCGTAAAACAGCATATTGAACGTTTCATATTATAAAAAAGCAATGCACAGGCAAAATTCATGTCATTAATTGGTCAAAGAACACTGCAGAATGTGCCTATCGCAGTATTTTCAGTATCACTACATCGAAGCCAGGACAAAACTATAGGCTACATGTGAAATGTATAATGAAAAAAAAAGAAAGAATATTTGACAAATTTACTTGAAAAGAGGCAGGCGAATAAACCGGGAAGGCAAAACAATAAATCAATAAACAAGAGAGATAATAATAATAATAATAATAATAATAATAATAAATAATAATAATAAGAAGAAGAAGAA
>CM054147.1:36368623-36371123 GCA_028751875.1 Rapana venosa | reverse complement strand
TCCGAAGGACTTACCTATCTATAGTCTTTATATAATAGTTTATACTACAAGCATTTACATCACAGTTGGGAGCCAACAAGAGGAACCTACAGCACAAAAGCCACAGAGATTAAGAGTACGATTTGTTGTTGTTGTTGTGCGTTCCCCAGCTTAACACTTTGTGGGGGTCACCCAGATTGTGCACTCTGACTCGCTCATCCCACTTGGAAATCACTGTGAGATTGAAATCACACACTGATTGAGAACTTTGCGTGTATGACTGTTTTCAAATATCTCGCCGTATAGGCATCCATACTCCGACATCAGAAGCAGAGTACGATTTGAAATATAGAAAAATATAGTTTTTAGCTTGTATGTTATTTGATGACCATGTCCAAAACTAGTCATCTTTAGTACATCGAAAGTTTTAGGAAAGTTTTTGCGTACCTCTCCGTATAGATCTGTATAGATCTGTCTTGGTCTCTGTCACGTTCTCTGTCCTCGTCTGTCTATCTGTCTGCCTGTGTCTCTCTGTCTGCCAGTCTTTCTGTATGTATGTCTGACTGTCTGCGTCTGTTTCTGTATGTCTGTTTCTGTGTATGTCTCTCTGTGTGTCCGTCTTTGTGTCGCTCTTTCTTTGTTTATTTCTTTCTCTCATTCTCTCCCCCTCCCCCCCCCCCTCTCTCTCTCTCTCTCTCTCTCTCTCTCTCCCTCTCTCTCTCTCTCTCTCTCTCTCTCTGTTTGAGAGAGATCAATATCAACTCCGAGCGCGGAAATCAATATTTACAGGGAAAAGATGGGCCGAGAGATACCCTGTTTACCTAAGGAAAAATGACTGTAGTGCCTTGTACTGCATCCTGTTTCTGTGCACTTAGATGTAATGTGGTTTTTATTGTACTGTAAGGTTCTGTACTGTGCTCTTATGTACTGTATTGACCTGTACTGTTTTGTACAGCACTGTGCCACATTGTACCGTGCCGTGCTATGCTGTGCTGTGCCGTGCTGTGCTGTGCCGTGCTGGGCTGTGTTGTGTTGTACTGGACTGGACCCAAGTGGACTGTAGTGTGTTTTAATGTAGTGTATTGTACTGTTCTGCATGGTTTATATTGTACTGTACTGGTCTATACCATTCAGTATCACGTTGTGCCATGCCATACCACGCCGTACTGTGTTGTGCTGTGCTGTGCTGTATTGTGCTGCAGTGTAGTGTGTTTTACTGTACTAAAGTGTATGCGTTGTATTGCGTTGTAATCATTGCAGTGCAGTGCAGTGTAGTGTAGTGTGGTGTGGTGTGCTGTGGTGTGCTGTGCTGTGCTGTGGTGTAATGTAGCGTAGTGTGGTGTAGTGTGGTGTGGTGTGGTGTAGTGTGGTGTGGTGTGGTGTGGTGTGGTGTGGTGTAGTGTAGTGTAGTGTAGTGTGGTGTGGTGTGGTGTGGTGTGGTGTAGTGTAGTGTAGTGTAGTGTAGTGTAGTGTAGTGTAGTGTAGTGTAGTGCAGTGCAGTGCAGTGCAGTGTAGTGGAGTGCAGTGTAGTGTAGTGTAGAGTAGAGTAATGTAGTACAGTGCAGTGCAGTGTAGTGCAGAGCAGTGCAGTGCAGTGCAGTGCAGTCCAGTGTAGTATAATGCAGTTCAGTATAGCGTAGTGTCCTGTCGTGTCGTGTCGTGTCGTGTGGTGTCGTGTAGTGTTGTGCAGTGCAGTGAGGTATCGTGTCGTGTAGTGTAGTTTAGTGTCATGTAATGTATTATAATGTATTGCATTGTACTATGTAAAGCCACACAGCGCTGTCTTGTGCCGTGCTGTGCTGTGTTATGCTGACCTGTACTGCATGGGCTGCTATGCAGTGTGGTATAGCGCAATGCACTGTACTGTAGTGTGATACGCTAAGATTCGCTGGTACCCATTGTAGTATAACGTAATAACTATACTGCTTTTAGATTCATCCCCTGCTAAAGCATCCCTCAAGTGCCCACTATGTAAGCTACACATGGCACCTCTGTGAGGTGTCTGACCCGAAACACTAGGTCAGACCATTGCACGTAAGGTGAATTAGGTGCCAGTTGTCAATTCAGGTGCGATTTTAACTACAGATTTCTGTTATCGTTGTTTTTTTCTTGCGTCACTGAGTCACGCGCAAGCGCTCACGCAAAACACACATAATCAAACAAGAGCATACACACACGCACACATACATCCATACATATATATATATATACATATACATATAATATATATATATATAATATATATATATATAATATATATATATATATATATATATATACATATATTGGTCATGTCATACCACCGTTCTCATTACATACATCGCATAATTTATAGCAAGCAGGTAAAACGTATCACACCACCACCACCACCAACCAACAACAACAACAACAACAACAAAAACAACAGCAGCATTTTGTCAGCACTATCGACCACAAGCAAACAAGAATAACATCAGCATCACCATCACCACAGCAACAAACAACAAACAAACAACAACAATAACAAAAAATCCCAAGTGAC
>CM054147.1:36358623-36361123 GCA_028751875.1 Rapana venosa | reverse complement strand
CCACCCCCCCCCTTTGACTTACTTTCCCTGTCTGCTCGTCTGCCGTCGCTGTCTGTATGTGTGTGTGTTTCTGTAAGTGAGTTTGCTCTCTCTTCTCCTCTCTCTCTCTCAATCTCTTCCTCCTTCTCCCCTTCTTTTCCCTCCTCTCCTCTCTCTCTCCCCTCCTTTTTTCCAGCCCCGGAAGAAAAAGAATAAAAAAAGAACAAAACAAAAACTTTTTTTTCTATTGATTCTCGGGCTGGGTGCCTTTCCCCAAAATGACACACCCAACAAAACCGAACAAAAAATTTTAAAAAGCACAAAACTGCACAAGTTTTCCCTTTGAATTTGAATTCAAATTTTAAAACATTTTACCACTTCGCGACCAAAAAAAACACGTATTATTTTTGATTTTAAAATCGAACCCCCCCCACGCCAGAGATTCGTCCACAAAAAGTAAACCACTGCCTTTTTAAGAAAACAACGGTTTTTTGTTTTTGAAGGGCCCATTCCGAATATTACCAAAAGGGGGGCGAAGCTTTCCCTTTGGAAAGGACGAAGGTTTTCCCAAAGTGACGGAAACTTGCTCGACAATCGCAGCCACGAAAACTAACAACCCATTTGTCTCCTTTCACGTGACAAGGGGACCCGGGGCCGTCTCGGTCACTTTTTGGCCCTCAGCTTTTAGGGAAAGGGGGTTGGGTTTAAAAAGACCTAGTTTGTGAGTCCACAACGGTTATATAAATAAAATACAAATTCAACCTCGTGTGGGTTTGTGTGACTAAGAGAAACCAGTTTTGCTCGACATTACAGAGAGGTCTACATCTTCTGACATTTCGAATCTGTGTGAAGTATTTATTAACTAGGACATATTTTTTTAGAAAGAAAAGTGAGCTTAACTTCAGGCATCCCACACCACACCGCCCGACTGAAACAAAATACGCCCGTATTTTCTTCCTTGCAAGGAAACTTCACACCACAGGTGAAAGGTAAGAAGACTTGGCTTGACTGTCCATGTGGTAGGAATATACTGTACTGTGAACAAACAGAAACAGTAGGGCTAGCCTACCTACGATCTTACTATTTCACCATTATGATGTTTAGTATTAAATGGTACCTGTATAGCAGCAGCAGGTGCGGTTAAAGGTTGGGTTGTTGGTGTTGTTTTGGGATTGAAGGTTGGTCGCGAGTTTATGCACCTGTACTGCTTGCTGCGAAGCTGAGTGAAGTGGGTGGGAGATTAGGGCAGAAGTTAATCCTGTGTGTGATTGTAGAGAGGAGTCAATGTGTAGCGAGCGTACTTGGTGACTAACCAGCAGCTGTAAAGTCAGATTAGCAGTGTTCATTGACATTAATTTTGTAACCCTACAGGTACTGTGAAAAAAGAACAACAAATGTATACTTAATGAACGCACGTGGGTGCGTGCGTGCGTGCGTGCATGCGTGCGCGCGCTCAAAAACTCGCACAAGCGTACAGTTACACTATCTCTGTCTTTCTGTCTTTGTCTCTCTTTCTCTGTCTCTTTGTCTCTCTGATTCTGTCTCAGACTGTCTGTCTGTCACTCTGTCTTTCTTTCTCTCATCCCCCCCCCCCTCTCTCTCTCTCTCTCTCCCTTCTGTGTGTATCTCTCTTTCACACACACACACACACACACACACACACACACCCCACACACACGCACACAGACACACACACACACACCCCCCACACACACGCACACAGACACACACACACACACACTCATCATGAGTGCTTGTTCAATTATGCTCGATATGTAAGAGTAAATAAATAAATAAATAAATAATAGATAAATAAATACACACATAATTGCATGCATGCTCTCTCTCTCTCTCTCTCTCTCTCTCTCTCTCTCTCTCTCTCTCTCTCTCTCTCTCTCTCTCTCTCTCTCTCTCTCTCTTCTCTTTTCTTCTCTTCTCTTCTGTCTGTCTCACTCTGTCTTCTGTCTCTCTCTCTCTCTCTCTCTCTCTCTCTCTCTCTCTCTCTCTCTCTCTCCTCGCTCTCTCTTCACACACACATCACACACACACACACACCACACACACACACACATATATGTATATAGCCTACCTCTCTCTCTCTCTCTCTCTCTCTCTCTCTCTCTCTCTCTCTCTCTCTCTCTCTCTCTCTCTCTCCTCTTTCCACCACACACCACACACACACCCTCACACACACACCCTCACCCACAGCCCCCACACCCACTCACCACCACCCCCACCCCCACCCCTCACCCCTGACACCCCAACACATAAACCAACCAAACCAACCCCCACGACAGCAATCCACTTTCTCATTCAAGCGCCTATGTTTCGTGAGGGGTGAGAGCCCAAACCACGTTGGTATGAAAATTGGCTGCCCCTCCCTGTCAGTCTCTCTGTCAGTCTCTCTGTCAGTCAGGCAGGCAGGCAGGCAGGCAATTTCACCCACGTCACAATCACCCCCAAGGCCACAAATACATACACATGTATTATATGGATTGGGGGTTTGGTGTGTATGTGTGGA
>CM054147.1:36353623-36356123 GCA_028751875.1 Rapana venosa | reverse complement strand
TCATCATTCTCGTGTGTGTGTGTGTGTGTGTGTGTGTGTGTGTGTGTGTGTGTGTGTGTGTGTGTGTGTGTGTGTTGTGTGGTGTGGTGTGTGTTTGTGTGTGGTGTCTCTCTCTCTCTGTCTCTGTCTCTGTCTCTCTCTCTCTCTCTCTCTCTCTCTCTCTCTCTTTCTCTCTGTCCCTCTCATTCTCTCTCCCCCTCCCCCCCCCACTACCCCCACACACAGTTTCTGTAACACGTGTATTCATAGCTATGCTCTCGAAAACACACACACACACACACACACACACACACACACACACACACACAAACATACCTCACTTTTCGTTTTTGTTTAGCTTTGGTCTTTTGCTTTGTCTGGTTTTGGTCTTCTTTTGCTTTTGTTTTTATGATCGTTTTGTTTTCTTGTCTTGTTGTTGTTGTTTTGCCTTTTGCATTTGTTTGGTCTGATCAAACAACGTCACACAGAACTACATCACAATCTTCGTCCCTGCGTCCCCCAAATCCACCAACCTTGTGTCAACTCCCACTACCCTCCACCCACCCATCCACCCCCACCACCACCTCCTCCTCATCCTCTGCTCCCACCTTTTCCCCATGCCCTTTTACTCACCACTCCTTCAAAATAGGAAAAGAAACAACAAGAAAGAAGATGAAGATGAAGAAGAAGAAAAAGGAGAAGAAAAAGAGAGGAGGAGAGAGAAGAAGAAGAAGAGAGAAGAAGAAGAAGAAGAAGAAAAAGAAGAAGAAGAAGAGGAAGAAGAAGAAGAAAAAGAAGAAGAAGTGGAGGAGGAGAAGGAGGAGGAGAAGAAGATAAGGAGAGGAGGAGGAGGAGAAAGGAGGAGGAGGAGAAGGAGGAGGAGGAGAGGAGGAGAAGAAGAAGAAGGAGAAGAAGGATGACGAGGAGAAGGAGAAGAAGAAGAAGAAGAAGAAAAAAAAAAAGAAGAAGAATCGCGAAGAAGAAGAAGAAAGAGAAGAAGAACAACAACAAGAACAAGAAGAACAAGAAGAAGAAGAACAAGAAGAAGAAGACGAAAGGAAAAGAAAAAAAGAAAGAAAACGAAAGGCCAGGACTCACTCGGACCAACTTAAAACCTGCATGTCACACAGCGAGCGAAGCAAACTAGTGAAGGACACTCCCAGTACAAAAACTGGAGAGTGCTCGGAATGCGAAAACAGGCCTTGAGTCGTTTACACCTAGGCGTTTACGTCACAGCTTTACACTCGAGTTTACACCTTACCCCTGCCCACTGTGTTGAGAGAGTGTATACTTATTATATTGTGTTACATTGGAGTAGTAGTTTAGGGGTGGGGGTCCTTTTTTATCAGGTTAAAAGGAAGTAGGGAAACAAAAACGAGAGTACTTAAAGTGTGTGTATAGTAGGGTATACCTGTGGAGTGAGTGTGTGTGTGTGTTGATGGTGTGTGTGTGTGTGTGTGTGTGTGTGTGTGTGTGTGTGTGTGTGTGTGTGTGTGTGTGTGTGTGTGTGTGTGGTGATGGTGTATATGTGTGTGTGAGGGGGGGATGGTGTGTGTGTGTGTGTGTGTGTGGTGTGGTGTGTGTTTGTGTTGATGGTGTGTGTGTGTGTGTATGTGTGTGTGTGTTGTGTGTGTGTGATGCCGTGTGTGTGTGTGCGTGTGTGTGTGTGTGTGTGTGTGTGTGTGTGTGTGTGTGTGTGTGTGTGTGTGGTGTTGTGTGTGTGTGTGTGATGTGTGTGTGTGTTGTGTTTGATGCCGTGTGTGTGTTGTGTGTGTGCGTGTGTGTGTGTGGGGGTTGTTGTGAGTTGTTTGTGGTGTGTTTGGTGAGTGTGTGGTTTTGTGTGTGTGTATTGTGTGTGTGTGTGGTGTGTTGTGTGGTTTGTGTGATGGTGTTGTGTGTGTGTTGTGCTGTGTCTATTTTCCCTGTCGTTTGATTTCATACAGACTTCTAGCTCAGAGTCTCTAATGAGATCAGCACTGTCGATCTTATAGTCGCACTATACTGATGTGCTAAAGAAAAAGCATTTTTAAGATCAACAATCATCATACTGATTTTCAGCAAAAGTAGTGCATCAGTGGTCAAGCAGCAGTACACCCATACAAAATTTGAGAAGTCGTGGGTTCAATCCTCAGAAGCACGATTGTCTTTCCTTCCACCCCACCCACTAGACTATTTTTATTCTTTTTTATATCGAGGATAATGGATTAATAATAATAATAATAATCATAATCATAATAATAATAAATGTAATAATAAATGGAACTTATATAGCGCTATATCTCGCAAAGACAAATCAAAGCACTTATGTGCTTGTTTACATCCAGTCCCCGTGTGAATGCGGTTTTGTAAATTATGTCATCTGTTCCTACCGGCACACAATGGCCTACTCTTACGAAAAGCGGAACAGGATTTAACGTGTGCGCAAGATGCTCTGCGTGCGTTCGCACACGGGGCCTCGATTTATAGTCTCATCCGAAGGACTTTTTGGGGAGAGTGGAGTCTGCACTGATGTTAACTCCAA
>CM054147.1:36336123-36343623 GCA_028751875.1 Rapana venosa | reverse complement strand
ACAGGTAGACAGGTAGGCAGGCAGGCAGACAGGCAGACAGGCAGGGGTGGGTCAGCTGGCCCTTGTTATTTGTTATGACAGACCCCTGGTGAGGGGTTTTCAGAACGCCTTGTGTCAATAGTCACCCCCTCACTCGACCCCTCTGTTCGCTGTCACTGCTTCTCTTCTTTCTGTCTGTCTTTCTTTCTCTTTTTTCTTTCTCTCTTTCTTTCTTCTCTCTCTGTCTCTCGGTCTCTCTCTTTCTCTCTGTCTCTCTCTCCCTCTCTCTCTCTATCTCTTTGTCTATTTTTTCTCTCTCTCTTTCTCTGTCTCTTTCTCTCTCTTCTCTCTCTCTCTCTCTCTCTCCTCTCTCTCTCTCTCTCTCTCTCTCAATCTTCTCTCTCTCTCTCTCTCTCTCTCTCTCTCTCTCTCTCTCCTCTCTCTCTCTCTCTCCTCTCTCTCTCTCTCTCGGTCTTCCTTCCTCCCTCGATGAAATCAAGGAGATTCTGAGGTCCATGGACAGCAACATCAACGCCAGGTTTGGTGTTGTGGAGCAGGGCCTTTAGCCCTTTAACGAGAAGTTTTCTCCCTTCAGGAAGAGGTGGTGAGTCTGAGGGAGGAGTGAGTGTGCTGCGGGGCCCAGAACAATGAACTGACAAAGACTAATGCGGAACTGATGAACGGGGTTAGACATACTGGAGAAAAAGAACTGACGATTTGGAAGGAAGATCAAAACGAAATATCTGATTTTAGGGAATGACTCGTAATCAAATGAACAAAAGAAGACTGTGAAGGGTCATTCAAGACTTTCTGACTGACAAATGGACATGACTCAAACTTTACTTGTCAGAGTACATCGACTTGTGACAAATAGGATGCCCCAATTAATTCAAGATGGCACCTTCCTATAAAGATAAGCTAACGCATTCTCGAGAAAAAAAGAAACTGAAGGGTAGCAATGTTTTCCATTGGTGAAGATTTTTTCCTTTCCCGTTGTACGGGAAATCAGACAAAAACAGCACCCCATCTGAAAAAAGCTAGGAGTGATGGGTCAGAGAGCCTTTATGGTCTTTGATCATTTTGTCATTGACAATAAAAAGTTCTTTCTGGATGATCGTGGCAACGAGTGGGGCCAAGCTAGGAAATCGGCGGCCCTTTGCTTTGTGCCATTTTTGTCCAGGGACCCAGAATCAGATGAGAGGGGTATCAAGCAATTTTCAACACCGCTTAAATGTCACTATGAAAATAGGCCTATGCACGTGCTCGACAAGCCATCTGCCCAGTTGCAACAGGCAGAGCTGGCATTGTGTTGAGCACGTGAAAAATACAGTGGCACAGCGTGTTGACATAGTTGAGAATGAGCCTGTGTCCTTTGGAAGGAAAGGTGTTGTCAGTCATGATGGAATGTGTGAGAAAGGAAGTGTGGTTGTCAGTCGATCATGAAATGAGTGAGAATGAAGGTGTGTTGTCAGTTGATGATGAATGTGGTGAATGAAGGTGTGTTGTCATCGATGATGGAATATGTGTGAATGAAGGTGTGTTGCCAATCACTGTGTGGAGTGGTTGAGAATGAAGGTTTGTTGTCATCCTGATGGAATGTGTGAGAATAAAGGTGTGTCGTCTGTTTGATGAAAGTAGATCATATGGGTGTTGATTATTCACCAACCTTTGATAATGGGAGGATCATTTATCTTTCATGCAATGGAATGTGAATGGTTTGTTTTACTAAAATTAAAGATCATGTTTGTCTCTTTTGTCTGCAGTTGACTTTGTGTGTTTAGTTGAATCCTTTATGGATACAATTGATTGCAATGTTTTTCCTGGTTATGATGTCTACTGTAAACTGCCATTAAATTTTCTTAAGAAGATGGAAGACGTTCGGGTGGATAGTGTTGTTTAATAAAAAGTTGTTTTGCTTATATGTGAGATGGTATGATACACAATATGCCAATATATGTGTTTTTCATATTGATAACAGTTGTTTGGGACACTGAAAGATGTATTTTATGTTTGTACATAGTTCCGCCTGAGGGGTCCCCTTTCTATGTACATTTGATCTTGACAATGGAACCCACATACTTGAAAATGTTTAACTGATATTTTGTTACAAAATGATGTATATGTGATTCTTTGTGGTGACTGAAATGGCAGAACATCGAACATTTCTTGAATTCTTCTGATAATTAGTTGGTTTACACATTCAGTATAAAGCCATTCTCTAGTGCTAGTCGTTGTTCAGAGGATGCTTGCTTGAATGCATATGGAAAGATGCTTCTGAATATGTGTACTGCTTTAGATTTGAATATTCTAAATGGTGTATGTAAGGGCGATCTTGAAGGTCGCTACAACATATATCTCTGATTGGAAGCAGTGAAATGATTATTTTATATTATCGATGAACTTTTTTCTCTTGTGTTTGAACACTTGTAAAATGTGCATTGTTGAACGAATTGATTCTGATCATATGCCATTAACATTAAATGTAGCTTTTTCCAAATGAAAATTTATATTATGAGGATGTGGTAGCCAACGATCAAATGTGGAGAAATTAGTGTGGAATAATGAAAATGCTGGACTATTTAGCGAGCTTCTAGATGCAGAACATCTCAAACAAGAATTAGTAATGCATGATCTAATTGACGTTGATGAAACCTTGCACTTAGGTATATTAATGAATGTTTGCGAAATGTGCAGAGTGTATGAGAAGTTGTACGTCAGAGTAATAATAGTAAGCAACCAAGTGACTGGTTTGGTCAGGAATGTAAAAATAATAGAAAAAATGTCAGGAGATTGTCACGTAAATATCGCAGAACCAAAAATGTAAAAGATCGTCATGAATATAGAAAATGTAGACGTGAATATAAAAATTTATTGGAGAGAAAGCGAAAGCAATACAACCATATGGATCGGTGGTCTAGAGGTAACGCGCCTGTCTAGAAAGCGAAAAGTCCGGGTCTGAAGTGTGCGGCGGTTCGTACCCCTTTGACGGAATTTTTCCCCCATCATTAGACCATGAGTGGTGGTCTGGCGCAGTTTCGATGACATAAACCGGGTCCCGTTGGTAACGTAATATAGCGCACGTAAAAAAACCCAGCAACAAGAGATTGTCCCTGGCAAAATCTTAGAAAAAGCCACTTGATAGAAAACAATACAGCTGCAAAAAAAAAAAAAAAAAAAAAAAAAAAAAAAAAAAAAAAAAAAAAAGGTGAAAGGGTGGCGCAGCGCTAAGTGGCGACGCGTTCTCCCGCTCTCCCCGGGGAGAGCAGCCCGATTTCAAATCTGAGCGCTTTGATTTGTTGCTTTACAAGATTCAGCGCTATATAAATTCCATACATTATTATTATTATTATTAACCAGGAACTATTATCTAGTCTTGTCAACACAATACAAGATCAAAAAGAATTTTGGAATACAGTTAAGAAAGCTTCTTTTAAAAGAAAGCATCCTAAAAATGAAATAAGTCTTTATGTTTGGTTTCATCATTTTCAAACCCTTCTGGAAAAAGAAATAACTAACGAAAACATGCACATAGATATTGAAGATATTGAGGCGATGACTTTATCAATCGCCCAATTTCTAGAGAAGAAGTTCTTTATGCACTGAGGAAATTGAAATCAAGTAAGCCCCTGGGCCTGATGGCATTATATGAAATATACAAGAATTCAAATAACCAGGTTGTACAGTTTTTTGTAACATTTTTCAATGTTTTATTTGATAAGGGTATCTATCCAAAGAGCTGGACTGAATCTATTGTTTTACCATTGTTTAAAAAGGGCGATGTCAATAATCCGAATAATTATAGGGTATTTCTCTCAGTAACATAAGTAGCAAGCTATTTAGTACTATCATTAACAAAAGAATACAGGAGTGGGTAGAATTAATAATATCCCCCGGTGACCATCAGGCTGGTTTTAAGAAAGGTTATTCTACTACTGACCATATGTTTGCGCTTCTTGCCTTAGTTCAAAAACAATTTCTTTGAATCGAAAGCTCTATGTAGCTTTCATTGATTTTGAAAAAGCTTTCGATACTGTAAATAGACATCTGTTTGGCCTATACTGTTGAAAAATGGAGTAAAAGGTAAAATTTTATAAATGTATTCATAGCATGTATGATACTGTGAAAAGTAGAGTTCGAAGTGGTGCACAACTAACAGATTGTATAAACTGTACTTCTGGAGTAAAACAAGGGTGATGTATGTAGCCCTGTGTTGTTTCTCTTTTCATCAATGAACTAGCTGCGGAAGTTATTGCAAATGGAAGACATGGTGCTACAATTTCTTATGGGGATTTAGAATTGTTTATTCTTTTTTTTGGCAGTAATATTGTATTGTTATCTGAAACTGTTATCGGTTTACAGACACAACTGAATAACTTGCAGCATGCTGCTACTTCTCTTCAACTAAAAGTAAATATGACTAAAAGTAATATCATTGTGTTTAGGAAGGGGGGACATTTAAGTGCAGAGAAAGATGGGTGTATGGTAATACTAAATGCCAGTTTTTCAATGTTACAAGTATTTAGGAATATAAAATTTAGTACACGTTTAAGTTTTGTTTCTGCGGGGTAAAGATCTTGCAGGTAAGGCAAAACATGCATTAATAATGTATTATGAGAAGACTCTCTTCTTTACAAAGTACGTCTCTAAAGTTGTTCCTTAAATTATTTGATGCGCAGTACAACCTATTGCACAGTATGGTTCAGAACTATGGGGGTTAAGTAATGCAGCTAGTCATTGCGAGTCCTTGCACCTGTAAAGCTTTAAAGAGGTTTTTATGTTTGATAGGCGAACTCCTAATGACTTTGTGTATGGTGAGACTAATAAAATACCCAATTTACATTAATTCTGCTGTGCAAACCATACGTTTAGGCTTAGAATTTTGCAAATGGAGGAAACAAGAATTCCTTTTAAGGCTTACAGAATGTTGTGTGAATTAGATAGTAGAGGAAGAACCACTGGGTTACTGATGTACGTGTCTGTCTATGTAAACATGGCTTTGGTGATGTGTGGGTAAATCAAGGTGTTGGTAGTATAAATGTATTTATTAAAGTTTTCCGTCAACGTTTTAATTGATAACAGATGGCAAGACTGGGATGATCACATCAAACTAGTGAACGATTCAGTCTGTATAGAACATTTTCCAGTTCACATGAACTGAAATTAAATTTGACACTTGATATGGATTTACACTTAGATATATTATGTCCAGATTTAGATTAGGTGTGTCTGATTTGGCCACACATCACTTTAGATACAGAGAATTTAATGATAATGATTTGATTTGTCCACTATGTAGAATAGATAAAGAAGATGAAGTACACTTTGTGCTAAAGCTGTCCAGCTTATCAAGATATTAGAGAAAGATATATATTGCCAAAATATTATCATCAGCCATGTCTTTTCAAACTAACTTTACTCATGTCATCTGTGAGACACAAGGACGTACAGAATTTGTCTCTGTTCCTGCTTAAAGCATTCAAGTTAAGAAAAATCGCCACGTCATAGTCATGCGGTTCTGTTACATATCTATAAGAATTAATGTGCTTATTTGCTGTTTTATGGTTTTCATGTTTTGTTCACAATCCCCTTCATGAGGGGCTATGGCCTAATGAATAAACTATCCGAATCCGAATCCGAATCCGAATCTCTCTCGGTCTTTCTCTCTCTATCAAAATAATAATAGTTATAATGATGATGATGATGATGATGATGATGATGATGATGATGATGATAATACTTGGAACTTCTCTCTTTTAAAAAAAAGAAGAAGAATGTGAATTTTTCTCTCTATCTCTCTTTGTCTTTGTCTTTTTCTTTCTTTTTACTTCCCCTCTGTCTGTCTGTCTGTCTGTCCTTATTCTGCTGCTGCTAGCTAGCTAACTAGCTCTACTGCTGGCAGTTTTTATTGTAATCACGTTTTTAGGGAGAGAGAAGGGGTATTAAGGAACGAGGGAGAGATAGGGGATGGAGAGAGAAGAAGAGAGAGAGAGAGAGAGAGAGAGAGAGAGAGAGAGAGAAGAGAAGAAACAGACGGACAGACAGACACAAAGACATAGAGATAGAGAGAGAGACAGACCGAGGTAGAGAGTGGTACCAGCAAAGAGAGAGAGAGACAGACAACAAAAGAGACACAGACTGACAGTGAGAGACAGAAAGAGACAGAGAGAAACAAAGGGAAACACAGAGGCAATAATGCACAATACAAGACAGAGATAGAGAGACATAGAGAGTGAGAGACAGAGAAGAGACAAAGAGAGAGAGAAGCACAGAGAGAGAGAGACAGAGAGACAAAGAGAAAAGAGAGAGAGAGAAGCAGAGAGAGAAGCAAAGATATATATAATATATGATATATATATATATATATAGAGAAGAAGAGAGAGAGAGAGAGAAAAGAGAGAGAGAGAGAAGACAAAGAGAGAGAGAGGGGGGGGGGGGGAGGAACGGTTTTCGAAGGTGATAATATGTCAAAAGCCACACTGAGCCCTCTGTTGTTGTCGTCTGCTTCATTCTGATCTGCTCTACTGCCGACAATGTTTGCATTGTGGTCACGTTATAGAGCACGAGAGAGAGAGAGAGAGAGAGAGAGAGAGAGAGAGAGAGAGAGAGAGAGAGAGAGGGCAGACAGACAGTCAGACGGACATACAAGACAGAGAACTGAGACAGAGAGAGAGGCAAAACTGGAAGAGAGAGAGAGAGACAGGACAGAGACAAAGACAGAGACAGACAGAGACAACAGACAGAGAGAGAAAAACTGAGAGAGAGAGAGAGGCAGACAGACAAACAGACAGACAGAGAGAGAGGAAAAACTGGAACAGAGAGAGAGAGAGAGAGAGAGAGAGAGACAGACAGACAGACAGCCAGACAGAAAGACAGAGATTAAAACTGGAACAAGAGACAGACAACAGACAGACAAGACAGCAGAGACAGACAGACAGACAGAGACATAGAGATAGTGAGATACAGAGGCAGGTAGAGAAGCAAAACTGAAAGAGACAGACAGACAGACAGAGACAGAGAGAGAGTACACAGGAAGCAGAATCAAATCAAATTCTTTGAGTGTAGTGTTGTTTTTTACATCCAGTCCCCACCCTTATCATGTCAGAGCACAGAGAGAGAGAGAGAGTGAGAGACACACACACAGACAGACAGGCAGGCAGAAAGTCAGACAGACACACAGACAGTCAGACAGACACACAGAAAGTCAGACAGAGACAGACACACAGACAGGCAGACATACACACAGACAGTCAGAGACAGAGACAGACACACAGACAGACACACAGACAGTCAGAGACAGAGACAGACACACAGACAGACACACAGACAGACAGACACACAGACAGACACATAGACTGGCAGACAGAGACAGACACACAGACAGGCAGACAGACAGACAGACAGTCAGAGACAGACACACAGACAGGCAGACAGACAGACAGACAGGCAACAGACAGACAGAAGACAGAGGAGTGACACGGTCGAGGGACCTTGGGACTGGAAGAGGACGGGAAGAGCGAGGAG
>CM054147.1:36311123-36326123 GCA_028751875.1 Rapana venosa | reverse complement strand
GAGATCAATGGTGAGAATACAGTATTTAGGAGTTGCATGTCAACTGTTATTTTCTCAACGTGATATAGGAGGACTATGGACTGCACACTTAGTATTTTCTGAGGACATTGTATGATAGGTTTCAAGGCTATTACATGTGTGTGTGTGTGTGTGTGTGTGTGTGTGTGTGTGTGTGTGTGTGTGTGTGTGTGTGTGTGTGAGTGATTTGTTAACTATAAATTACCCCCCCACCTTGCAAAGGGTTTAGACTTGACTGATAAGCATACTATTAATTTGCAACTGTTGCTGCAGTTGTCGCTGCTGTTGTTGTTATTTCTTTTCTCTTTTTTGTGTCTATTTGAACACTACAACAAGAATATAAAAATAAACTGCAATACACAAGAATTTTAAACGTCAACAATGTCTAGCATTCTTAAGCTTTAAAAAAACCCACCAAAACCCACACATATATACGCTTATCAAAAATATCACAGCAAAAAAAAAAACAACCCCACCCCCTCCTACGAAAAACAAACAGAATGTGATCGGCTGAAGCAGCAGATTAAAAACTCTGGTTCACTTATCTTTTCACATGGTATGAAAACCAACACAACAGCACCCAATCCTAAAATAAATAAATATAATAAATAATTTATAAAATGTAGAAATTATATGCGCACTAAGCTTGTAAAAAACAAATCGAAGCGCTTCACATCAAATCATTTACGCGCATGCAATTCCTCAAATAAAAAAAACATATGTTCAAATTATGCAAAAAGTGTTATGGTACACAAAAACCACACACACACACAAGACAACACAAACACACACCACACACACACCACACAACAACACATGATAAGGGAGAGAGAGAGAGAGAGAGGGCAGAAGAAGAGAAGAAATGAAACCAAGAAAAAGAAAGAAAGCCGAAGCAACAAGTAACAAGGAACAAGTAAACCTTGCCAGTCCTGGTTGACCAGCCTTACAGGTAGGCCTATCCCCCGTCATTGTGCACATGACCTTCTCTCGCCACATCCTCCCATCCCCTCCTCTCTCCAACCAGCACACACGCACGCATGCGCGCGCACGCGACAACACCACACACACACACACATTTGCGCGCATGCGCGCGCGCGCAGACAAAGACTGACATACGCACGCACACATACACAAAGACTGACACATGCACGCGCCACATCACACACACACACACACATCAACGACCATCACCACCACCATCACCACCACCACCACCACCAACAACACCAACACTTCTCTCTCTCTCTCTCTCTCTCTCTCTCTCTCTCACTCTCTCTCTCCTACATCACACATCACACACACACAACACACCACACACACCACACACACACATCACACACACCATCACCACTACCACCACCGGCACCACAACCACCACCAACAACAACCCACTCTCTGTCTGTCTGTCTGTCTGTCTGTCTGTCTGTCTGTCTCGTCTGTCTGTCTTCTCTCTCTCTCTCTCTCTCTCTCTCTCTCTCTCTCTCTCTCTCTCCCTCTCTCTCTCTCTCCTCTCTCTCCTCCCCCCCCTCTCTCTTTCTCCCCCTCTCTCTCTCTCGCTCTCTCCTTTTCTCTCTCTCTCTCCATCTCTCTCTCTCTCCTCTCTCTCCTCTCTCTCTCCTCTCTCTCTCTCTCTCTCTCCTCTCTCTTTCTCACTCTCTCTCTCTCTCTCCTCTCTCTCTCTCTTCTGTCTCTCTCTCTCTCTCTCTCTCTCTCTCTCTCTCTCTCTCTCTCTCTCTCTCTCCCTCTCTCTCTCTCTCCCCTCTCCCTCTCTCTCTCCTCTCTCTCTCTCTCTCTCTCCTCTCTCTCTCTCCCCCCATCTCTCTCTCCCCCCTCTCTTTCCCCCCCCCTCTCTCTCTCTCTCTCTCACTCCCTCTCTCGCTCTCTCTTCACTCCTCCCTACCCTGGAGGTGAATTTACAACTTTCAAGACGGGCATAATTTATTTTAATCAACTGCAGTGACCAGACAGACTGGCTAGGTTCCACGTGTGTGTGTGTGTTTAGTGGACAAGTTGTTCTGGGTTTTGTAGTGGGTCTTTCGCATCAGGTCTGGTGACTTAGCATGCTTTTTTGGTTGTTGTCGTCTGCCTCCTGCCAGGCAATGAAACTTAATGTGGACACGCCATATTGATTTTGTTTCCTTTTCTTTCTGTCTGTCTGTCTGTCTTTCTTTCTGTCTTTTTTTCCTAGTGTTTTCTTTTGGGGGGTTGGTATTGGTTTTGTGTTTTTTGTCAATGTTTGTGCGTGTTGTTGGTTGTGTTGTGTTGTTGGTGTTGTTGGTGATGCCAGTGTGTTATATTTATGTAGTTTTTTTACTTGCTTTTAGCATTAGTTGGTGTTGTTCTTGTAGGAGAAAGGGAGGGGTTCCCGTTAGTGTGTGTGTGTGTGTGTGTGTTGTGGTGTGTGTGTGTGTGTGTGTGTGTGTGTGTGTGTGTGTGTGTGTGTTCCATGTGTGTGTGTGTGTGTTGTGAGGGGGTGTGGGAAGGGGGCGTTTTATTTCTTTTATCTTTGAAAACATTCTGTTAGCTGCAAAAGTACTAAGTCTAAAGTTATCATGCCATTCTTTAGCGCTTAGTATTTTCAAAAAAATTATTCTGTCTTCATTTTATATATCTATATATATTTTTCATATTTTTGTAATGATATACGGTTTTATTTCTTTGTTTATTTGTGCAGTAGGTGCAGTTTGTTCCTCTTTCGCACTTTCTTTGAATTTTTTAGCATTTTATTGTTGTAGGGATTTTTTTTTTTACTTTGAAAGCTTACATGGCATCCTGTGTATTGTCTTTCTTTTCCTTTTCTTTTCTTGTTTTTCTTTTTTCTTTCTTTTCTTTTTTTCTTCTTTCTGTTACGCTACAACTGAATGTGACCCCCAGAGCTAAAAGTAAGCAACAGTCCAAAACAAATCATGTTCATGTCCTTTGCGAGTTTCAAACTGCAGGTCAGACTTGTGATTAACTAAAAAATTAACAATCCCACAGTTGTGTTTATTGGCGACAAAATTAGCCCGCGTTTAGGTTGAAAGTCTTGTTCAAAAGTTTAAAGAGAGAGAGAGAAAGTGTGGGAGGGGGAGAGAGAGAGGGAGAGAAAGAGAGAGAGAGAGAGAGAGAGAGAGAGAGACAGACAGACAGCAGACAGACAGACGAGGGAGAGACAGACAGACAGACAGACAGAGAGGACACAGAAGAGACAGACAGACAGACAGACAGAGACAGACAGACACAGACAGACAGAGATATTTTATGCGCCCTTTGCGTAGGGCCAGACAGACGGGCAACAGGGATGTGAGAAGAGGGAAAGGGCGTTAAATGATGATTCCCTATCCAATCCAGTTTTTCAACTTCTTCTCCTAACTGCCCCCTCCCCTCCTCCTCTCCCCCCCCCCCCCTCTCTCCCCCCGCCATACCCACCCCCCCGAACCTGCCCCCTCCCTCTTCCTCTAGCGAGCAAAATGAGGCAATGGGATGAGTATATATGCACGAAGTTTCAAAAAGGCATCCATCCCCCCAAGCGTCTGATTCGATCCGTCTTCTTTAAACCTACACCCATCATTTTTGGGATTCGGCATATGACCTAACTTGACTTCTTAATCTTCTTGTAGTTTGTTAACGCGGTATTGTCTTGGCGGTCAGCTAGTCTAAAATTAAAAAAATAAGAAAGAAAAAAAAAGAATGTGACTTGGTCCAAATTCTTGCCGAGTTGAGCCGACATGTGGATTGAAACCTTGGCGACAGACATCCCCTCTGATAGAAGAGATAGTATTTCAGTGATGTCTGCCGCATTCTTGACCTGAGTTCTTTTAGGACTCTTGGTTGGTGGTGGTGGTTGTTTAGTTGTTTTTTCAAAGACAAAGACGCGACCTGCCTACCCCTTACAATCCAGATGGGTTTGCCCTTTTCTAGTCTCTACTACGTAGACGGAGGCAATAAGATCATTCCCATTTGGATCGCGGAGGGGGTGCAGGCTGTGACTGCCGCGGCAGCAACGGCGGTGTCGTCAGTGGTTTCGAGGAGAGAAGAGGAGTCTGAGGTGGAAAAGCTTGAAGAAAGTGAGAAATGTTAGGGGTGGTTTCGGTTTTTTTCATGGAAGTAAAAGGTGAATATGTGGAGAAAACTGAACGAAAATAAAGGGTTTTGTTTTTTTTGTTGTTGTTGTTTTTTTGTTGTTTTTTGGGGGGGGGGGTGATAATACAAAAAAATAAAATGTTATTAAAAGAAGAAAAGTGTTGAACTAAAAACATGTTCGGTCTGGGAATGTTTTTTTAAAATTAGTATTTGTACCGTACCCTATAGTTTTGAATTTGGTTCACGATAGATTCAGTGACTTGCAGTTTTTTGTTACTTGTGGTGCATAATTATGGAAGGCAGAACATGCATTTTTGTGGTGAGAAGAAGAAAAAAACAACAACAACAAAACAGCAAAGACAGGAAAATCACGGCCGTTAACCATTTTTATATAAACTTCACTGACTTTTTTGTATTGTTTTAGTTTACAGAGGATTCATTAATCATTAATTCATAAGTTCATAATCAAATAAATGCATCTTTACCCTTGGCAAAAGATGATTATAGACTCTGTAATTTTTTAAAAAAATTTAAAGTGTTTTTCTTTTAAGTTCATTTACTTTTTAGAACTATATTTTGCGCTTACCATCATGAAATTGTTAACCAGTCACAAGATATCTTTTGTAGATAGTAGTTTTAATTCTGTGGAGGAGTTTAAGCGTTGAGCACACTAGTGGAATGAGAATATGTTGCAGAGTATTACTTAATGGTGTATCCCAAGGCGTTGCTCTAGCTCCGTGTTCTCTTAGTCATTACCCTTAACCGCTGCACTGTGTCGCCAATAGATCGTGCTGTTTCATATTCCATATAACATCGTTTAAACTCCTTTTTTTCCTGAAAACTAGAGAAGCTTGAAATGTTATGTAAATGATATTAAGCTGTATTGTTTTGTACTAAATTCTAACGGGACCAAGATGAAATACTGCAACACATTTCCATCTTCTAGTTGCTTGCTGACATCTTCAGTTGTTTAGCATGGCTAAACATCTACATACTTGACAAAGACGAGTTGTTTCTAACAACTACCGTTTGTCGCTACAATACCAAACAGAACATGATTATGTCACACACTTCATCCACGGTAATATTCTGAAACAGAACACGTAACACTAAGTTCATAGAGATGTTATATGCATTTTCTCATTGTTTTTTCCCCCTGTTCCTCGGGTAGAGCTTTAAGGCTCAGCAAATCTGAAACTGTGTGTATGTGACTGTTTTTATGTGTTTGTTTGTTTGGTTGTTTGGGAGGGTGCCCACCATGAAGATAGCCGTATTCCAACGTCGGGGATTGATGTTCTGCATAAAACTATAAATTATAACACACACACACACACACACACACACACACACACACACACACACACACCTCATTGCCATAGCCTCACCTATCGTAAATTCAAACTTTTAGAGTTTTAATTGTTCACCAATGCTGAAATTTTGCGTACGCAAAGCTTTTTTTCCCCCCAATTCATGAAGGTAGCCGCATTCCGTCTTTGATGGATAAATATTCTACATACAACTACACATAAACACACAAACCTCACCCACGTAGGCTTCCTTCCACCTTCCTTCACCTTTCCCCGTAGCCCCGTGAACTCTCAGCTAGTCTTATCTATATCGTTAAATCCAAAAAAAAGCTTCACCGTTTAAAATCCACAGCACAGTTCTGCTAGTCCGCTAACTCATCACCGTCCTCTGTTTCCATCCCCTTCTTCTTCTTTCAGCTCAGAAGATGGAAGGTCAGGCTGAACTCTCAGCTAGTCTTATCTATATCATTAAATCCAAAAAAAAAGCTTCACCGGTTCAAATCCACAGCACAGTTCTGCTAGTCCGCTAACTCGTCACCGTCCTCTGTTCCATCCCCTTCTTCTTCTTCTTCTTTCAGCTCAAAAGATTGAAGGTCAGGTTGAACTCTCAGCTAGTCTTATCTATATCATTAAATCCAAAAAAAGCTTCACCGTTTCAAAATCCACAGCACAGTTCTGCTAGTCAGCTAACTCATCACCGTCCTCTGTTTCATCCCCTTCTTCTTCTTTCAGCTCAGAAGATGGAAGGTCAGGCACTGACGCCGCAGCAGCTGCGCGAGATGGACAAGCAGAGGCGGCGCAACCTCATCTTCGACGAAGAACGTTTCGAGGAGACCTTCCTGAAGTGCCTGATCTGCCGAGAGGCCTACAACGACCAGGACAAGCTGCCCAAGATGCTGCCCTGCCACCACACCTTCTGCATGGACTGCCTCTGCCAGGTAGGATGGATTTGTGATGGGATTGAAGGGATAGGAGGATGGAGGAGGGGTGGGTGGGGGGTGGGAGAGGGAGGGAGAGGGGTAGAGATGGAAGGAGAGAGTGAGGGAGGGAAGGAGGGGGAGAGAGGGAGGGAGAGAGAGAGAGGGGGGGAGGGAGAGAGAGAGAGAGAGAGAGAGAGGGAGGGAGGGAGAGACAGACAGAAGACGTACATACTGCGACAGACAGACAGACAGACAGAGCACAAGAACAAGAGCAAAGATGGTGACTGCAGTGACTACGACAACTTCAACAATGACGACAACGACAATAACAATAACCACAAAGTTACATACTCAATCCTCACCTTCTACCTATTCTTTGTGTGTGTGTGTGTGTGTGTGTGTGTGTGTGTGTGTGTGTGTGTGTGTGTGTGTGTGTGTGTGTGTGTGTGTGTGTGTGTGTGTGTGTGTGTGTGTGCTTAAAACAACTTTACAAACTTTTGTCCTCCCCCAATCCCAACCCAACCCACCCACCATCCCAACCCACACACCCACACCAAAAAAAAAACCCAACCACCCCAACCACCCCAACAACCCAACCAACAACCCAACCACCAAAAACAGATGTTCCGGGTAGAAGGAGAATTCCGCCAGTCGCTGACCTCGGCCTTCAGGGGCATGCCCATGGCGGTGAAGATCCAGTGCCCGACCTGCCGGGACGGCCACATCACCTCGGAGGCCGAGCTGCGGCGCCTGCCCAACGACCACACCATCATGGAGCTCCTGACCTTCGTCAAGGACACGGGCCGCAGCGACGTCCAGTACTGCTCCAAGCACCAGATGCAGCCCCTCAACTTCTTCTGCGAGCCCTGCATCCAGCCCGTGTGCTGCGACTGCACCGTCATCGACCACAAGGAGCTCAAGGGCCACGTGGTGATCAACGTGGAGGAGGCCTTGCTCAAGTACACTCCGATCCTGGACGACACCATGGGCGACATCAAGGCCCAGAAGGCGGAGCTGGCCCAGCAGCGGGACGCCCTGGAACAGGCTGCCGAGACGGTGGATCAGATCCAGAAGGACCTCACTGATCACATCAGGTTGGTGGTGGTGTGTGTGTTTTGTTTGAGTGGGACGAGGGTGGGTGGTGGTGGTGGGGTTTGGTCTTTTTTTTTCTTTCGTTCTTGTTTTCTATCTTTCTTCTTGTTCTTGTTCTTGTTCTTGCTCTTGTTGTTGTTGTTGTTGTTCTTCTTCTTCTTCTTCTTCTTCTTCTTCTTCTTCTTCTTCTTCTTCTCTTCTTCTTCTTCTTCTTCTTCTTCTTCTTCTTCTTCTTCTTCTTCTTCTTTCTTTCTTCTTTCTTCTTCTTTCTTCTTCTACTTCTTCCTCTACTTCGTCGTCTTCTTTCTTTCTTCTCATTCTTCTTCTTTCTTCTTCTTCTTCCTCTTCTGCTTCGTCGTCTTCTTCTCTCTTTCTTCTCATTTTCTTCTTCCTTTTTCGTCTTCTTCATCTTCTTCTTCTTATTCTCCTACTTCTTCTTTTTCTTCTTCTTCTTCTTCTTCTTCTTCTTCTTCTTCTTCTTCATCTTCGTCATCATCATCAAACGCTCAGGCAGCAACTATTGTTGTCTGTTACATGAGCAAAAATGCCTCATGCTGCGTTAAACGCCTGATAAATCAGACCCAGTGCAACCGAAATCGACATACGAGAGAATTGCTATCTCATGGGGAATTTTTCTGGGGAAAAAGGCAGGAGAATGGACCAAGAGGGCAGAAAATAGACCAGAAGGAGGTGACAGGAAGACAAGGAATAAGGCAGAAACACAGAGAGAGAGAGAAAAGAGGACACTTCTATCACAGAATTTCCAGAAAGTGGGGATGCTGTTTATGCTGACAGGCCCCTTGCATCCCCACGGGAAAGCATGTGTGTCTCTGCGCGCGCGCGCGTGTGTGTGTTTGTCTGTGTGATGTGCTAAAGCACAGACACATACACACGCTTTTACGCCCTCCTCCAACACACAGACACACACACGCGCTTGCTGCGCGCGGGCGCGCACACACACACACACACACACATACATACCGAGGCGGCGCTCGATGCGCGCCGACGCGTACATACTGTACATAACACCACCACCTTCCTCATACCATCTCGCTCATGTCCCTCTCTACTCTTACTCTACACTCCTCTCTCTCTCTCCATCTCTCATCATCTCTCTCATCATCTCCTCTCTCCTCTCTCCTCCCTCTCTCTCTCTCTCTCTCACTCTCACTCACTCTCTCTCCTCTCTCTCGCTCTCTCTCTCTCGCTTCTCTCATCTCCTCCTCTCTCTCTATCTCTCTCCTCTCTCTCTCTCTCACTCTCTCTCTCTCTCTCTCTCTCTCTCTCGCTCTCCTCTCTCTCCCTCCCTCCTCTCTCCTTTGCCCTTCTTATTGTGCTGGAGAGGAGATGAGAAGAGAAGAGAAGAGAAGTGAAGAGAAGAGAGGAGAGTTGAGATGAGATGAGAGGAGAGGAGAGGAGAGGGGTGAGGAGAGGAGAGGAGAGAAGTGAAGTGAAGAGAGGAGAAGAGAAGAGAAGAGAGCAGAGCAGAGCAGAGCAGAGCAGAGGAGAGGAGAGAAGAACCATCATCAGACGAAACTAAGACGGGATAAGATGGACTGGACTGCAGAGAGGCAGATCACAGCGACTTAGCAGGGCTGTTCATCCTCTCGACTCTTGCATTGCCATCACGATCAGACTATAATTATAGAAAGGTCTTTGGCTCTGACAGAAAGGCGCTTTTGCTTCTTTTTGAGCCGTCTTTTGGAAGCAACAACAACAGCTACAGCATCAACAACAACAACAACAACGACAACGACAACTACGGATAAATAGAGCAGTGCTTATACGTGGATGCATGTATAATGTTATGAATATATATATATATATATATATATATAAATATATATATATATATATAATATATATATATATATATATATGTATATATAATATTATATATATATGTTAAGTGGATGATGTAAGTGTGTATGCATCATACACACATACACACACGCGCGCGCGCGCGTGCGTGCACGAGCACACGCACGCTCACTCACACGCACGCACACAACATACACACACAATCATACGCACATACGGGCGTCGCGCGCACACACACGCACACATGCACGCACGCACACACGCACACATAGATACATACATACATAGATACATGCATACACACACACTCACACACACTCACATACACACATACATACACACACATACATACATACATACACATACACATGCGTTCACGCAAGCATGCATACATACACGTGCCTGCATGCAACCGTGCACATACAAACACGCACGCGCACTCTTGAACGCATACATTTGCTGGACTGCCAAATAATGTGCAAAACTGCTCCATATACATCCCAGCAGTTCCAGTTACTTTACAAAGAGAATGGTTCGATGATGTTGAGTTAACATAAAGGTAAAGGGTGCTCCATAACCTATAAGGTCATTGGGGAGTGAGGCGTCAGAGACCTCAGCTTCTCTAGGGCCAGCACATTGAGGGCGGCGCCCATCTCCTCTCCCTCGCTGCTTTACCTTCCCTGACCCTAAAGAGGACAGGTACCCATTTACAGCTGGGTGAACTGGGGGAACTGTACTGAAGCCAAGGCGCGCAAACGGTCACCCATCCAAGTGGTAACCACGCTCGACGCTGCTTAACTTGGCTGGGGGAAAGCGAGTGCTCTGACCACTGAGCTATCCCGTCCTCTGAGTTAACGTACCCGAAAATAAAGTGAAAGATGGCGAACAAGCCTCCTGTCAGAACCAAACACTTTCTTCTATACACTACAGTCATTCTGTATAGCAGTTTGGGTAATAATTATAAATGCAGATGAGACAATAAACCCGAGGACCTGCATGTTACACACATTACCGCACGTAAAAGAACCCACTAGAGAGAGAGAGAGAGAGAGTCATCCCAGGAATAAGTTCTGTAGAAATAGTCATTCTTATGACGAAACAAGTACATGATAATTATGTAAAGAGGACAAACATGGTGGTGCTGTTCTTGTGGTGGCGACGAGATGTTCTTTATAATATTATTATATGTTGTTTAGCGATTTGTAGAGACAACTTTTTTAAAAACACAGAATCAACTTCACGCATTTCGTCCATTAAACAGATGTCACACAGCTGTCACTTTCCCCTACTTCCAGCTGCTATTCATTCCATCCCAGCCCAGCTGGTGCTAATTATAGCAGGAACTGACCACACTTGGCCTTAGTAAAAGGAAGGGGCTGATTTTAGCACTGGGGCCTAGGACCCTTGGCCTCTGACTGAGTTATCCTGGATTTGCGCGCTGTGGAGCTCAAATCTTTCTACATTATATTCCTCACTCTCTATTGCAATACACGATGCTTTCTTCTTTACGCTAAACCCTTCATCCCTCTTCCTGTTTCCAGGTCAGTCTTCGACAGAATCCGCCTGGCTCTGGAAGAACGGGAACGGGAACTGTACGACATTTCCGACAGCGAGATCAACCGGAAACGCAAGATGATCGGCGGTCACCTGAAGATCTTGACCGAGCGGGAATCGACCTTGAACTCTCAGTTCAACAACCTCCAGCAGGCCAAGGATGACAAAGACATTAGCCAGATGTTCACGGGGCACAAGGCGGCCCGGGAGGTGATGAGGCAGGAGGTGGACGTGCCCACAGACTGTGTCAAGGACTTCAACGTCACCTTTCAGTTCAACGCCCGTCACGACACGTCCATACGACAGCAGATCAACAGCCTGGGCAACATCATCTTCCAGTCTTGAAGACACGTTCCGGATGGTGTAGCTCGCTAGGTTCCTTCCTAAACAAACACACACAAAACAAAAACCTTGTGCCTCTGACTCTTGATTGAGGGCATTGGTGAGGAATAACTCCTGAAGATTGGTGGTGAACGTTGGCGAAGAAGCGTTCTCGAAAATGACCATCATGCTTGGAAGAAGAAGTGTCCTTGGACGTGGACAAAGAATCAGAGCTGGTCTGTCTGTATCTTTGGGAGCTAGAAGCCATTCGCTTCTCTGGCTGCGTGACGAATGTGATGAGGGATTCTTGAATACTCGTGCAGTCTGGAAGGAGAGGTCTGAATCTTCTTCGCGCACCATTCAAAAGCCTTTTGCTTGTCTTGCTCTTTTTGGGTTTTTTTACAAGAGGAGAACGAGAGCGTTCCGTGTTTGAATGCTTTTTGGGGCAGAATGTAATCGGTTTGTATAATTATTTGATGCACATAATAATGAAACAATATGCCGGATGGGTGGAGAGACGTGATGTGTATTGGTTTTTAACGACACTTACTACTCTCGTAAATGCTAAATCTGGGTTGACAGGAATGTGTACATGGCCACACCATTTTCAAGTGTCCTTTTGCCACTCAATTTATTCCATCCTGCTTAGAGTTATTAGAATTTTGTGGGTTCATGACAGAACATCAGTAGTTTTGCCAAGTGAACGTTTAGATATGTAACGATCTTCCTATGTAGCAAAAAGTTCTAAAATCCAGTAGCAGTTTATAGAGCGGGAACACCGCGATAAAAGTCACATGCTATCGGCCTAAGCCGTTTACCAGCGAAAACCAAACTGTTTGGCCGGTTCAAATACCGTTAAAGATAATACGAATGTGTTCACAACAAAATACGAGTACAACAAAATACAAACACCAAAGGAGAAAATGTATATGTTTAATGTTGATAAAAGTTAAACAAAATAATGCTTGGCTTGTTCAATGTTCAAATCATACAAGTTTGAATTGTGACTAAAACAAGAAAATAAAAAAAATGATTTTTAAGAAAAACCCTGGCTTGTTCTATATCCAAATTATGTTTTAAAAAATTGTGATTAAAACAAGATTTTTTAAAAAGAAGGATAAGTAAAACTAAAGTCAAACGGTCTATGTTTTCTGTAAAGAAAAACCAACTATTCCTCCCAATTGTTCGAAGTCTGAATCAAGCAAGTTCAACAATGTGTTCATTCAAGACATGATGCAAAATTCATGGTTTGGCTGGTGAAACTCAGCAAACAGTTATAGTTACAGTTATAGTTGTAGTGTTTGTTTAGCTGTACTGGAGAATGGAGAGTACGTTAGTGTCAATAGAAACTGACATAGATACCATGATCCTTAGCTTAGTATAACTGTGTGGAGATAACTGGCATTTTTTTTTAATATCAAGGCTTTAGCATACTGTATATTATGGCGAAATCCTATTGCTATGTTTTGTGTGTTGTGGAGATTGTGTATGCATATTTAAATGCCAAGCTACTGGTTATTTTATCGGCGATGTATTTCAATTTCTCTGTCTGTCTGTCTGTGTATGTCTTTTTCTGTCTCTCTCTCTCTCTTACTCTCTCTGTCTGTCTGTCTGTCTCTCTCTCTATCTCTCTCTCTCTCTCTCTATTTTTGTCTCTTTGTCTGTCTCTGTCTGTCTCTGTCCCTCTCTGTCTCTCTCTCTGTCTCTCTCTCTGTCTCTCTCTCTCTCTCTCTCTTCTCTCTCTCTCCTCTCTCTCTCCTCTCTCTCTCTCTCTCTCTCTCTGTCTCTCTGTGGCACTCTCAAGAGTCACAGGAGCACCGCGCTAAAAAAAAAACAACCCAACAACAACAACTGCCATGCAGCAGCGTGCCTTGGGCAACGTTTAACCATAACACTACCTTCCCTTCCTTCCGAGATGGCAGACACACTGCTGAATACGTCCAGGACATCCACATCAATAAGTCCCTCCCCTCCCCTCAGCTGGCCTTCTCTACTACCAATGCTGGGTGAGCTTTCTATCATATAAATAAACATCTCGGAAGGCGGAATGCGGCTACCTTAATGGTGGGTAAAACCGGTCTCAAACGCAAACATGTAAAATTCGGCCAACCTCGGAGATTTAGCCCAGGAACAAAAGATGAATGCGCACTATGTTTCTGCGTGCTTTGGTACACTTGCATCTCGCTTCAAAGTTCCATCCGAAAAGGACTTTAAGTGGAATAGAATCGAAACCAGTATTGAGTGCAGAGTGAGAGAAATGGGTGGGGTAGGGGTGTGGAGGGTAAGGGGAGGGAGGGGGGGGGGCTTGGTGTGGGAGGGGGATCTCCCTTGAACGGATAGTTCAGCCGGGAGACTCAAACCCGCTCCCTTCACTTTCGTTAGATCCTGTGCCCAACGCTCTTGATATCTGGGCCCTTTCTGCTTTATTTTGATGTTCTTGAGACTGTAACATGAAGGTGCAGTATATTTATTTCTTTTATTTATTTCGAGGATAATGGAATAAGCACTCATGTGGGTTGGGTTTCTTTTTTACATCCTGTCCCTGTGCGTATGCCTTTTTGTAAAAAGTTGTCATCCGTTCCCATAATTATATTAGTGGGTTCTGTTCTGTTGCTTTTCGCCCATACAGCTTTTCTTTGTGTGTGATATTTGTCTGGTGACATGTCCATTCTGTAATTGTGTTCGTGAGTTTAGCGTTTCGAAATGTGTATGCTGGCTTTCCAAAGATTACATAGTAAAAAAAATGACATGAAAATGATATTGATTCCATTTTTTTAAAAATATAAATGGCGTGCTCACTTTACACACTAGTAGACACAGTAGTCAAAGGATTGTGAATCTGTGTAGCACCATGATTTCTGATCAATTAAATCAATACATGTATCAATCAGTCCCAATCACCTCTTGATAGACCCATAATATGGTCATAGTTCTTGCCACTTAAGGTCTTGTAAATCGTCACACATTACACACAAGCACACACACACACACACACACACACATATATATATATATATAATATATATATATATACGCGCGTGCGTGTGTGTGGCGCGCGCGCACACACACACACACACACAAACGCACACCGAAGCACACACACACACACACACACACACGCACGCACACACAGAAGCGCGTGCACACACTCACACACACAAACACACACATACGCACCGTGTGCACACACACACGCACACACACAAACACACACACACACACACAAGAGCACTTACATACGCACCGCGCACACACACACACACACACAAACACACACAAACGCGCACGCACGCACGCACGCATTATGAGTGCTATTTACAGCTGTGTCAGCACACTCTACAGTCGCACACACACACACAACTAAAGGGAGACAACATTCGACAAAGGTGCATAGGAAAAGAGCCAAAAGATACAAACAATAATACTCGCGTTTGTTATGGGTTGTTTGTTTTGTTTTATGATAGGTTTGGGGGGTTGTTTTTAGGTTGTTGTTTGTTTTTTTAAGTTTGCCTTTTTATTGTTTATGTTATCTATTTGCTTGTGTGGGTCTAGTTTGAATGGTTGGTTTGTTTTGGGTTTTTTCTTCGTCATCAAACGCTCAGACGGTAACTATTGTTGTCTGTCATATGAACGAAAACGCGTTTTGTTTTAAACCATACATGTCAATATGCAATTGTCTCATTTCCTTTACCTCGAGTATTCCTTTATCTTCCTTTCTTAATGTATGATTGTGTTTTTATGGTTTGTTAGTGTTTTATGTGTGATCTTTATTCCCAACAATGGCTTCACCATGCTTTGGTGTGTTTTTTAACGTTTTCTTTTCGAAACTGTTTGTGTTGCTACTGAAGCAATTCCGTTTGTGAAAAGCATACTCCTCACTGGGTTGACTTCGTAGATGGTGATAA
>CM054147.1:36288623-36308623 GCA_028751875.1 Rapana venosa | reverse complement strand
CGTCTTCTTCATCATCTTCTTCTTCTTCGTCTTCTTCTTCTTCTTCTTCTTCTTCTTCGAACGCTCAGACAGCAACTCTGAAAGCCCTGACAAATGCTGCCCTGCGCTGAAGGCCCTCCCTCCAGGGGTCCGAAGAGTTTGTCCCTCATTGGCAAGGTACAGGTTGTTTAATGCTGAGAGATGGCCAAGAAGAGAGACAACAGTCTAAACACAGCATTCTACAGCAGATATTAATGTAGGTCTTCGAAATGAACTTACGTGGATAGCGAGAGACTAGACATAGCAATTCAAGAGGGTAATAACATTCAGTGCCGACTCCTCTCTCCACCAAAAAGTCCTTCGGGATGAGACTATAAACCGAGGCCCCCGTGTGCGAACGCACGCAGACACATCTTGCGCACACGTTAAATCCTGTTCCGCTTTTCGTAAGAGTAGGCCATTGTGTGCCGGTGGGAACAGAGATGACAGAATTTACAAAAACCGCTTACACACGGGGACTGGATCTAAAAAAAAAAGGCACATGAGTGCTTAATCCATTATCCTCGATATAAAAGAATAAAAATTTTAAAAAATAAATAAATAATCCCTGACAAAGCTTACGGCCTGCGCCAAGTGCACACAGTTGAAAACCCTGCCTCTTTATTGTGGAGAATGGGCAAGCTATGGCCAGTGGTATGGATGAGATTTATTTTTTATTTACTTCTTTTATTTATTCTTTTATATCGAGGATAATGCAATAAGCAATCATGTGCTTTTTTTCATCCAGTCCCCGTGTTTAAGCGGTTTTGTCAATTCTGTCATCTGTTTCCACCGGTACACAATGGCCTACTCTTACGAAAAGCGGAACAGGAATTAACGTGTGCACAAGATGTTCTACATGCGTTCGAACACGGGGCCTCGGTTTATAGTCTCATCCGAACGACTCAGATACCCAGCATGCATCCTATGGCGTGATAGGCTTCGCAAGGTGGAACTTCCCACACACATACACAGCCTGAAAACATGCAATGCATATTTCGTCTATCAAGAGCCACAACCCTACATGTTCATACATCTTTATGTATGGAGATGCACGGCTGTGGTTCTCAATAGACGATTGCTCTAAAAACTCCTGTTGAAATAGAGGGAGTAATTCAGCCAAGTCACATTCCAGCCCAAAGATGCCGGAGATTTTCCTCGACTGCTAACTAGTGGTTTGGGTGCTAGTTTTTCGGATGTAGCGGAAAGGAAAAAAACCAAGTGAGTTTTCTTGTGAAACGTACATTATGCGTGTGTTACCGACATCAGGTTTCAGAAACAACACAGATTTTTCATTGTTTGCATGATGTATTAAGGCTGTTCATGAATCGACACTAAAACAAAAAAATGAAAAAATTAAAACTGTGACCAGCAAACAAAAAATCAATACAGAAAGCTACATGTATTGTATCAAATTGTATTATATTGTATCATAACCCCTGGCTCGCAACAAGAAAAATATTAACCCCCAAAAAATCGTTTCTGGAGTAATATGAAGCAATGACATCTGTTTGGAACTGGACAAAGGCGTTGTTTGCTTATCTATTTGATTTTATTTTGTAATAATACAAAGTATCTTTTTTTTTTTCCCCTCACGTTTAATAATTCGAGATTGCCAGTGGCAGGGGAGTGAATGGGAAAAAATGAGACCAGAGTATAGAAGGAGTTCTTCCCCCTCTCTCGTTCACGGATGACGCCTAAATTAGGTCAGTGGTCGCCCTTTACGAGTCAGCATTGCATAATGCGTTCTCCTTGGAAAGAACCTAAAACAAAAAAGTTCCCATAAGATAATATCTTATAATATCATAATTATGGCTGTGTGAGTGAGTGAGTGAGTGAGTGAGTGAGTGAGTGCGTGCGTGCGTGCGTGCGTGCAATTGTGTTTGTGTATATGTGTGTCTGTGTGTATACGTTTTTGTGTGTGAGTGTGTGTCTGTGTAGATGTGTACCAATGCTTTATATTTATTACACTAAGAGACGCACGGACAGAAACAGACAGACAAGCAAAAAGTTGCAAACAAACAGGTACTACAGGTGAATGTTCAGTAAAAACAAACAAACAAATCAAACCATAGCATCCATCTGATATTTTAATTTTAAATCATATACACATTGTAATAATTCAAACCCACAAAAAAAGCTCAATGATTCATAGTATTCTCGAGTTTCCAGAAAGGACATTCTGCTCTATGCACATGTTACCCCCAAAAATTAAATAAATAAATATCCCTTCACACACAAACCTCCAGAAAGGAAATGATTATTCTTTATACTATTAACTGATGTATTGTTTTAGCGATGATATCAATCATCGAAGACCATTGAAATTTCCGATCTGGTATACATGTTAACATTTTATTCTACACAGAGAGAGAGCGAGCGAGCGAGCGAGAGAGAGAGAGAGAGAGAGAGAGAGAGAGAGAGAGAGAGAGAGAGTGAGAGACTATGAAGAAGAGTGCAAGCGAGGGTCAAACACAGAGACAGACAGACAGAGACAGAAACAGAGAGACAAAGATGAGAGATAGATTTATCCATATGTGTGTTTAAGAAAGGCCAGGCAAATCTTTGGCTGAATCATTTTTGTCTTGAAATAATGTATCTAATAATGTGATGATGATAATAATAATAAGAAGAAGAAGAAGAAGAAGAAGAAGAAGAAGAAGAAGAAGAACAATAGTAATAATAATGTGAAACAATGTGTCTATTGTAGTGTTGTTTGTTTATCTTACGTCTGTCTACATCTTAAAGCGCTTACATTGGAATGCCACGCAGTACACTATACCACAGTACCATACAGCGCAACACAATCAAATACAAAACACCACGACACAACACAATACCAATCGAAAACATTACAATAGAATAACAGTAGCTGTTGCAGTTACATCCAAAAGTGTTAGCGCTTTAGTCAATTAACTGCTCCGCTTATCAGGCAAGAAAGTAAAGGTATGTGGTGTTTGTTTGTTTGTTTTTTCTTTCATGTTTACTTGTTCTAGATTTTAATGAAAAGGCAAACTGATATCAACGCACCACCACATCATAAAAAGAGCAATGAACTTCGTAGTGGATGGAAAGAGACCAAAGGGAAGACCTAGCAAAACCTGGGCTGCCTGTATTGCAGATGATCTTAGAGAAAGGGGCATAAAATAAGGAGGAAGCTCAAAACAGAGAGACATGGAGAAGGCTCATCAATGTCAAACCTCCCCTGGGAGAAACATGACAAAAAAAGGAAGAAGAAGAAGAAGAAGAAGAAGAAAGTGATATCAACGCAAAAACAACCTAAAAAAACCCCTCTTTAGCACTGGTTATCATCCGATTGTGTTCTAATGCAAGGTGTGCTATACAACAACAAAACATCATACTGCAGTCACTGGTCAGCGGGTCATCTGAACTAGAACATTTGTGTTCCCGTCTTACGTCCAATCCTGTGAGTGTACGGGATGTCCTCCCTCATCTCAGGCAGCAGCAGCCTGTGCAGAACCAGGTTCATCTGCTCCTCCTCCCGCTTCGTCAGCTCACTCCAGGTCCTCCGCTGACCCCCGTCCAAGGCTGGAACTGACCTCTGGGACCTCTGTGACATGGCGGTCAGAGCCTTTTCCAGGTGACTCCGGGAGATCTTCAGGCGGTCAAACAAACAGCCGAGGATGGAAGGATCGTCCAGCACGTCTTCATACAGCAGCACGGGGACAGGGCACCTCCTCTGCAGACCTCGCACCAGTCGCAGATGGCAGAAAATCGTCGTGGCCAGGATGCCGATGTAAGACAGACGCGGAACCAGGTCTTCCAGAAGGATTCTTTCCTCTTCCTTGCCGTAAAACTCCTGGTGGAATAGCCTGCGCCGAAAATACGGCGTGAATCGGGCAACAGCGTCTGAATTGACTAGCGCCAAGCATGGCATGTGGAGGTCGACCAACAGCTGCTTCATGGATTTCAACAGGGACGGCAGGCGTCGGTACATAAACACGTGACGAATGCTCGGCTGCAGAGTCAGGATATGTGGTATCAACCCGGCGCATTCCGACCGCGTTTTGATGAAGATATGCGACGGAACAGGCCCGTTTATTCCCAACACGCTGCAGAGCAGGGCGCGGATGACACTGGCTAAAAGACTCAGCCCCCCTTCATAATACACTTTCGCTCCATGGGACTTCGCCAGCATCACCACGTTCAGAAGGGCGTCCGGTTCGGAGATGCACACCGCACCAGGAACCCGTTCCATCACTTGGGTCAGCATGGTGGACCCGCACCGTCCAGTGCTGGACAGCCAGGTCACGGGGACCCTGGTGTTGCACAGCTTCGCTACCTCCAAGCTGACCTTGCAAAGCCAGGTCACAGACATCACGTACACGTCCTGGGCGTTCTGGAACTGAGCCACGTAGAAGAAGGGCGAGGTTTTGGAGCTGTAGCAGTCGATGCCTGCAGGGGTCCGGACGAAGACCGCCAGGTCACGGCTCACGCAGTACAAGGACACGTTCTTCTTGAAGACCTCGTCCTTTGACCCGAGGTCGGGGTACTTCCACAGCACAAAGTCCTGCAGAGACGAGGCCTTGGTCAGCCGGCTTTTCCACCGCAGGAGGATCTTGTATTTAACGACGCAGTCCTGGCTCGTCTGGGTTCCTGCGAGGTGGTGAAGCGGGTCCCGAGAAGTGATCTTCTGCAGCAGGGTGAAGAGCGTGTCTTGGAGCAGCCGTGCTGCTGAGCAGACACAGCCAGGGAGGCTAGAGATGGCCTGTCCTAGCAGCGGGGCTGCCAGGCTGTCGATCATTCTGTCAGCTGTCCTTGATGCGGACCTCGATATGTCTGCCCAAATTGCCTGCAACAAAAGAAAAGGGACAGATGTTGTACGCGTTCTGTGCACTTGGAGAGTGTGTATGCCTGACGTTGATAGGTTTTCTTCAATAAAAAGAACGCCTAAAACGCTATGCTTATTCCCTTTTTTATTATTGTTTTCTTTATTAATTTAGCAATGCTCGGCTTCATATGGTGTAATTTCGAACATGGAACTTACTTCTGATATCTAATTCTTCCCTCAAACCTGCCCCTTCAAATACAGTCTTCACCCTGTACTGCTGCTGCTGCTGCTTTTTTAAAGTTAGTGGCTATTTTCTTTTCAACTGCAGGGTGGTTAAGCGTAGAACACAATGGCATTGTCTTGTTATGTGGTTGTTATCGTGGACTAAGTGTAGACAGTTAAGAAAAAAGGAAAGAAATACTCCCAACTTTGTTAACTACTGCACCAAACTGTTTTTCTACACTTGATAATTAAACAGCAGCTTGTTTTAGTAAAGATGTTTGTGGAAGCTATATATTCGTCTACCTCTATATTATACTGATTACGGATACCGACACCATTTTATAAAGCTTTAAATTGTTTATAGTCCCATCGACCACGAAGACCAGATCAGATATATCACTCATAATACTTTTTTGTGTCTTTCCCTTTATATAGCTCATAGCTCCGCCTATCACGTAGATCTGGTCAGATCCTGTGATTCCTTTCAACAGAAAACACTATACTATGAACATTCTTGTCAAGTTTTAAGTCAAACACTTAGCAAGTCTCTGTACATGAAGAAAGAACATACTTTACAAATGATGTTAATATTTTTTCCCCCTTTAACACGAATACAACCAGGCCATGGTAAGGACACCAGTCATTTTGTGTGTCTATTTATCTCTAAATTGGATATTAAAAAGAGGCCCGAGGTGATAACCACGAACAAAACCCTAACTAATGTAATCAAAAGATACATATGAAATGGCATTTGTGCAAGTAACACTACTACTGCATAGACCCATATAGTCATTTCAAGGATTAAACTATCACTCCCTGGTCGCCAGAAGAAAACAGTACAGAAAAATGGTTATATATAAATAGAAACTGTCAGATTAAAATTTGCTTGAAATTGAAAAGGACGGATAGTAAAGTTAGACAGGAGAGAGAGAGAGAGAGAGAGAGAGAGCATTTCTTAACCCCAAACGAAAATAAAAAACAAAACAATCCAGCCATGTACATTGTAAGTCCTACCTAAACTATACACGACACTTACCTACTCAGAAGCAGGGATAAACCCAAAAAGACCAGGCAGAATCAACGGAAATCACAATTTTTATATGCTAGAAAAAAATACCTGACTTTCAATTGAATTATAATATACACTGTACAAACAACACACTTCAAATGCCTACAGAACTTTCCTAAGCATTATTCAGTCTCTGTGTAACCTTCACCATGACCAAAGCTAATTCCGATGCCATGCCTCCCCTCTCGCTATTCTTCTTTCATCAATTAAGCATGGTTTTTACCTTGGTACCGTTTACAGAGATGATGTTTCGTCTTGTCTCTGGTTTTTCACACTAGGTCATTGAGGACACAGACCATGAAGATTTTGAATGTATGTACCGAGCTTCACGTTTTGTAGGTTTGATTGCGGATTGTTCTTGAGCGTTCCTCAGCCTAACTCCCTAGTGGTCGGGTATCTTGAATAATGTACTCTGTCTAGCTACAAAACTGGTCATAGCGTTGCGTTCGCGATCTGATGGCCTGGAGTTTGAGCCTCCTGGGAGGTATATTTTCGAGAGGATTCTTTCCCACCGGAGTTCGTGTTAGTACTTCACTCCATTCCATTAGTACTGATATGATTTTTTAATGATAGAGAAAGGAAGATATGAAAATATTTCAAGAGAGAATAGAACTTGTCAATACTGCAATGAACTAGATGACGAGTTTCATTTACTGGATGAGTGCATTTTATATACTGAAAATTTATTGATAACTCTTAATGCTAATGTCAAAGTGAATATCAACGTTATAGGAAAAAAAATAAGCAAGATTATTGTAACAGATAATTATCAAGCCGAAATAAAATGTTTTGTACCTGTTTTGAAAAGAAAAGGGAACAATTAAGAGAAGATAGAATGCAACACGGTGTTTTTTTTTGCACGTCATTTCAGTCAGGTTAATCGGTGAATAACACTTTGCATTTAATCATGAAAAGTGTATTTCGTTGTGTCAAATAAGTCCGGGTGACTTTTATGGCAATAAATGTTTTCTGATTTTGATTCTGATTCCCTACAAAGTCCTTTATATGAGACTAAAAACCGAGGTCTTAAGTGCAAAATCAGGCAGAGCATCTTGCACAGTCGTTAGAACCTGTTACGCCTTTCGGAAGAGTACGCCACTGCCTTCTTGTAGAAAAAGGATGACAAAAAATGTGATTTGAAATGAACATGCATGCACATTGCTGCCGTGTGTAAACGTCATCTCCGAAGTCAAAATGCGGGTACCTCTCTGCAGCCTGTCATTTCAATGCGTAATAACTTTTTCATAGAATTGTCCAAATTTCGATATGTTTTTGTGGTATGGAATAACCTTTCAATTGCAGATTAATATAAAAGACCAATGACTAAAAACTGTTATCTCTGCTTCAATACGTCTCATTATGTGATGGATCGTTACATAATTATGGGGAATCCGGCAGTTAAGTGTTTATATTCGGTTATCTCATTTTCAATTTTAATTAAAGACAGGTAAGTTGTCTGGATTTCTACCGTTGTTAAAAAGCATAATATGCGGGGTTTTTTCTGTAGATAATGTTAGGCCATTTTCAAGCATGTACTTAATTTAAGTTATCAAGGTCTTTCTGGTATGTTTTTTATGTAGCTTAAAGACCTTTATGATCTGTTTTGTTTCATAGTAACATTCATGCTCATTGTAATAAGACAGCATTCTGAGACAAGTGCTTAGGAAGATCATGTGACAGGATATTAAATAGAACGGGTGCTATAACGGAGTCTTGTGGTAAGCCCATATTAAGATATTTAGGATCTGAATAGTTATTTGCGACCTTTACTTGAATGGATCTATTGCTAAGAAAGCTCTTGATAAAATGATAAATGTTACCGGAAACGCCAACCGCCTTCAACTTACTTAATACCTGTGCATGCCAAACTTGATCATATGCTTTATTTATATCAAAGAATGTTGCAAGGACATTTTTTCTGCGTGCAAATTGTTGATTTATACGTGTTGTAAGTTTAATTAAACTGTCAATTGCAGACCTATCTCTCTGAAAGCCCGCTTGCTTGCTATATTTTTTTTCTGGCAATAGTATACTAATCTCCCTAGAACAACTCTCCCCATGAGCTTACCAGTATGTGAGGTCAATGCTATATGCCTGTAACTGGCTACATCTGTCTTGAGCTTTCCTTGTTTGTGGATTGGTACCACAATGGACTGTTTCCATTGGACTGGAATGACACCTTCAACCAAGCATTTATGAAAAATATGAAATAATATAATAAAATTTTCTGGTAAGTATTTTTGATCATATCAATGGAAATTGCATCAGCTCCAACAGACTACTAGGAAGTGACAGAATTGCATCTCTCGCTTCCTAAAGTGTAATCGGAGCATTGATATAATGAGTGTTATCAGGTACTGGGTCTTTATATTTATTGTTGTCTTCTTCACTTCTGAATGCTCTGTGTTTAGCGGATGGACCCTCCTTACGCATGGTATTTGAAAACATCGTGGCAAACGCCTCAGCCTTTTCTGCACTAGATGGAAACTCTGTGTTTTCTAGAATAAATGGACATGATGGCAAGTTTATACCTTTTGTCATTTCATTAAATTTTGTCCATACTTTCTGAATGTCTTTATGATTTGTAATTTCACTTCTACAAAAAAGAGGACCAGTACTGTTTTTTTTAGCTTGTGCTATGACCACGTTAAAGTAGTTTGGGCCTTTTTCTGCTCAACATGGTTACTAGGAAATTTGTTGGTTTTTTTAGAAAACCTTTATGCATCAAATGTTTGTTATGTACGGCTTCTTGTAAGCTTGTGTCCACTAGACATTTCCTGAATGTTTGTTAGAGTTTACGGTGTGACATCTAGGAATATTATGTCAGAATACATTTGATCTATGTCGTGAATGTTTATACACTCTGTATTGTAAGAAGCAAGAATATGCTTTAAAACTTTTCCCAGTCAGCACGCTTATAGATATATTTTGGAACTTTGTAATATCCAGTTGACATAAATGATTATTGATGGGTATTATGATAGGTAAATTATCACTGCCCAGAGTATCTTTATGCGTTGACCAATTACATTCAGGGACAAGTGTTGGTGATCCTAAACTTAGATCTATTGCTGATGCTCTGTGACTTGAGACATCAGGAATTCTAGTGACGCTGCCGTCATTCAATAAACATAGACAAGAATCACTCACGTTTTCTACAAACCTGTTGCTGGTAACCGAAATGCAATCTTTGTCCCAAAATGGTGCACGTGCGTTGAAATCTCCTCCAATTAGCCATTTTTCGTTATCTTGGAGAGTGTGGATCCTCTCTGTATTAATATTTTTGGCCCTTTTGGTTCAATACACAGAAACAATATTTAGGATTAAGTGATCATTAAACTTGACACGTGCTGCACATGAATGTTCATTTGGGATGTTACCAGGTTTTGGTGGAGATTTCACACTATACTCTATTCCTTCTTTGATGTCAATAGCTGCACTGATTTTTGTTAGACCTTCTACTTTCTGATGTATAGGTGGATAATAGTACCCTGGTAATCTGGGTATCTTATTTTTGGTAGCATTTAGAGATTGTAAAACAAGAGCCTGATAATCGTTTTTTGAAAGGTGGTGGATCAAATACTCCAGATTTGTGGAAGTACATCTTGCAATCCACTGCATGATTTTAACAGTATGCTTTTCCTTACAGACCATTATGTAAGTAGGACAAGGAAGAATAAGGTAGAAAAAACAGCTTAAAAACAAACAACAAACAAAATGAACAAAGAAGTAACTCATCCCCGAAAACTTCCACAAAACACCTTAACTAAACTTTACGTATGAATCTAAAGTTTCAGGACTATCAAACTGAACTTGAAAGGTTTTTTGTTATATCAAGAGCTTTTGGTGCGTGTTGTGTAGGTTAGTGTTGTTGTAGGTCATACAGAGTAAATTTCAGCGTCAAAGAGGTGAAGTTTAAAAAACAAAAAATGTAGAAAGCTGCTGCAGATACAGCAGCTGCCTCCTCTGCTGTTCTGGAGATCATCGTCGAACACGACGGGCAAACATACATGAGCAACGTTGACAGTCTCTAATCTGTACCACAGCTGGTGCCTAACAAGTGCGTAGGAATGTCACCAGTTTTTCCATGTATCAACATAATTGTAATATCTTTGGTCTGCCCACCATGGGAACTATAAGCTCTGATGGGGACATGGTTGTCGTCTGCAGCCTGTCCCTCAGGTGCGTAAGTTGGCTGGTGAATATTCATCCGGTGGAAATGGCGTCTCTGTTTCCTTCTGGGTTTTTCCCCCAAAAGACTGAATGCACATACCCGCACATGTTTCTGGCTAGTGTGCGAAAGCCCTGGGCATTTGGGTGAATAGAATCTTTCATTTGGTTGTATGACACGCTCAGGTTCTCGTCAGAAATAAAGGAAACTTTTTTTTCCTTTTTTTTTTTTTGGGGGGGGGGAGGGGGCATATAGATCTGAGCAGGTCATTGCATTAAAAACTTCTCTCTTGATTTGAAGAGAAGCGTTTTTGAGGGGAGCAACTTTGCTTATCACTAATTTAGTGTCGGGAAAGGAAAAGCCACAACTTTTTTTTTTTTTTTTACTGTTGCCGCCATTTTCTTGCTGGTTTGTTGTGGATCTGTATCCCTGAGATCATTGACTCCACAATGAATGAGTATAGAGTCCACTCTCTCTCCAGATCAAACGTGGCTTCTCTCAATGACTGGGGGATACCCATGATTCTGTACACTTTCTTTTTGTTCAAATGCTGAATCCAATGTTGTGTGTGTGTGTGTGTGTGTGTGTGTGTGTGTGTGTGTGTGTGTGTGTGTGTGTGTGTGTGTGTGTGTGTGTGTGTGTGTGTGTGTGTGTGTGTGTGTGTGTGTGTGTGTGTGTGTATTGTATGTGCGCGAGCACATGCTGAATTCCATGCTTGTAGGTGTAGTGTGTGCGTGATGTGTGTGTGTGTGTGTGTGTGTGTGTGTGTGTGTGTGTGTGTGTGTGTGTGTGTGTGTGTGTGTGTGTGTGTGTGTGTGTGTGTGTGTGTGTGTGTGTTTGTATGTGCGCGCGCACATGTTGAATTCCATGCATGTCGGTGTAGTGTTGTGTGTTTGCGAGTGCGCTGTGCGTGATATTGTGTGTGTGTGTGTGTGTGTGTGTGTGTGTGTGTGTGTGTGTGTGTGTGTGTGTGTGTGTGTGTGTGTGTGTGTGTGTGTGTGTGTGTGTGTGTGTGTGTGTGTGTGTGTGTGTGTGTGAAGTCAAATCAAAGTAATATTCACTGCCAACATCTCAGTCTTGTCATTCTTGTTCATCTTGCTCTCACAAGGAAAACAACGTTTTCAGCAAAACTACTTCAGAAAGTCCAACTATTATAAATCTTACCAAAATAAAACATTATAATATGGGAAAAAGAAGAAAACCATCATTAGTTAGCTTGTGAGACCAGGCAAAATGAACAACTTACCTGGACATAAGAACAAATGGTCAAAACAAAGTAAACATCAAATGAATGGATACACTATATGTGGCTCATTCACGTTCATCAGGTAAACAGACATATGAAGTACAAGTAACAGGATGGCGGATAATGAAATTATTTTGCAACACCTGATGTAACAGCCCATAAATGTCTGATTCGAGAAAAATGAAAAAAAACACTTGCTCCACTGTGAATGTGTGTGTGTGTGTTTGTGTGTGTGTATGTGTGTGTTTGTGTGTGTGTGTATGTGTGTGCGTATGTGTGTGCGTGTGTGTGTGCGTGTGTATGTATGTGTGTGTATGTGTGTGTATGTGTGTGTGCGCGTGTGTGTGCGTGTGTGTGTGTGTGGATGCGTGTGTGGATGCGTGTGTGTGTGTATGTGTGTGCGTGTGTGTGTGTGGTGTGTGGATGTGTGTGTATGTATGTGTGTGTATGTGTGCGTGTGTGTGTGGATGTTCACTGTGTGTTTGTGTGTGGTGCGCCAGTCAGTGTGTGCACATGGGTTTTATGAGTTTTATACAAAGGACTCCAACTGAATGCAAAGAAGACTGAGTGCATGGTAATCTCAAAACAGTCAGACATGCCTGTATGTAACATTTTATGCAAAGGGGAAAGAATAAAACAAGTTTGCACCTTTGAATACTTGGGCTTCACAATAACTCCAGACGCCAGATGCGACACATAAATAAAGAAGAGAATCGCTTTGTCTAAAGACACATTCACCAAGATGAAGCCCATCTTTACCAACAGAAATATAAGACTCAGCACCAAAATCAACACTCTAAAAGCCTACATATGGTCCATCCTTCTGTACGGATGTGAATGCTGGACGCTGACAAAAGACCTCGAAAGACGACTTGAAGCAGCAGAAATGTGGTGTATCAGAAAAATTATGAGAATATCATGGACTGAAAAGAAGTCAAACGAAGAAGTAATGGAAATGGCCGGGTACAAAAGATCCCTACTCAAAGCCATCAGAAAAAGACTACATTTTTGGGGGGCACATAAACATAGCTGATGGAATAGAAAAGCAAATATTGTGTGGAAAGATTTGTGGTACCAAAGACAGAGGAAGACAACGCACAAAATACACAGACAGTCTGAATAGCTACGCAACGAGGAAAGAATCCCACAACAATGAACTCATCAGGAAACTGACAACAGAGAGGAATGGAAGGCCATGATCGCCGATGTCTGCAACAGACCTGTCACATGAAGAAGAAGATACTTGTGTAGGTTAGTGTTGTGTAAAGCTGTCGCTAATTAAATTACAGTGTAAGGATTATGTGTCTTCAGAGCCTAAAATTGGCTAAAGAAAGAGAATAGTGTTTTGTGCATGTTCACATTATATTAAAACTTTGGAATAATGTTTAATATCTACAGTATAGCCTCATTTATTGTGCAAATTTTATAGAAAGTATTGCCAAGAAACCTTAGATGTAGATGTAAAAATGGCTTTCAAGAGCAATACAGTCATTTAATTTAAAAATGTCTGGTCTATGAAGGTTTTAATTCTAAGCAAGATTAAATTCGGTAATGTGAATTTGTTGATTTGAAGCAAAATCCAGATTGGTGTTGTCTACACCTGTGTGAATTCACACATTCATTATTTTTCATGGTACCTTTCTATTCATGTCTTTAGCCTTTAAAATAATGTTAGCTTCAACTCTCCATACATTAGCTAATTGTAAATGAGGAGGAGGTGTACGCGTTTTTCAAAAATTTCATTTGGTTTTTAATCATTGAAATCTTTTTGGCGATATTAACTGTTGAAACTTAGTACTCTAGCTTTTTAAAAATAAAAAGCGTTCTCTCCCCTCTCTCTCTCTCTCTCTCTCTCTCTCTCTCTCTCTCTCTCTCTCTCTCTCTCTCTCTCTCTCTCTCTCTCTCTCTCCTCTCTCTCTCTCTCTCTCTCTCTCTCTCTGTGCGTAAAATGTCAATACACAAATGTTTGTAGAACCTGAGATACAATAATCAGCCAAAATGCGTACCGAGGCTCGGGGTTAGTTGCCCATTAAAATAAGTCTTGTATTTTGAGACAGTTCACATATGACCACACACATTTTTAAGCAGGTATTCCTTTATGTACTTAATCAGAATGCAAAGTTTTATAAAGATTGAACGCTGAATGCTAAGAAAAAATTAATAATGACATTGTGATTCCGTTTTTTCTTCATTTTCTATATATAAAAAAGGCCGCTAAGAGGGATTCCGCATTCTTAACCCCATATCTCAGAAACTAAACATCCGATTTGAATGGAGTTTTCACCAGTAGAAAGAGCATTCAAAGTACATTTTGAATCACAGTAAACATGAAAAAGCCGGGTGGTAAGAAGCGACTTATCATGTGCTGGAGTGTCACATAAAATATCAGATCTAAGAACAAAATGTTTTACACGAAAGACAAGCAAGTTAAACAGGAGAAGGTCTACAAGCAAGCGAGCCTACATACCTCGTAGAATTTCTTTCCAAGAAGGACACTGAGGAAACGATGATAGCCTAGTCACTATAGAAATAATGCGTATACAGACAGGGTGTGAGCGGTCATTGAAGTGTATACATTTGCTTTTGTGTGTGTGTCCCCCTTGAGCTTTCTTGCTGCACGTGCTTTTGTGAAACTACTGACCACTGTGACCAAATCATTAGAGAAAATATTCAGCCATCGCTAATGCCTATATCATATATCATCCAGTATTGTTTTGTATATACAGAAAGGAATCACATGGTACTGGCAATATGATGTCTTGGTTTGATTTGTTGTTATTGTTGGTGTTGTTGTTGTTGTTGTTGTTGCTGCTGCTGCTGCTGTTGCTGTTGTTGTTGTTGTTGTTGAAGAACATTTCCCAGCTTAACACCGTGGTGGTCATCCAGAATCTGATTTCTTTCATTCATTTTCATTTCACCCATCATGCCTGGAAATTACAGTGAAAGTACATACTGGATAAGTTTGAATACATGACTGTTTTCGAATACTTTGCCGTGCAGGTAGCCAATATCCGACTTCAGAGAAGTTTTTCTCCTTCAATGGAGAATATAGGTGGTCATACTAGGGACTTGTTGTGAATGGAGACGATTCCCACATATTATTTCAAATCATAGCAACATTTTAACATTGGTATTGGCACTTTGGGATGGGGTAGCTCAGTGGTCAGAGCACTCGCTTTCCCCCAGCCAAGGTTAAGCAACATCGAGCGTGGTTACCACTTGGATGGGTGACCGTTTGCGCGCCTTGGCTTCAGTACAGTCCCCCAGTTCACCCAGCCGTAAATGGGTACCTGCCTCTTCAGGGTCAGGGAAGGTTAAGCAGCGAGGGAGATGAGATGAGCGCCGCCCCCAATATGCTGGCCTCTTTAGAAGTTGAGGTCTCTGATGCCTCACTCCCCTACGACCACATAAGTTATGGGACACCTTTACTTTTACCATATTGGCACTTTGCTGAAATCCTTAACTGACAAATTGTTTCAACCTAGCTCAGAACTTGACTGCTCAATAAACTCCTTGAAGGCTTTGATGGGTCACTGCCCTGAATTTTTCCAACTGTGTGTCTTAGACAAGCTGAACCTGAGCTCGACCCAGTCTAGGTAGAAGTGTGCATACTGAGTATTTTCTCATCATCCATGCCACAGGCCATAGATCCCTTAACTCTTCTAGAAGAGGTGACTGGAGTTGGCTGTACACGAGATGTCTTACATACATGGGGACCTCGGTTGAAATCTGGTTGGAAGGAACGTCGAAAGAATCGAGTTAGTACTTGTGTTTACTCATGGGGGAAGCGCTTTGATTTATCTCTGCAAGATATAGCGCTATATAAATCCCATTTATTATATTATTATTATTATTATTATTAGGTAAGGTAAAAGGTAAAGGAGTCCCATAACCTATAAGGTCGTAGGGGAGCGAGGCGTCAGAGACCTCACTTCTCTAGGGCCAGCATATTGAGGGCGGCGCCCATCTCCTCTCCCTCGCTGCTTTACCTTCCCCGACCCTAAAGAGGGCAGGTACCCATTTACAGCTGGGTGAACTGGGGGAACTGTACTGAAGCCAAGGCGCGCAAACGGTCACCCATCCAACTGGTAACCACGCTCGACGCTGCTTAACTTGGCTGGGGGAAAACGAGTGCTCCGACCACTGAGCTATCCCGTCCCCATTATTATTACTACTACTACTACTACTACTATATTTGTTATTATTATAAGGGGGGCATTGCTTTCTATGCATATCTCTGTGGAGACCCGAACCTAAGCCCTCAGTGGCAGAGATTGTGCACTGACCACTGCACTATTCCGGTCCCCTAGCCTAAGTTTAAACTTTGTCACGGTTTGATTTGGTTTAGTGGGGTTTTGTTTGTTTGTTTTATTTGACCGGGGGAGGGGGAGAGAGGAAGGGTTGGCTGCTATATCGTGTGTAATGTTCCTGTCCTGCTGTTCCTTCGCCTCTCATTTCAATCTCTCCGCCCTCAGAAATCTACAGGAAACTTAGTAAGCCGCCATGGGGTCACCAGCCAGAGGAGGGCGGTGTTTTGCTGTTGGACCACTTTGGAGGTGTTCAGTGCTGCTAGTTGTATGGCCAAATACGTAAGACACGACCTACTACTGACAAAAGTAACAGGTCAGTCGAGGAGCCAGCCTGAAGGAGAAGGCCCACCTGGGGTGGCACTCCAGTCAGGTACTCAACTAAGGGGTAGAGAGTGCTGGAGATCACCAAGCCAACTCACCACCATCGACTTTCTTCATGTGATCAGTGTGAAACGTCCAACTTCTCTAAAGGCCATGTTTTACAAATGTATAAGCAAAGTCATAAAATAATAAAAAAAGTAATGAGACAAAAAATCAGGCACGAATAGATAAGTATATATTATAATTAATAATACATTATATAATTATGTAATGGATTTATTGCGCTATTGGAAAAAGCGCTAGATTTGGGATTCTTTGAGACAGGAGTAAGTACTAGCTTTTCTCTATCATGGTATTTATATTATCCGGCACAACTAGGTCCGAGAGATACAGACACCTAGAGCAGCACTCTCAAATCGCATCTGTACACTGGATAAAGCTTTACTGCCTGGCTCTAATCTTCCTAATGAGCCCAAGCAAATTCACTTTGGGTAAGAACCGGCCGGAGTCAAAACCAAAAGAACTCGAAAAACCAATTACTCGTAAAGGAATTGTTTTCGGTTCTCGGCTAGAGCTCCGAGGTTCATCAATGGTGAGATTTTGTGTTCGCGTCCGTTTTTGCTCACCGTGAAGATACCTGTACTCCGACCTGGGGATATAATATGCTGTGTATGTTCTTGTCTTGTAACCCACCGAACGCTGACATGAATTATGGGATCTTTAACATGTATAACATTTAATCTTGCTCCATGTGTATATACACGAAGAGAACTCAGCACTGGCAGGTCTGCAATTGAAGTTGACCTGGGAGAACGTAAAGATCCTCACCCTTAAATAATTCATCAGACGCTGCCACCGAGATTCGAACCCACGACTTCATGGACCCATGGGATGAAGTCAAACGGTTTTAATCGCTTGTGCCATAGCATCCTTCTCATGGGTTTAAACCCGCGACCTTCCAGTCCGTAACCTAAGGTCCTGACACAGCACAATAGTGGCTGGTAGCTTTGTTGATGCAAGCTAAGATCCAAGGTTCACACTGTAGTATTGTTATAGAAAAAGAATATCATGTTGAAATCGTTTTCAGAAGGTGACAGACTTTTAACATAACAACCTGCACTCTCCGTTAAAGGAGGGGAGAAATAAAATCCTTTGAAGTCGGAGTATGGCTGTCTCAGTGGCGAGGTACTTGAAAAGAGTCATCCACGCAAAACTTCTCTTCCAGTGTGAAATTAACCGTCTCATAGTGTAATGAGTTGGAGCTAACTCCCTGGAGGTAACATCAGTGCAGACTTCACTTCTCCCCAAAAGTCCTTCGGATGAGACTATAAACCGAGGCCCCGTGTGCGAACGCACGCAAAACATCTTGCGCACACGTTAAATTCTGTTCCACTTTTCGTAAGAGTAGGCCATTGTGTGCCGGTGGGAACAGATGACAGAATTTACAAAACCGCATACACACGGGGACTGGATGTGAAAAAGCACATGAGTGCTTACTCCATTATCCTCGATATAAAAGAATAAATAAAATAAATAAATAAATTAAATAAATGAGTGAGTGAGATTCCATATGCTAGATGAACCCAAGTAAGAATAATTCTTGAACTGGGGAACGCGCAACAACAACAACAACAACAACACATAATCATCAACAACAACAACAGCAGCAGCAGCAGCAACAACAACAACAACAATAATATATAAAATAATAATAATAATAATAATAAAATAAATAATAATATAATAATAATAATAATAATAATAATAATAATAATAATAATAATAATAATAATAATAATAATAATGTATGGAATTCATAAAGCGCTGAATCTTGTAAAGCAACAAATCAAAGCACTCAGATGACTTCTTATTTTTTAAATGCGTGTGTATGCGGTTTTGTGTGTGTGTTTTTTTAATTTTGTCATCTGTTCCCACCGGCACACAATGGCCTACTCTTTCGAACAGCGGAACAGGACTTAACGTGTGTGCAAGATGTTCTGCATGCGTTCGCACACGGGGCCTTGATTTATAGTCTCATCCGAAGACTTATTCCGCAAAGACACCACGATTTACGATTGGAAAGTTGAGACTTAAACATCAAAGATGATTTGTTTGAGATTATAGTAGAGTCCCAGTGGCGTCATCCTATTCATGGACTGCAGTCGCGAGTCATCCCACTTGACCTCTTAGGGCCACACCCCAAAAATAGCAACAGAGAGGCCCGCGCATGCAGGACAGTGCCGCACAAGCCCTCGAATTCGGGTTCGAATCTCGTTCAAGAGGAATTTTCCTCTGGACTTAACATCAGCGCTGACTCTGCTCTCCCCACAAATCCTTCAGATGAGACTATAAACCGAGGCCCCGTGTGCGAACGCGCGCAGAACATCTTGCGCACACGTTAAATCCTGTTCCGCTTTTCGGAAGTGTATGCCATTGTGTGCCGGCGGGAACGGGTGACAGAATTTACAAAACTGCATACACACGGGGAGTGAACGTAAAAAATAAAAAAAGGACATGAGTGCTTATTCCATTACCCTCGAAATAAATGAATACAATGAAATACATAAATAAATACATAATATAACATATAGCTGATGTTTGAAATGCACTTTATGTGCATGTTCTTTGAAGTCAGCTACTCATGTTGCGATTGTCATTCGTGGCAATTGTATTGCAGAAGGAGCTGGCTATTACTATTTTTGTTGGTTTTATTACTTTATTTATTGATCTGTTGTGGTGTGGGCGTGTGTGTTGTATTGTGTTGTATGTTTGCTTCGCGCGCGCATGTGTGTATGTGTGTGTGTTGTGTGTATGTGTGTGCGTTTGTTTGTGGATGTATGTGTGTATGTACGTGTGTGTGTGTGTGTGTGTGTGTTGTACGTATGTGTGTGCATGTGCGCGCACGCGCGTTTCGTGCGTGTATGTGTATGTGTGTGCGCTTCGTGTGTGTCAAAGTCAAAGTCCAATAAATTTATATTTCCAGATGGTACATTGAATAAGCAATGCATTTGCTGTGTGAGAGAGAGAGAAGGGGAGGGAGGGGGAGAGAGAGAGATGGTGAAAGGGATGGAGGGAGGGAGGGAGGGAGAGAGAGAGAGAGAGAGAGAGAGAGAGAGAGAGAGAGAGAGAGAGAGAGAGAGAGAGAGAGAGAGAGAGAGAGAGAGAGAGAGAGAGAGAGAGAGAACTCAGAACTCAGAACTCAGAACTCAGAACTCAAAAATTTAATGTATCTCAGCCTTAGGCCATAATACATGGTTGGCGTAGAAGAAATTGACAATGCCACAGAGTGGGCAAAAACCGGATAACATACACAATATCAAGCTGACTTTCAGTGAAAGAAATAATGAAGACAATACACAAATACATAAAAATACACATGTATCAAACACAATTCACTATTTTGATCTAAGTGTACCTTCCTTATGTCTGGATAAAATCAATATACATATAGTTTTTCAAAATCATGACAAAAGGATAACCGTATCTTTGTTTGTCATGTAAATATGCTAATACAACAAACTTTTTCTCTTATTGATGGCATGGAATATATATCTAGACAGGCAGTGATTTTTGCTACTGTTTTCTGCTTAAGTAGATAATGCAAAGGTGTATCAACACAATCCCTTAAAAATTTAATTCTTAAATCATTATACACAAAACATTCATAAAGGAAATGCTTTTCATCTTCAACTTTGGGTTTACAAAATGGACACTGTTTCTTCTGATTCTGTGCACTATATCGATGTACATTGTTGTTGAGTGGTTAAACATTACATCTCACCTGTGACACAGCAACTCTAAAGCAGTAGGTATCTAAGTGTAGAAGATATTCTTCTTTAGCAAATATTGTT
>CM054147.1:36273623-36276123 GCA_028751875.1 Rapana venosa | reverse complement strand
TTTTGGGTATGCAAGATCTCACCATTGACGATGAACAATACAAGCTTTATCCGAGGAATAAAAGGAAAAAAGACATAACAACCCGAACACACCCTCTGAAGACAGATTACGGCTGTTTGATATAATAATGGTGAAGTACTTGAACACAACAGCTGTAAAATGGGTACCTGTCCTCTTTAAGATCAGGGGAAAGTAAAGCAGCGAGGGAGAGGAGATGGGCGCCGCCCTCAGTATGCTGGCCCCTAGAGAAGCTGAGGTCTCTGTTGCCTCGCTTCCCTACGACCACATAGGTTATGGGACACTTTTTACTTGAAAACACCCATACAGGCAAATACATTATCCAGAGTGCGTGTAAAAAGTCTTACAATGACGCCCGAGTTCTGATGAGTAAGAAAGCGTGCGTACTTATTCTGGGTGTACTCTCAAGGTGTCAAAGCGGGACGGGATAGCCTAGTGGTTAGAACATTGCACTCGCAATCTGACGACCCGGGTTCTATCCCCGTTCAAGGGGATATTTTCCCCTGGAGTTAACATCAGTGCCGACTCCACTCTCCCCAAAAGTCCTTCGGATGAGACTTTAAACCGACGGCCCCGTGTGCGAACGCACGCAGAGCATCTTGATCACACGTAAAATCCTGTTCCGCTTTTCGTAAGAGTAGGCCTTTGTGTGCCGGTGGGAGCAGATGACAGAATTGACAAAACCGCATGCACACGGGGACTGGATGTTTTAAAAAAAAAAGCACATGAGTGTTTATTCCATTATCCTCGATATAAAAGAATTTTTTTTAAATTAAGCTGTGGAACGCCCAACAAAACAACATCTCTATTCTGCCTTGATGTTTCTTCGGATCGTTCAAACAAAAGTTCAGCACGTGAGTAAGCTGGTGCAGAGGTTGTACTTTAGGGCGGGAGGTGGGGAGGGTGTTGTTTTGTTTTTAGTGGGATTTTTGTTTGGTGGTGGTGCTTATTTCTGGTGTGCTAAAAACAGAAGTGGGTCATTAGGGAAAGGGGCATATACTTCTCAGTGAGAGTGTGGGAGTGTGTGTGTGTGGGGTGTGTGTGTGTGTGTGTGGTGTGTGTGTGTGTGTGTGTGTGTGTGTGTGTGTGTGCGTGTGTGTGCGTGCGCGTGCGTACATGCGTGCGTTCGTGTCAAGTCGTCAAGTCAAATTTTTATTTCCAAGACGGTACATTGAATAAGCAATCCATTTGCTTTTTTTCATCAAGCCATCTATCTAAGAACAAATTTCTTAATGATAATACTGAAATTCTACATTATTGCAACCTTTACCAAAAAATTGTACCAGTAAAAAGAGGAAAACCGTGTGTGTGTGTGTGTGTGCGTGCGTGCGTGCGTGCGTGCGTGCGTGCGTGCGTGCGTGCGTGTGTGTGTTTGATTTTACGTCTGTTCACTTAAAGTGATATTAGACGAAGGAAGTGGGGATGGGGGGCATAATGAGATGAGGGCAGGCTTTAAGAAAAATATATGCATGTTGGTATTTATGTACATTAAAAAACTTGATTCCAAACCTTATAAACGATATGCTGCAAAAAACATGGCAAAAAATGCAAATAATAACAACAACACAGAACAACTGAAAACTACTCTAACATTGGAAAATGAATAACTACCAATTACGTGTAAAAGCTGCCACGAATAAAGCAAAATGATATCGGGACAGTAAAGGTGTTATAAATCCATGGTTGTACTTTACAAAAATGAGAATACTGGAGATCGCATCAGAGACAATGCTATCTCACACAATAACTTTGGATTGGTTAAAACTTCGTGCAGAGACTTTGCTTGAAATATTAGTAGGAACTTTTTTTTTTAAACCTCGACACTGATATAAAACATGAAACATTGAACAGTTTTTCACCGCATATGCATTGTATATTTCGTACAAATATTCCACGAAAGGCATCTAATTTCAGAATGCGAATTAAAGAAACAAATATTCTAGCAAAGGATTTTCGAAAGCCGTACTGAGTACAAAGAATGTTCTCAATATCCAGAACAAAACCGCATACACACGGGGACTAGGTGTAAAAAAGCAAATTAGTGCTTATTCCATTATCCTCGATGTAAAAAAAAAAAAGAACAGAATAAGTATGCTGGGGATAGCCAGCCTCTTCCTGTTTCTTTTCTTTTTCTTTCTTTTTTTACATGTTTCTAGTAAACATTTTGAAGCAAAGCACAACCTTCATGAAGAGAAAGAGGAATATCTCAAGCAGATGCACAGCTAGAATGTTTTTCTTCCTGTGCTGTTCGTAGCCCACACTAAACAAACAACCCTGATGTTTGATTTTTAAAGTCTAACAAAAACTGGATACGACGTTTGCGTGTGTAGCTGTTTACAACAAAATCATCACAGTGCAGGCAGCTATACCTTGTGTGTGTGTGTGTGTTCTTCAGTTTAACGTCTATTCACATTTAGTGATTTTAGTGTGTGTGTGTGTGTGTGTGTGTGTGTGTGTGGTGTGTGTGTGTGTGTGTGTGTGT
>CM054147.1:36251123-36256123 GCA_028751875.1 Rapana venosa | reverse complement strand
CTCTCTCTCTCTCTCTCTCTTTTCTCTCTCTCTCTCTCTCTCTCTTCTCCCTTCTCTCCTCTCTCTCTCCTCCTCTCTCCTCTTCTCTCTTAACTAGTTCTCTATCTTTCCTCTCCCTACTTTCTCCTCTCTTCTCTTTCTCTCTCTCTCTCTCTCTCTCCCTCTCTCTCTCTCTCTCTTCTCTCTCCACATCCTCTTCTTCTCTCTCTCTTCAACGTCTCTCTCTCTTCCTCTCTCTCCTCCTCTTCGTCTCTCTCTCTCTACCTCTCTTCTCTCTGCTCTCATCTCTCTTCTTCTCATCTGTTTTTCTCTCTCTTCTCTCTCTCTCTCTCTCTCGTCTTTCTCTCTCTCCCTCTTTCTCTTCTCTCTCTCTCTCGTCTTCTCTCTTCTGCTCTCTCTTCGTCTTTCTACTCTAGTTCTTTCTGATTCTTTCTGTTCTTTCTCTCTCTCTCTTCTTCTTGTCTCTTTCTCTGCTTTCTTCTCATCTTCCGTCTTTCTCTTCTGTCTCTACGTCCATGCTCTCTGCTGTCTCTCTCTACTCTTCATCTTGCTCGTAGTGTGGTGGGGGTATTATTTTTGCTCATAGCTGCTTATCTTCCAATCCCTCCCACCCATCAATCCAACCCACCCAACCCACCCAGCTGGTGCTGATCATACACAACTAACCACACTTGAGACATCGGGGAAAAGGAATAAAGGGGAGTGGGGATAATTATTTTTAGCACTGAACCTGACCCTGACTTGATCATGGTTTGTGCCTGTGAACTCCCCCCCCTCCCCGACCCCCACCCCGAGCCTGCTCTCTCTCTTGCTTGCTTACCATCTCTATGTCTTGCAATGGTCGGCATAGTGGGCGGAACGGTACGCTGTACCAATCTGGTGCAGAAAATGTCACGTGGATGAGATGCAATAAGAGACAGAAGTGCTTTGGCTTGGCATTCATTCTTGGTGTGCTGTTAATGGTTGGTTGTGTTGTTGGTTGGTTGGTTGGTTGGTTGGTGTGGTTGGTTTGGTTGGTGGTTAGGTTGGTTGGTTGGTTGGCGTGATTTGGTTGGTTTGAGTTGGTTGGTGGTTGGGGGGTGGTGGGTGTTGGTTGCTTGGTGGTGTGGGTTGGCTTGAGCGGTTGGTTGGTTGGTTGATTGGTTGGTTGGATGGTGTGGGTTGCTTGGTAGTGTGGATTGGTTTTGGTGGGTTGTTGGTTGGTGGGTTGGCTGGGTGGGTTGATTGGTTGGTATGGGCTGCTTGGTTGGTGTGGGTTGGCTTGAGCTGGGATTGGTTGGTTGATTGGTTGCTTGGATGGTGTGGGTTACTGGTTGGTGTGGGTTGGCTTGAGCTGGTGGTTGGTTGGTTGGTTGATTGGTTGGTTGGATGGTTGGGTTGCTTGGTTGGTGGGGTTGGTTGGGTGGGTTGATTGGTGGGTATGGGGTTGGTTGGTTGTGGGTTTGGTTGGGATGTTGGTTGGTGGTTGGCTTGGGTGGGTTGATTGGTTGGTGTGGGGTTGGTTGGTTGGGTGAGTGGTTTGATTGGTTGGTGTGAGTTGGTGTGAGTTGGTGGTTGGATGGCTGGTTGGTTGGTTGGTTAGTGGTTGGTTGGTGGGTGGGTGGGTGGGTGGGTGTGGGTTGGCTGGTGGTTGGTTGGCTGGCTGGCTGGTTGATTGGTTGGTTGGATGGTGTGGGTTGGTTGGTTGGTTGGTTGATGTAGGTTGGTTGGTGGGTCTACTGTCGGGCTGGCTGGTTGGCTGGTGGTTGTTTGGTTGGTTGTTTGGTTGGTTAGTGTGGGTGGTGTGGGTTGGTTAGTGAGTTGTGGCAATATAGCTGGATGGGTGATCTGTTGGTTGGCTGGTTGCTGGTTGGTTACTTGGTTGGTAGGTTGAGTAGTTTCCTAGTTCATTGATTGATTGATTGGCTGGTTGACTGGCTGGTTGACTGGTTGGTTGACTCGTTGGTTGACTGGTTGGTTGGCTGGTTGTTTAGTCTGTTGGCTTTTTAGCTGACTGATTGGTTGGCTGGTTGGTTGGTTTACTGGCGGGCTGGTCAGCTAGCTGGTAGGTTGGTTGGTTGGTTAGCTGGATGGTAGGTTGGTTGGTTGGTTAGCTGGCTGACTTTTTTAATTGGTTAAGTAGTTTCCTGATGGACCGGGTTGTTTGTTTGGTTTATTTGGCCTCTTTGCCCCATTTGGTGTTGACGTTGTGCCAGCATCACTTCAGAGGATTTTCTTTGATTGGAGAGGGAGGTGTGGAGTGACTAAGAAGTAGGAAAATTGCTTTTGCTATTATTGCTGCTGCTGCTGCTGCTGCTGCTGCTGCTGCTTTGCTTTTGCCTAGCAAAAACTAAGCCTGCTTTAGCTAACTGTTGGGGTTGAGAGGGAAAGCTGCTGCTGCAGCAGTTGCAGCCTTGCGGGGGTTGTTCTCGTTAGACTTAGATAATAGGACAACAGACAGCCCCAAAAAAATTAAACATCGAAATTTATTGTTTTATTTATAGAGGAAATTAACTATGACATCCTTGATTACTAAGTACAGTTTTTTTCGTCATCGCCACAGGACACAATGGCTATGCGAGAAGGTGAGAAAGAGAGAAGAGAGAGATAGAAGAAGAAGAAAAAATGCGAACCAGACAAAACTTCCCGGGAATGACAACAACAGAGACCAGAGAGGCTGAGAGAGATCACAGACAGACAGAGACAGAACACAGAGACAGACAGACACAGAGACAGACAGACAAGACACACACAGACAGCCAGAAAGACAGATAGACAGACCAACACACAGAAAGAAGGTAGGCAGATAGACACAGACATAGAGACAAAGAGGTAGAAAATTCCCTATCGGCATAGCTCACGAAAGATGCGTTGTTACAAATGGCATTCCACTCTGGAAAAACAACAACAGCAACAACACAACATATAAACAAACAAACAAACACATATATATTTTACTCTTTTATTGCGAGGATAATGGAATAAGGACTCATGTGCTTTTTTTTCAACCAGTCCCCGTGTGTATGCTGTTTTGTAAATTTTTTCATCCATTCCCACCGGCACATAATGGCCTACTCTTCCCAAAAGCGGAACGGGTTTTAACGTGTGCGCAAGATGTTCTGTGTGCGTTCGCACACGGGAACTCGGTTTATAGACTCATCCGTAAGACATTTTTTTTGGGGGGTGAGGGGTAGTGGAGTTGGCACTGAAGTTAACTCCGGAGGAAAAATCCTCTCGAACGAGAATCGAACCCGGGTCAACAGATCATGAATATATCACTGTAACCATCGGGATATCCCGTCTGAAGACACACAATAGGTCTTAACGCATCAGTTGAATCAAACAAACAAAAAATCAAACAAATAAACACAGATACAGCAGAATCTATGTAGCAACTTTACACAGTAACTGAACAAATAAACAAACAAATAAACATATACCAGAATCCATGCAACAACTTTACACAGTAACTGAACCTTTTTTTTTTAAAATAGATAATTATATTCGAATCCATTTAGCAAAATATCTTAACAGAGCAGCTGAAAGAAATAAACAAACAAAATTATTAAACAAAGATATAGCAGAATCCATGTAACGAAAATGTGTAGCACAGCAGTTGAAACAAACGAACAAACAACCAAGGATAATGAGGAATCCATGTAACAACTTTACACAGAAGCTGAATGAAGTAAACAAACAAACAAAGATATAGTCGAATCCATTTAGCAAAAGACCTTAACACAATAGCTGAAACAAACAAACAAAGGTATTGCAGAATCCATGAAACAACTTTTTGCACAGCAGGTGAAACAAACAAACAAAAACAAACAGACAAAAACAAACAACCAACCAAACAAACACAGATAGAGCACAATCCGCGATAACAACTTTGAACACAGCAGCTGAAACAAGTAAGCAAACAAACAAACAAACAAACAAACAAACAAACACAGATAGAGCAGAATCCGAGATAACAACTTTTCTTTTAACGCAGCAGCCCAAACACTTGCCCCCTTCTCCCCAGGAATCTTAACACGCAGACATCAACATCTTATTCACTTCTCAAACACGGAGATAAACAATCACAGGGCCTTACACTTTCAGGTAAACTCAAATTACCCACACTGGCCTCTCTCCAAAGCGGAATAGGTTTTCCTCTTGCCTGTTTGCAGAAGATTGGAAAGATGTGGATGTGGGATGTGGATGTGCAGTGGATGGGCAAGTTGTGAGGAGTTCAAGGGAAGGTTGTATTGGGAAGTCTTTTTGAAGTGGGAAGTGGTGGTGTGATCTGCGAATAGAATGTTTGGATAGGTGGCGAGAGAGAGAGGGAGAGAGAGAGTGAGAGAGAGAGAGAGAGGAGAGAGAGAGAGGAGAGAGAGATAGAGAGAGAGAGAGAGAGAGAGAGAGAGAGAGAGAGAGAGAGAGAGAGGGCTGAGCATGTTTCAAACATTTTCGGTGTGGGGGTATCCGCCTTGTGTTTGTATGTATACCACTCTCTGTGTGGCCTGGAGCCAGTTGAGAGGAAGGTAATTCGATGTTCTTTGAAGTTCTGGTTTGGGGTTACTCAAGAGTGTTGGATACAGTTGTCCCCAGACAGTTTTAACAACTTATATTGCCAGTATTGTGAACTTGAATAAACATGTTGTAAACTGATAAAGTATGAAAAGGATTTTTTAATTTGCGAGTAGCATTGATTGTGTATTCATGTCCACATATCACATCATTTGCATCAATCGAACTTAAACGCTGCCAGGAGTGGAAACAACAGCTGAAACAAACAAACAAAGGTATTGCATAATCCATGAAACAACTTTTTACACAGCAGTTGAAACAAGTAAACAAACAAACACACACAGATAGAGCAGAATCCACGATAACAACTTTTTACACAGCAGCTGAAACAAGTAAACAAACAAACAAACAAACACAGATAGAGCAGAATCCACTATAACAACTTTTTACACAGCAGCTGAAACAAGTAAACAAACAAACAAACAAACACACACAGATAGAGCAGAATC
>CM054147.1:36236123-36238623 GCA_028751875.1 Rapana venosa | reverse complement strand
AAATCAATTCGAGTTTGGTTAATTCTATCTCTTGTGCTCTATATTGTAAAAAAAACAACAACTTTTTGAAATAATTATGCCTTGCTAAAAAGACCTGAGAAGGGTTTCTTCCTGTATTTTTCTTATAAGTACACAATCGTTCCCTTTGATTTAAAAAAAAACCGACTCTAGCATATTTGAAGGTCTTCTAATTCTACTTTATGCTGTCATTTAAAGTTTTCATTTATCGATACTTGTCACTTCATACAAGATGAGAGAGGTGGTCATTAAAATTTTGGCTAGCAAATAAGTGTTGTATCATCACCATCAATTTGAAAACAAGACTTCCTGAAAATCGTTAACCATTCTTCACTGAAAATTAAGGCTGCTTTGATCTTCATTCTTCGTAATAATCAACACACCAGGTTAGTTTCTGGAATACTAGTTGCCCCAATGTTTATGAACTTACGGCGACTTTTCATGACAGATCTGTCTTAGTTTATTGTTGCTCTTGTGTCTGTGTCTGTGATCCAGGCCAAAAGCTGTGTCAGTTATTTATCGATGTCACCTAAATGCCATGGTCTACATTAAAATGTTGTTACGTTGTAAAATGCTTTCTTGAGATTGCCTTCAGCCATGACAAGCTCTTTATATGACAACCTGCACTCTCCATTAAGGAGAGAAATCGTCTGAAGTCGGAGTATGGCTGCCTATTTGGCGAAGTACTCGAAAACAGACATACACGCAAACATCTCATCTGGTTCTGCTTCCTATCTCACTTTGATTCCCAGGTGGCATGAGTGAGTCAAGAGTGTATAATTAGAAAATTTTAGAGTGTAACGATGTAAAATTAGAATTTCTGCACCAATTGGAACAGCTCACACCTTTTAGGGACTTCTTTTTCTTTTTAAGTTCATACAAGGCTCGGTGAGAGAGAGAGAGAGAGAGAGAGAGAGAGAGAGAGAGAGAGAGAGAGAGAGAGAGAGAGAGAGAGAGAGAGAGAGAGAGAGAGAGAGAGAGAGAGAGAGAGTGTATTGCAAATACCCAAAGGTGTGAGCTGTTGCACTTACTATGTGCAGAAATCTGGGTGACCCCCAAGGTATTAAGCTGGGGAACGCACAACAACAACAACGACAACAACATGTCTGTGCCTACGTCATTATATGAAATATGCGACTAAAAAAAAAAATGTCACTACTTTCGATTTTTCTTATTCTCCTGTTTGCAGCAGTCTTCAACTCTTTTTTCCCCACTCTCACATGTACTTAAGCGTATCCTTACTCAATTTCAGCACAGTGTTTATTTTCTTCTACACTGTTTTGAAAACTGACATTCTGGAGGTGAGGGGGAAAAAAAACCCATCTGAAGACGCGGTTGTGCTGCCATAACGCAGGTTCTGGTCTGCACCTGTTCTGGCTTATTACTGTTTCTCAGCCATCCTTCAAGACTGCAGTGCAGGCTGTGGTGAAGTGCTATAGATGTCCAACTGTCTTCTTCCTGGCAGTAATGACAACATGCTACTGCTTTTTTTGTGCTTTTTTTTTTTTAATACAGGCTGGCTATTGTTGGCTACTTCTCTGCTCTATGTCTTTTTGTGTTGTTGTTGTGTTTTGTTGTTGCTGTCAGTGGTGTTATTTTTCTTCTTCTTCTCTGCCTTTTTTATATTTTTGTTTTACGTTGTCTTCTTTGTTTATTTGTTTGTTTATTTGTTTGTTTATGTTTCTCATTTTATATTATACTGATTCTTCATTTTCGTGGGGTTTTTTAAAAGTTTTCTTCTTTTTTGTAGGTTTTTTGCTTGTTAGTTTGTTTGTTTTCCACTTTTTATATGATGCTGATTCTTCTTCTTCTTCTTATGTCAGACGCTCAGACAGCAACTATTGTTGTCTGTCAAATGAGCGAAAAATACAGTTATGCTGCCGTTAAGCACCTGACAAGTCAGGCCCAGCGCATCCGACTTCGGCATAATGGAGAATTGTTATCTTTTAAGTCTTTTCTGGGAATAGAAGGCAGGAGAATGGACCAAGAAGGCAGAACATAGACAACAAGGAGCAAAGCAGAAGCAAAGAAAGGGATAGAAAAGAGGTAATTCCTAGCACAGATTTTTTTTCCAGAAGGTGGAGATGCTGTTAATGCGGACAGAGTGAGCCCCCCTCCTTGGCATACCCACAAGGATACCTAATTCCACCAAGCAGATTCTATTTTCGAGGATATTCTCATATTGAATACAAGTGCAGGGTACAGTATCATCTCAGCAATTTCATTTTACCTGCCGCGTGATATGACAATTAATGACAAATAGGATACTGATTAATTTGTTGGGGTACTTCTTTGCTACAAATGCACATAGGTCTGTTTATAAATCTTTCAAATAATGATTTGATCCATCTTGTCATAAAACACAAGTTTTTTCTCTCTGTTAAATGTGTGTGTGGGGGGGGGGGGGATTTCTATTGCGTTTCCTAAATGTGCTCGTAGATACTTACACACTTTTGTTTTGCTTTACTACTTTTTATTCTAA
>CM054147.1:36223623-36226123 GCA_028751875.1 Rapana venosa | reverse complement strand
CTAAAATAAGAACGGACTCGACTCTCATGCAAATCCTTCGGATGTGACTAAATAACGAAGTCACGAATATGAACCCATGCACAATAACACGTTTCTTTTGTAGAAGTGTAGGCCAACCATGGCTGGTGGCATGGATGACAAAAATACCCAGCCTGCACCTTGCTAACGCGATAAGGATGAGCTCCGCCATGTGTAACATGCGTAAGTTTAGGGCTTAGATTCTGGAAGTTCTACAGATGAATGGTTTGAACATATCAGTGACTTATGAGACTACATAGATATACATTTTGACCATAAGTTGTGGATTTGAACCAAAATAACACTTTTCTTGTCTTTTCTAAAAATATGTGGACACAACAATATAAAGTTTGTATTATATATCCTCTTGACGACATTTCTTTTTCTCTACCTATATTATTCTTAAAGGGCTAGGAAGAAAAAACGGAAACATGTAGAATGCCAAGCAACAGGGGGGTTAATGCAGAGTGACGTGGTAAGGGAAGTCAATCGAGATAATTAACTCCCCTAGTGCTGTTTTCACGCTGCGTTCATATTCTATCTTGCCAAGAACAGCACTAAACTCATTGTTCAGAGGGAGGGGTGGGGTCCGATTGTGTGCCTGCATGACATGACGTGCATGCTTAGTTGTCTGTGTCTGTGTGCCTTGCAAGTGTTATTAGTTTTGTTGACATCTTTGGCAATCTACAGCTTCTAAGATAGCACCATACAACAGTGGGTTTTTTCTACCTGGAAAAAAAATCATTATGTCTGTGTGTTACAGGGAGAATTCGGAGTTTTGTAGAGCCTAGAAAGACTGTGGGAGCTGTATATGTTCTGCTTTCCATGACATTTGCTGCTTGAAATATAGCTCAGTGGTCAGAGCACTCGCTTTCCCCAAGCCAATGTTAAGCAGCATCGAGCGTGGTAACCAAATCGATGGGTGAGCGTTTGCGTGCCTTGGCTTCAGCATAGTCTCCCAGTTCATCCAACTGTAAATGGATACCTGCCTCTTTAGGGTCATGGAAGGTAGAGCAGCAAGGGAGAGGATATATATATATATAATATATATATTGATAAGGAAGGCATTCGAGTCTGTAAAAGTGCCTCCTGAACATTTCAGCCTTGTGCCTTCTTCAGCAGTAGTTAAAGAATGGACAACATGACTTCATCCATATAATTATTGCATATCCATTTAAAAAACCACATTAACTCATGTTTTCTCAATTAGATTTTTGAATTTCGTTACAGAATTTGCTTATTCATTGTTGATGTTTTGTGCCCACCACCCCTTATTTTACAGATACATTCATATCCATGCAAGTTACATCATGGACGCACACACACCACACACACACACACACACACACACACACACACACACACACACACACACACACACAGAGAACTACTTGATCCATTTTACTTTCATTTTGTGCCAACACACATACATTGTTAAGTCACATCAAGTCAAATTAAAACAACAGGATCACTGTTTAAGAGGACTAAAAGCAAAGTATATAATACATTTTGCAAGACATAGGACTAAACTACACACAATTCGTGTTAAGGTCACACTGACTTACTAGACTGCACACAATTCCTTCGGATGAGACTATAAACTGTGGTCCCGTGTGCGAACCCACGCAGAACATCTTGCGCACACGTTAAAATCCGCTCCGCTTTTTAGAAGAGTAGGCCATTGTGTGCCTGTGGGAATGCATGCCATTATTTACAAAACTGCATACACATGGGGACTGGATTTTTTTTTTTAAAAGCACACGAGTGTTTATTCCATTATCCTCGAAATAAAGGATTAGATGAATAAAATAAATGAATAAATAAATAAATGAATAAATAAATAAATAATCCGTGTTAAGGTCACACTGACCTCTGTACACACTATTACCACGTACATACATACATACCAATCACTGACACCTCGCACGCAGGTGTTCATGATTTATACAACCTCTTCTCAATCTTGCATGAAGCTGTCGACATTATGTGATCTAAGAATGCACATATGTATGTATGTATGTATGTATGTCTGTATGTATGTATGTATGTATGTATGTATGTATGTATGTATGTATGTATGTATGCATGCATGTATGTATGTATGTATGTATGTATGTATGTATGTATGTATGTATGTATGCATGCATGCATGTATGTATGTATTTATGTATGAATGTATGAATGTATGTAATATGTATGTATGCATGTATGTATGTATGTATGTATGTATGTATGTATGTATGTATGTATGTATGTATGTATGTATGTATGTATATGTGAAGACAAAGGAATGCTAGATGACAATGCATTCGCAAAGGCACGCACATTCGTAAATAAAACGCATTGCCAACTGCTTTTTTTGGTTTTCCGCCGATGCTACAGCGATTGTTGCAGGAAGGAGTAAGTATGCAATTACTATGCTACGAAGATGGTGTGTTTGTAGAATACATTGTAGTGCATGCACGCGGGGGGGGGGGGGGGG
>CM054147.1:36211123-36216123 GCA_028751875.1 Rapana venosa | reverse complement strand
GGGAGAGGATAATGCATAGCAGAAAGAACAACATTATCTCCCCTTGGAACTGGTGTATGAGGAAGATGGCTATGTATTGTGATGTAGTGTACTGTATGTGTTGTGTTGTGTGGTAAACATATGTAAAATGTATGTAGTGTACTGTGTTGTGTTGTGGTGTGTTGTAAATATATGTAAAAAATATGTAGCGTATTCTAGTGTGTTGTGATGTGTTGTAAACCTATTCAAAATGTGTGTAGTCTACTTTAGTGTGTTGTGTCGTGTGATAAACATATGTAAAATATATGTAGTGTAATGTAGTGTGTTGTGTTGTTAACATAATATGTAAAATGTATGTAGTGTACTGTAGTGTGTTGTGTTGTGTTGTGTGATAAACATATGTAAAATATATGCAGTGTATTGTAGTGTGTTGTGTTGTGCGGTAAATATGTAAAATATATGTAGCGTTCTGTAGTGTGTTGCGTTGTGCGGTAAACATAATATGTGAAATATGATATGCTGTGTACGGTATTGTAATTTACTGTAATGTACTGTGCTGTTATGTATTGAAAAGCATTCTTGCGGGGTTATTTTTGTTGCTGTGCTGCATTGCAAAATACTGCATTGTTTTGTACTGCATTGCATTGCATTGCATTGTATTGCATTGCATTGGTGAGGTATTGATAAATTTTCTCTCTCTCTCGATCGTTATCTCTCTCTCTCTCTCTCTCTCTCTCTCTCTCTCTCTCTCTCTCTCTCTTCTTTCTTTCTTTCTTTCTCTCTCTCTCTCTCTCTCTCTCATCTCTCTCTCTCTCTCTCTCTCTCTCCATCTCTCTCCTCTCTCTCTCTCTCTCTCTCTCTCTCTCTCATAATTTATGCAAGATTTCGACTAAGAACACTCGGCTTCAATGCAAACAAAAGATGGTTTCAACCTGAGACGTCCACACAGTTCCCATGCCCTATGTGTGGTCATATTCTTGATGATGAAGTGCATTTCCTGTTTCATTGTAAATCATATGTTTCCATACGTGAAAACTGTGGTGTTCTCAATCTAGAAGCTTTCCGAAGGCAAGATATTTTTTCTATCTTATCGTCCGATGATGATATTGTGATCAAATCGGTTGCAAAGTTTATTGCTGAAGCACTGAAATTAAGACAATTACAGCTAAGTTCCAATTAGCTCAACATTTGTGACTAAACTAAAGTAACATTTATATTATGTAAACTCCAGCATTTTGTGAAACACATAAAGAAACATTTATAATTACGCTGTAGTCTCCAGCAAGAATATCTTTTGAAAATTTCACATACAATGTCAATGGATGGTCTAATATAGCATTCTAGAATGTTCTTTTCATTATTTTAATTATTGCTTATTGGTTCCTATTGTTCATCCTTGTTATTACTTTTTGTTCATTTTGAAACTGAGTTTACGTCAGAGCTTAAAGTCGTATCCGTTCATAAGAGCTCATTTTTGGTTTTTTGGTTTTCATTACGTTAAATGCATCATGTGATTTTTCTTGTATTTATTTGTATTTACAAAAGAAAGTCGTGTATAACCCCCCTTGTCAATAGGCCACTTTGGGCAATGACAATAAATTGGTCAAAGCGTCAAAGCGTCTCTCTCTCTCTCTCTCTCTCTCTCTCCTCTCTCTCTCTCTCTCTCTCTCTCTCTTTTCACTTTCCATCCCTCCCTCTCTCTTTCTCTTCATCAAGCTTCTTCTACTCTCTAAAATTTTTCACCTTCTAAAACGAACACCTCAACCTTATACTATACTGGGGTTTATCACAGTTCTTGATTAAACCATTGACGCTGGGGGCAACAGCAAAGTGAGAGGCTGTATGACCAGTGGCTTTTCCACTCATGGAATTCCACTTTACAGCATAGTCTTTAGTGATCGACTATGACTCTCTGACTAGGAGGCTTGACTTGCGCAGTCCTTATGTGCTGTAGCCCTGGGGGCTAGTTGGCCTTTGGAGAACATCTCCAACGCTGACTGTCCGTATGCCCACTTGGCCGAGAGAGTGGGGGTGTACTGTGGGCAAGGCATCTCCACTATAATCAAATTTCTGCCCAGTTTCCGAAACAGCAGCTGCCTCCTCTGCTGTTTTGGAGGTCATCGTCGAAAACGACGGACTAACATACATAATATACTATACTATACTATACTATACTATACTATACTATACTATACTATACTATACTATACTATACTATACTATACTATACTATACTATACTATACCATACTATGCCATACTATGCTATATACTACACTACATTACACTACACAACACTATACTACACTACACTATACTACACTACACTATACTATACTATACTATACTATACTATACTATACTACACTATACTATACTATACTACACTACACTACACTATACTATACTATACTACACTACACTACACTACACTACCCTACCCTATACTATACTATACTACACTACACACTACACTACACTACACTGTACTATACTATACTATACTACACTACACTACACTATGCTATACTACACTACACTACACTGTACTATACTATACTATACTACACTACACTACACTACACTACACTATGCTATACTACACTACACTACACTGTACTATACTATACTATACTATACTACACTACACTACACTACACTACACTACTCTACGCTACGCTACGCTACGCTACACTACACTACACTACACTATACTATACTATACTGCACTACACTACACTACACTATACTACACTATACTATACTATGCTATGCTATGCTATGCTATACCATACCATACCATACTCTACTCTACTCTACTATACTATACTACACAACACTACACTACACTACACTATACTCTACTCTACTATATTATACTATACTTTACTACACTGCGGAGGCACCGTGGTCGAGTGGTTTAGGTGGTCAACTCGTGATCCAGAGGTCGCGGGTTCGATCCCCTCTCGGCTCGGTGTTGTGTTCTTGGGAAAGACACTTTACTCCTATTTTCCTCACTCCACCCAGGTGTACAAGTGGGTACCAGCTCTGCTGGGGAAGTATCTGGCGACAGACTAGCGTCCTGTCACAGGGGTGGTGAAAAACCATCAGTTCGCTTAACGCTACAGAAACCGGGATAAGCTCCGGCTCTATGGGCCTTCTGGCTCGAAAGAACATACTTTTTACTACACTGCACTATACTATACTATACTATATTATACTATACTATACTCTGCTATACTATACTACACTACACTACACTGCACTACACTCTACTCTACTCTTCTCTACTATACTACACTACACTACACTCTACTCTACTCTTCTCTACTATACTACACTACACTATACTTTACTATACAATTCTATACTATACTACACTACACTACACTATACTATACTCTACTATACTCTACTCTACTATACTATACTATACTATACTACACTACCCTACACTCTACTCTACTCTACTCTACTATACTTCACTCTACTATATTACACTACCCTACCCTACACTCTACTCTACTCTACTCTACTCTACTATACTATACTACACTCTACTATACTACCCTACCTACACTCTACTCTACTCTACTATACTATACTACACTACACTACACTACACTACACTATACTATACCAGCCCCATCATCAGACCAAACTCAACACAAGGAAACAGGAACTGACTTGTGGAGGAGGAGAAGGTGGCTGAGTGGTTAGACTATAAACAAACCTAGGGTGGGGGCTGGTAGTGGTGAAGAAGAAGAAGTAGCCAGCAGTACAGGGCTTGTAAACACAGCACACAGCCTCCACTCTGAACAGAAACAGACCAGGGTGAACAGGAACGTTGAGGGAAAAAACAACGAAACAAAAACAAAAAGTATGTAGTTTGGAGGGAGGGAGAGAGAGGGTGTGTCTATTCTCTTTCATTTGGAGTTATCTTTTTTTGTCTTTTCCTTTTCTGTCGTATATATATATATATATATATATATATATATAGAGAGAGAGAGAGAGAGAGAGAGAGAGAGAGAGAGAGAGAGAGAGATAGAGAGAGAGAGAGCGAGAGATAGAGAGATAGAGAGATAGATGTAGATATAGATAGATATAGATATATAGATATTTGGGTTTTTTGTTGTTGTTTTGCTTTGTTTTCTTTTCAGAGAGGGGGGGAGGGGGGATGTTTGGGGTTTGCTAGAGAGGATGGTCTAGGAGCCAGCAGTTTATTATCATTATTATGTCTTGAGTTCGTCTATTTTCAGGAAGCAGTTTGCCGTTGCTTCTTTCTTTGTCTTAGGCTATGTTTGTGTCTCTCTGTCTGTCTGTCTGTCAGTCTATATCTCTGTCTGTCTTTCTATATATATGCCTGCCTGTGCCTGTTCCTCTCTCTGTCTATCTGTATCTGTCTGTCTGTCTCTTTCTCTGACTGCCATCTCTCTCTCTCTCCTCTCTCTCCCCTTCTCTCTCTCTCTCTTCTCTTCTCTCTCTCTCTCTCTCTCTCTCTCCTCTCTCTCTCTCTCTCCCTTCTCCTCTCCTCTCTCTCTCTCTCTCTCTCTTCCTCTCTCTCTCTCTCTCTCTCTCCTCTCTCCCCTCTCTCTCTCTCTCTCACTCGTTACCTCCCTCAACCCCCCTCTTTCTTTCTTCCTCTGTCTCCCTCTCTATATATATAGCATGTACAAAAGAGACAACAATACGTTAAAGAAAAACAAAATAAAACAAAGCAAAAACACATGTGCACAAAGCAAGCACCACCTGAGAGTAATCAATCACTGATGCGATGCCTGCATCCTACCATACTCTTGCTTTTCCACCCTATAAACCTTCTTTTGTTGTTGTTGTTTTTTTTCTTTTTTTTTTTTTTCTACAAACGCTCTCTCCCACTCGCTTCCAGACTTCCCAGCCTGTGGTGTCTTGAAATGGTTTTCTTTGTGCTTATTCCATTATCCTCGAAATATTGTTATTATAACAATAATTACAACAATAATAACAACAACAACAATAATAAAATAATAATAATAATAATAA
>CM054147.1:36181123-36188623 GCA_028751875.1 Rapana venosa | reverse complement strand
ACAGAGGGTATTGATTTTATACTCCAGTCTTTGTGAGACAGGCAACCAGTGAAGAGATCGCAGAAGAGGAGTGATGTGTTCAGATTTTTTCTTTCTTAGGACCAGTCGAGCTGCAGAGTTTTGTATGCGTTGAAGAGAGTGGATAGATGATGCTGGTAGGCCAGCCAAAAGAGAATTACAGTAGTCTAAACGTGAAAGAATGAGAGATGTGACAAGCTTGGAAGTTGCATCAGTGGACAGATACTTGCGAATCGCGCTTATGCGCCGTAATTGATAGTAGCAAGACTGGCAGGTCTGGGTGATGAATTTTTTCATAGAGAGTGTGTTGTCAAGAACTACTCCTAAATACTTCACAGAGTTGGACAAAGGAACTGACGTATTGCCGAATTCTATTGAAGTTTTTGTGATAGAGGAAAGTTTATGTTGGGTCCCTATGAGCATGGCTTCGGTTTTATCGGCATTAAGTTGTAACTTGTTCTGAGTCATCCAGGTTTGAATGTCTTGAAGGCAGTAGGACATATTTGTCAGGAGGGAAGGCAAGTTTTCAACAGTATCGCTGCACTGAAGCTGAGTATCATCGGCATAGAAATGATGATCAATAGGGTGGTTGTTTATTATATGTGAGAGTGGAGCAGTGTAGAGAGTAAAGAGAACAGGGCCCAGGACTGATCCCTGCGGGACTCCACATTCCATTTTGACAGGTTTTGATTGAATTTTTTTTTACAATAACTTTCTGGAACCGGTCTGTGTGGTATGAAGTAAACCAGGTGAGGGCTGTGCATTAATACCAAACGTATTTTGGAGGCGAGAAAGAAGAATTTAGTGATCTATGGTATCAAAGGCTGCAGATAAGTCAAGAAGAGTGAGGAGGGAGATTTTTCCTGCATCAGAAGCAAGTAGAAGTGTATCTAAAGTATGGACTAGGGTGGTTTCGGTGCTGTAGTTGGGGCGATAGGCAGACTGAAAAGTGGGGAAAAAGATCATTGGAATGAAGGTGACTGTTGAGCTGTTTGAGAACAACTTTTTCTAGTACTTTAGAGACAAAGGGTAAGTTTGAGACAGGCCTATAATTCTTCAGAATGTTGGGATCGAGGTCGTGCTTTTGGTGTGTGTGTTGGTGTGTGTGTGTGTGTGTGTGTGTGTGTTTTGTGTGTGTGTGTGTTGTGTGTGTGTGTGTGTGTGTGTGTGTGTGTGTGTGTGTGTGTGTGTGTGTGTGTGTGTGGTGTGTGTGTGTGTGTGTGTGTGTGTGTGTGTGTGTGTGTGTGTGTGTGTGTGTGTTGTGTTGTTGTTGTGGGGGTGGTGGGTTTGGTGTTGTTGTTGTGGTGGTGGTGGTGGTGGTGGTGGTGGTGGTGGTGGTGGTGGTGGTGGTGGTGTTGAGATCGATGCTGTATCATCCAGCCTCATCCCAGTTTCATTTAAGATAAAAACGCACCTGTGAAATGTTTCAAATTTCAGTAACTGCATTACCCAAATACATAATTTTCACCTAGCCTAGAATATTCCATACACAATACCTACTGCTGAATAACGTTTGTATCGTTTCCACCATTGATCATAACTAGCTAACATTTTTTTTGGACAAACAATATTTAAGTTTTGGACATGGGGCTTTTATTTTTAATTCTTTTATATCGAGGATAATGGAATAAGCACTCATGTGCTTTTTTTTTTACATCCAATCCCCATGTGTATGCAGTTTTGTCAATTTTGTCATCCGTTCCCACCGGCACACAACGGCCTTCTCTTCCGAAAAGCGGAACAGGATTTAACGTGTGCGCAAGATGTTCTGCATGCGTTCGAACACGGGGCCTCGGTTTATAGTCTCATCCGAAGGACATATCACCTAACGTAGAATACTCCATACACAATACCTACTGCTGAATAACGTTTGTATCGTTTCCACTCTTGATCATAACTAGCTAACACTTTTGGGGGGGGACAAACAATGCTTAAGTTTTGGACATGTGACATATTTTTTTTTTTTTATATCGAGGATAATGGAATAAGCACTCATGTGTTTTTTAACATCCAGTCCCCGTGTGTATGCAGTTTTGTCAATTTTGTCATCCGTTCCTACCGGCACACAATGACCTACTCTTCCGAAAAGCGGAACAGGATTTAACGTGTGCGCGGAAGACGTTCTGCGTGCGTTCGAACACGGGGCCTCGGTCAAGTCAAGCCAAGTCAAGCCAAGTCAAGTCAAAAACACTTTCATCATCCCATGAAGGGCAATAATTACGGGTTTATAGTCTCATCCCTAAGTATTGAGCACTCGCTTTCCCCCCAGCCAAGTTAAGCAGCGTCGAGCGTGGTTACCAGTTGGATGGGTGACCGTTTGCGCGCCTTGGCTTCAGTACAGTTCCCCCAGTTCACCCAGCTGTAAATGGGTACCTGCCCTCTTTAGGGTCAGGGAAGGTAAAGCAGCGAGGGAGAGGAGATGGGCGCCACTGCCCTCAGTACGCTGGCCCCTAGAGAAGTTGAGGTCTCTGACGCCTCGCTCCCCTAGCCCTACGACCTTCATAGGTTATGGGACTCCTTTACCTTTTACCGTAAGTATACGCGCTTTCTTCGCGCATGGAATGGAAACTGCGTTTGTTCGTACCGTGCACTGCCCTTGTTTCTCAGGAGTCGCTCCACTACCACGGGGAGATCAGCGCGGGCTGCTGTTGTGTTCCCTCAGGACGCTTCGGGGGTCGGTTCTGCAGTAACTACAGGGGCTTCGTGCCCGGCACTGACCTCATGCTGTACTCTGAGATCGAGAACTACACCTCCTCCTCCTGCTGGGCCGAAGTCAGGCTCAAGCTGGTCAGTCTGGGACAGTCCTTGAGCTGTTGGGGTTTGTTGGGTTGTTTGTTGGGGGGTTTTTTGTACCACTGTGCGGTCAAGAGTGTTGGGAGAGTGTAAGAAATGGTGTGTGGAGAGATTGAGCGTGTCTTATTCGTGTAGCTGTAAAGTATGTAGTGTGGGAAATGTATGAAAGTTAAGTACTGGCTTGAAATGAGGGGGGTGCGGGATAGCTCAGTGGTCAGGATACTTTCTCTCCGCTAGCTAATTTATTTATTTATTTATTTATTTATTCTTTTATATCAAGGATAATGGAATTTATTTTTTTTTGCTGCCTCATCTTCTGTGACGTCCACCGTCCTGCTGTTCCCACGCCGCTCATTCCAATCTCCCCGCCAAAGCCATACCCAGATTTGTTATGTCTCATCCTCAGAGTCGGAGTTCCACAGGGAGCCAATCACTATCAGGCCGCCGTGGGGCCACCAGCCAGAGGGGCCCTGCACTGCTGCTGGGTCACTTTGGTGGTGTTCAGTGGTGCCTGTTCTGAGCTAACATACGCAGGACACCACCTACTAAGCCCCCTACTAACGACAGTATTAGCTCAGTCGCGGAGCCAGACTGAGTGAGTTGCCCACCCGAGGTGGCAACCACCACAACGTCCCTCCAACGACTGTCCCCGCGAACCTCCAACCCCAAAGGCTTTGACACAAACTCACCACAGGCACAGAAGTGTATGGGCAAACCGAATCTGAGGTCACCATGAGACCAGAGCAACTGGGACCACCGAATCAGAGGCAATTTTTTAATTGCATGATGATCAATGACAATGAGGATGACGTAATTATGCTGCTGAGGAAGTGCATATGCTTTGAGACTACTTGACAGGGTTGTACTCTACGCTTACTATCATAATATATCCCGGCGTCAACCAGGCCCGAGAGATACAGACACCTGCAGTGTTGGTCAGGTAATTTGAGCAACACTCTCAAATTCGCATCCGTTAAGTGGATGAAGCTCGACTGTGTGGTCCCAGTCTTCCCACTGAGCCCACAGCACACTCACTCTGGGTAGGAGCCGGCCGGAGTCCGAAAAATCCCTATGACTCTTATGGGAATCGAACCCGCGACCTTCCAGTCCGTAACCCAAGGCGCTAACCACTGCGCCATGGCGGCTGGTTGAGGATAATGAAATTATCACTAATGTGCTTTTTTACATCTAGTCCCCGTGTGTATGCGGTTGTATAAATTTTGTCATGTTTCCATACCACTTGATAACCTTCCATAGCTAAGGTTAGCAAGCAGCGTTGAGCGTGGTTGCCTGCTTGGTGGATGAGTGATTGTTCGTGCGCCTTGGCTTCAGTACAGTTCCCACAGTTCCCCCAGCTGTAAACGGGTACCTGCCCTCTTTAGGGTCAGGAAAGGTAAAGCAGCGAGGGAGAGGAGATGGGTGTCGCTATCAATGTGCTGGGCCCTGGAGAAGCTGAGGTCTCAGATACTTCGTTCCCCTACGGCGCAAAAGTTACTAAAATACCTTTAGCTTTTATATTGACTTGAAGTGACTCAGTTTATCCTCCGATGAATCGTTAAAGAGTCGTATGGGCACTACAGTTGATGCTTTATATATGTAGTGTGTCGTAGGAAAATGTGTCACCTTCAATGAATTCTGTATAAGCATTTTTGTTGTTTGTTGTGTCGTTTCGTTTTCTGTAGTGACTGTTCTGTATGAATTTCAGTGGTAACCTTCTTTTGAAAATAAACTAAGCTGTGCTACATAATAATTACTGTAATGCTTGGGTGTTTATTACTTAGAGCTAACTATTTTATTGGTCGTTTAGTGGTCTCCCTTGTACGATTTTACAACTGATGTTATACATTTTTGTAAGACTAATAACATTGTCTGTTTTGCCTCTTTTCTACGTATGTTCATCATTTTTACGTCCCCATCATTATTTTTCCCTTGTAAGCATTTTAGATGTATATGAGTACCTGCCTCTTTAGGGTCAGGGAAGGTAAAGCAGCGAGGTAGAAGAGATGGGCGCCACCCTCAATATGCCGACCCCTAGAGAAATGAGGCCTCTGACGCCTCTACGACCGTATACGTTATGGAACACCTTTACCTTTATCTTAAGCAGGTTCAAGAAGAAAAAACCCAAATAAACACACACACACACACACACACACACACACACACACACACACACACACCACACACACACACACACACACACATTATTTGTTATTGAAATACTCCCTTACACTCAACGTTGAACAAACCTGTCTTCCGATTGGCTGTACTCAGCACGTGACCTACATTTCCGGGCGGAAGTACAAGCAGGAGAAGAAGGTGATCCGGCGCGTGCAGATGGAGGAGATACAGAGGGGGCGCAACACCACGTGGACAGAAGCCCTTCAGATCCCCCCTCTCCCCCCTTCCTTCCTCAGGGGATGCAAGCTCATCACCACCCAGTACTTGTTGCAGGTGAGAGAGAGAGAGGGGAAGGGAGGGAGGGATGGGGAGGGAGAGGGGGGAAGGAGGGGGAGAGAGGGAGGGAGGAAGGGAGACAGGGATAGAAATAGACAATGACAATGACAAATTCTTTCATTTCGAGGATAATATATAAGCACCCATGTGCTTTTTTTCTTACATCTAGTCCCCGCCCTTAGGGATACATCATAATATGATATAGAGTAAGCCCAATGCCCATACACTCACACAGATATATATATATATATATATATATATATATATATATATATATATATATATATATATATATATATATATATATATATATTAGAGAACTGAGAGAGAGACTGTAAGACAGAGACAGAGAGACACACAGAGGAAGATATTCTTAGAAGTTCAACATCTGAAAACTTTGCTTCAGAAGAAATAAAAATGAGGTCTGAAACAGATTTTCCCAAAAGAGCCCGAAACATAAGCTCTTTGATGACTATAAGTACCTACACATCAGATCTCTATGAGCGTTCTAACATTTTAAAATATGATGTGGACCCACAAAGGGCAATTCCAGTTTGTCCTGTTTGGGAAATGAAGCAAGCTCACTTTGATGTTGACTATATCAACATGAAAAAGAATGAAAATCCAAATATAATGGCAGTTAATGTTCATGCACATTTACAACAAAATTACTGTCATTGTCTTAAAATTTATACAGATGGCTCACTTTTAGATAACCATCAAGCAGGTTCAGCATTCGTCATACCGGCACTAAAAATAGAAAAGTCATATCATGTTGGTAAAAATCGATCTGTTTTTACAGCTGAACTGATCGCTATTCTCATGGCTTTGAATTTCATTTTAGATCATCCATACTCTTTCTTTCATATATTACTTTGTGTGGATTCAAAATCAGTATTATATGCCTTAAAGTCTATAACTTATAAGCAATCAGCTAAACTTATACTTGACGTCAAATACTTCATAAATCTTCTGCGTTTAAGAGGAATTCATGTTTCCTTTTGCTGGATTCCTTCACATATAGGATTGTTTTCTAATGAGTGGGCTGATAGGGCTGCAAAGAAAGGTGCACGTAATGAAAAGGGGTCTATAGTACTGCATGTCCCTCTATCCATTGCAGATGGTTATCGGTTGTTAGAAGAATCATCCTTTAAAAAAAATATAGAAAAGTATCAGCAAAACAATCGGCTTTCACATTCAACTCTGAGTGTGAATAGTGTAGTTGAATACATTGAAGACTTAGAGATTCATACAAATGCTGTAAAAGAAAGACAACTCAAGGCATTATTTTTTAGGATAAGATTAAATGCATTTACAACAAAATTCAGCAAGGATGTTAAATGCTTATGTGGTGATTATATTTCAAATACTCATATCATACTTGAATGTGAGAAGCTAAAACCTCATCTCCCTGCCTTTTCTGAGAATTCCATTGAAGAAATTTTGAACAATGTTAAGTTAACAATTGATATTGCTAAGGGTTTATTGTTAAGTCCTATAGGGCATTTATTGTAGTTATTGTAGTTATTTTTTAATTTCAATTTTTTAATTTTAATTTCTGTTCTTGATTTGTTCATGTTAAGAATACTATTTCCTTTGTTATTACTATTTATTACACACACGAGCGCATGCATGTAGGGACGCCCACGCACACTCACACACAAAGAGTAGATCTCTCTCTCTCTCTCTCTCTCTCTCTCTCTCTCTCTCTCTCTCTCTTCTCTCTCTCTTTCTCTATTCTCACATATTCAGTCTCCTATTTAAGGATCGTCTGGTATCACTTTAAGTGGAAAGACGTTAAAATTGAAGACTTACTTACTTACTTACACAGAGGAAGAGAAAAACAGACAGAGAAAGAGAGAAGAGGAGAAGGAGGGAGATAAAGCATCCCAGTGCATAAATCGATGGTTTGAAGGTAACACATTCACGTGGAAGTGGGTTTGATCCCCATTTGAACCCAAACTTGTCCTTCTATCCACTAGACTTTGAAATGATGGTCTGGGTGCTAGTCTTAATTAGATGAGACTCCATGTGCAACACACATTATTTTTATTAGCAAGAGAGTTTTGTTTGGCAAGAGTCTGTTGGAAAAGCCAGAACAGAACTATGAAAACTTGGACAGAAACATGAATACAGACATGAAAAGGAAAAAAAGATAATGGTTGGCACTGCTCTTGTGGCGGCTTGCTTTTCCTGTGGAGAGCACAAGGGGAGAGCAGCCCGATTTTCCCATGG
>CM054147.1:36166123-36176123 GCA_028751875.1 Rapana venosa | reverse complement strand
AGCTGTACAGTAGAGAAGCTGACGTGTGTGTGTGTGTGGGGGGGGGGGGGGTAAGTTCATTCGATGTGACCATTAACCTTTTCCCTACGGGTAACCTGGTATAGGGTAACCAACCATCTACTAACCCTTCCCTACGTATCACCCACTACTACTGCCACTATCACTAATGTGCAGGGTGCATCTCTCACAGCTGTCAGTTCCCCCCCCCCCCCTTTCAGCTACTTTAAGCTGCTGTCCTGCTAGGGGGATGGGATAGCCTGGTGGTTACAGTGATGTATTCATCATCTGCTGACCCGGGTTCGATTCTCGCTCGAGTGGATTTTTTTCCTCTGGAGTTAACATTTTGGGCCCGCTCCCTCTCCCCCAAAAGTCCTTGGATGGACATAAACCGAGGTCCGTGAAGGAAACGCAAGCTTTTAGCCCGTTTTAAACCCGTTCGTTTTAATGAAAAATTAAAAAAATGTTTTAAAGGGGAGGACGGGGAAAAAAAACCACTGAGTGCTTTTTCCAAAAACCCCTGGAAAGGGAAAAAGTTAAATAAGTGTCTTCCCGCCAGTTGGGGGTTGTTAAGAGGCGCCCTTTCGGTTAGTTTGGGTTTAAAGGGAAAAGGGTGGTGCAAAAGTTGACTAGGCCTGAACCCTTTAAAAACCCCCGACTTGAGTTATCCCGCATTTGCAGCTGTGGTCTGGGAAGAAGTGGTTCTCTCCCTTTTTGTAAGGTAGTTTTAAAAAGGCTCCCACACCGGTTTTAATTTGGGGGTATTATATCTTTTTATAGGTGCGAGGGGGCAAAAGTTGGTGTTTTTTCAAATTTGTTTAAGCATGAAAAAAGGGAATGGCACTTGGTTTTGGGGTTTGGGGGACATAGGGCAGTCCCGGGTAGTAGCGAAAGTTGGAAAAAAAATCATCAAATGGGATTGCCTGTTTTCCTACAGCGTTGCCCCCGTGCTGCTATTGCTGTAAGGAAGTAGCAGCAAAAAAAAGGAAAGAGGGGGTACAGTGTTTGTTGAATTTTTTTAAAATTTTTAAACCTCCCAAATTTGTACAAAACCAGTGAGATATGAGTCGGGCTAGTCTTTTCAAAAAATGGTTTTTATTTTGTGGATGCCTTAGTCCTGTGCGGTAGAATATAAGAGTACAAAAAAAACAGAAGGGAAAGAGTTTTTTTTTCAATCGGTCTGCACCCTAAAATAATAAAAAATGGGGGAATTTTTTTAAGCCTGAATCTTGAAAGCAAAAAATCAAGCGCTCAGATGACTTTTTTTTTCAAAATTCGGGGTAATGGAATAAGCACTCCGTGCTTTTTTACATCCGTCCCGTGTGTATGGGGTTTTTTAAAATTTTGTATTGTTCCACGGCAACAAGGGCCCTATTTTTCAAAAAAGCGGTACGGATTTAACGGTGCCAAGATGTTCTGCATGCGTTCGCACACGGGGCCTCTTTAGTTCATCTGAAGGACTTTGACATTCAGTTCGTTTTTTTTTTTGTGGTCAACTGGGAGAAAGGGCGAGGGGGGGTCGAACCCAGCCTCAACGGTTTACTTGTGGCGGGCAAACGTCTTAAACCCCCGCCACCTCTTAAAAATTTTGATTGATTGTTTGTTTGGTTTTTTTTTTTTCCCCCTTTGGGCCCCAAGCACGAGGGTGCGTTTTTTTTTTTTTTCCCCCCCTTTGGGCCTCCAAGCTTGAGGGTGCATGTTCGGTCAGGGATTTCAAGGGAAAAGAACGACTCGGATAAATGCAGGCACCGACCTTCACTCCCCGTACTCCTTTCTACCGGCGTCGCCCCTCAGAGGGTGCGAAGCGCGTTATGTGTCTGCTCCCCCTTGAGCCCCCAATGATGGCGGGGGTGTGTTTTGGACAGAATGGATGAGGGGTTCGAGGGGTAGAGTGTAGTGGTGTGTGTTGGGGGGTGTTTAGTGTGTGGTGTGTCTTTTGTGTGTGTTTTGGGGTGTGTGTGTGTGTGTTTGGGGTGTGTGTGTGTGTTTTTTTGGGTGTGAGTGTGGGGGGGGGGGGGGGGGTTTTGTGTGTGTTGGTGTGTGTGTGTGTGTGTGTGTGTGTGTGTGTGTGTGTGTGTGTGTGTGTGTGTGTGTGTGTGTGTGTTGTGTGTGGTGTGTGTTCTTTTTAATTAACGTCTTTTCACATTGCGTGATATTAGACAAACCCTGATGTCTAGTGGTTAGGACCCCCGCGTTGTGTGTGTGTGTGTGTTGGTGTTTGTGTGTGTGTGTGTGTGTGTGTGTTTTGTGTGTGTGTGTGTGGGTGTGTGTGTGTGTTGTTTGGGGGGGAGTGGGGGGGGGGGGTGGGGGTTGATTGTGTGTTGCATGTGTGGTGTTTGGGGGGGGGGTAGGGGGGGGGTGGGGGTTGGTTGGGGGGGGGTGGGGGGGGGTGAGGGGGTGTGTGGGGGGGGGGGGGGGGTTGTTTTGTGTTGAGTGTGGGGGGGTTGATTTGTTGTGGGGGGGTTTGCGTGTGGGGAAGGGGGGGGGGGGGGGTTTTTTTTATGTGTGGGTTTTTGCTTTTATGTTTCAAATAATCCCTTTTGGTTATGATTCTTCATTATCTCTGAATGTTTTTTTCATTTGTTTTTTTTGGTTTTATTTTTTTGGCTTCTAGATTTTTTTTGTCATGAAAATTAAAGTCTTAAGATTTATAGATAGATCGATCGTGGATGGGGATCGGGGGGGGGGGGGGGGGGGGAGGGGGGGGCGGGGGTTTATATGCTGAAGTCGTAATTGTACTTGCTCGTCGGATTTTGTTTTTTTTTTGTTTGTACATTTGAAAGGTCTGTATGTTACAGGGGTTATCCTTAACTTGATGAAGTACTCTCTCTGTCTCTGTCTTCAAAACTGTCTGTCTCTTTCTCTCGGGCTGTCTGTTCCTTTTCTTCTCCTTATACTTTATGAAAAACTCTCTCTCTCTGTCTCTCAATCTGTCTGTCTCTTTCTCTCTGTCTGTCTGTTGTTGTTCTTCTTCTTCTCTTCTCTTCTGGGGGTGGATGTAAAAAAGCCATGAGTTCTTTTTCATTATCCTCGGAATAAAAATTTGTCATTGTCATTCTCCCTTCTCTCTCTTCTCTCCTCTCTCTCTTCTTCTCTCTCTCCTCTCTCTCTCTCTTCTCTTCTCTCTCTCTCTCCTCTTCTTCTTTTTCTTTCTTTTTTTTCCTTTTTCTTCTTTTCCTTCTTCTTGCTTCTTCTTTTGATTCTTTTTTCTTCGCTTTTTTTTTTCGCTTTTTTCTCAAACCCATTAATTATCTCTCTGCTTTGGGTTTTTGCATTGGTTGTCTCCGCTTCGAGTGTTTATATGGCAATGTTTAATTGTGTGTGCGAAGAGTGTGTGTGTTCTTTTTGAGTGTGTGTCTTTTTTGTATGGGGGGTGTCTGTGTTGTCTGTGCCTAGTGTTTTTGGTTTTGTTTCTTTTTTTTTAACAAGATTGCATGCAACACTTTTTCTGGGAATAAAAACCAATTGGTTCACATTATTCAATGTCTGTAAATTACAGATTAACTGCGACTGTAGTTCACAATGCGAACAAATCCGCACAAGTATAATAAAATTATTTTGTATTTTTTTCCTGTTTTCTAAACAAACCTTAATATTCAGTTCAAATTCATAACGGTTTTCAAAACAGCAGGTGGTTGTTTTTTCTTCTCAGCATAAAGTTTCCCCCCATAGCAAAACATTTTTGCTTTCCCCCTCATCCCCCTGCCTTATTACTTTCCCCATCCCCATCTCTGCCTCCTTTTCCTCACCTCGTTGTCATGTTTTACTTGTGTGCCAGAGATTTTTGTTTTGTTGTTGTTGTTGTTGTTGTTGTTGTTGTTGTTGTTGAAAACACAAAATGTTGCCAAACTGGCTGTTATCTTTGCCTCTTCTTCTTTTTAACTTTTTATTTATGTTTTTATTGTGTAGTTGTTCGTGGAAGGGTCGGAAAGGGGGATTTGGATTCAGTCGACAATTTGCGTTTTGTGTATATTATGTATTGCAGCGTGTATTTGATATTTTACGCAGTGGTTGCAAGTTTTTATGTGTATACGATGCCTTATGCATGTAAAAAAAATAGTTGAATACAATGCTTGTTATAAGTGAGGGAAACCTGTATTTGAAAGACTGTACAAATTGTGGTTGTTGACAATGTAGCATGTTTATTTATCTCTAAAGGTGGAAGAGAGATCATTCGAAATTCGAAAGAAGTGTGAAATATGCAACTACGAAATGTCTGCGTTACTGCTGAGTTTTGTTTCCGTCCATTGTCAATATTGTTAAGTGTGTTTATATCTGTTGGTGTATTTTACTCATGTACTTTCGATTGAGTGATTCCAAATGTTAAGAGGGGACATCAGTTGGTTGTGAGTGTATGTTGTAGACTGTGACTTGATAATAATCATTGTGTATTTGGTTTTGTTGTTCTTGTTCTTTGTTGTTTGTTTTGGGGTTTTTTCAGCTTGGGACTGTTTTGTATTGTTAATTCACTCAACATCTTGATGTCAGACATTAATCCATCTGTAGTTGATTGTTCCGGATTTGCTGTTATTTAAATGTATCATGAGAAATAGCCTTTTTTTTTAATGTTTTGTAAACGTGACGGCATGAAACGATAGTAGTCTATATAGTAACTATTAACATTTGAAATACTTCAGAAATGTACTTCTTGCTTTTATTTTTAGAGGTGTGGGGGGTGAGGGTGCGTGCGTGCGAGAGCGCAACAAATGCAGAGTACGGGAAGATGGCTACCTGCACACGCGCGCGCGCATATATGCGTGTGCGTGCTTGCGCGCGCGCGCGTGTGTGTGTGTGTGTGTGTGTGTGTTGTGGTTGTGTGTTTTGTGTGTGTGTGTGTGTGTGTGTGTGTGTATGTGTTGTATGTGTGTGTGTGTGTGTGCGTGCGCGCGCGCGTGCGTGCGTGTGTGCAAGAGATGAAGGTATCCACATGATATAAACATAATAGCTGAGACGTGTTTTAAAATATTTTATAAGATCACGTACGCACCCTAAAGATGCCTTCATCAGTAAAATGTCAGCGTCCAGTAAGTTACAGAAAGATGAGCAATACCTAACATACATACATATAGATTAGATTCTTCTTTTAGAATGAACACTTAATAAGGTTCGAACGTGGACATCCAGTCCCAATCAGGTCACACGTACCATGCTCAAACCACTGGACTCCCCACTTTCCTCCCTTCAAGTTCAACCCAGTGCTTCAGAATGTCCTCGAAGTTTTGCAGATTTATTTTATTTATTTATTTTTTTATATCGAGGATAATGGAATAAGCACTTATGTGCTTGTTTACATCCAGTTCCCGTGTGTATACGGTTTTGTAAATTTTGTCATCTGTCTCCACCGGCACACAATGGCCTACTCTTCCAAAAAGCGGAACAGGATTTAACTTGTGCGCAAGATGTTCTGCATGTGTTCGAACACGGGGCCTCGGTTTATAGTCTCATCCGAAGGAAAAGAGAGAGAGAGAGAGTAGATGAGAGAGAGAGAGAGAGAGAGAGAGAGAGAGAGAGAGAGAGAGAGAGAGAGAGAGAGAGAGAGAGAGAGATTGAAGCTGGACATCAATAACCCTTCTTTCTTTCCTTCCTTCCTTCACCTTCACCTACCCCGCAGTCCTGTGGACCGTGGGGGCACCACTGAAGATTTTGCAACCAGCTTCCTCCACTTCCCACAGTCCCCTGCTTTCCGTAACCAATGGTTCCGTTCTGTACCTTGTGACAAAATTAGAGCGAACTAAGAAGTATAGGATTGTCTGCTCCTTATTGTAAGCTCCCTTTACTTATTTAAAAAAAATGGTGGAGCGTGTTATTATTGTGTTTTGAGGTGATTGCGGTTTTGTTGAGAGTTTGGGTGGGGTTTTTTGCTGTAAGGTTTCTTGAAAACGTTTCAGTGGTTTGTTTTTTTTTGGTTTTTTTTTTACATGTTCTGTTGTGATTTTTTTGTTTTGTGAGATGTAAAGTTTATTGGTGATCTTGTAGTGATATTAAAATTTATGTAATGATTTTAATTTGTTGTTTGAGGCAATAACTGCTTTTGTGGGTTTTGGGTGTTGTGTGTTTTTGTTTTTTTAAGATTTGCAGGTTTTTTTTGTGATGTTGCGTTATGTGTTTATGATTTTGTTTGTTTGATGTCATTAACCTTTTTTTTTTTTTTTTGCATTATTAAAAAAAATCGGGATTTTATTTTTATTGTTGTGTGTTGAATTGAATAGAGTCTGATTTTTTTTATTTGCTGTTTTGTCGTGTTATGGACTGGTTGTTTTTTTCTAGGAATGGCATATCACAGTTTGTTCATTATTGTGGTCAGTCATGGAATGTGTGTCATCGGGTCAATAAACGAGTTTACAACGAAAACGTGAAAAAAAAGAATGTTGATTTCTGAAAGGCTTAGTTTTGTGGGATGCGGTGTGTGTGTGTGTGTGTGTGTGTGTGTGTGTGTGTGTGTGTGTGTGTGTGTGTGTGTGTGTGTGTGTATGTATGTGTGTATGTGTGTGTGCGTGCGTGTGTGCGTGCGTGTGTATGTGTGTGTTTCTGTGTGTGTGTGTGTGTGTGTGTGTGTGTGTGTGTGTGTGTGTGTTTTGTGTGTGTGTGTGTGTGTGAAAGTCAAAGTCAAGTCAAACTTTTACTTTTAGGTGGTACATTGAATAAGTAGTACATTTGCTTATTTTCATCAAGCCATCTATCTAAAGAAAAAAAGAGAGAGAAAAGATAATATATATGCAGACATAGAATAAAAACCTAATCAATGATAAACCATACAAATCAAACAAAAGAAAACAATAATATATGCATATATTGAATTAAAAACAAAACGAAAAAAACCTGAACAATGTTAAACCATACAAATCAAACAAATAAAAAAATTCCGGAAAATATAGCCACCATAAAACAAACAAGCAGCAAAGAAAACCCAAACCAAAACAAACAAAGAAGACAAAACAAAACAAACCAAAAAAAATAAAAAGACACCACCAACTCCACCCCCCCCCCATCCCCCCCCCCACACAACACATACACACAAAAACCTCCAACCACACAAACAACTGAACAAAACAAAACAAAAAAGACAAAACAACACAACAAGAAAATAAACAAACAAACACACACATACGTACACAACAACAACAACAACAACAATAAAAAAAACACCATAAAACAACAATAACAGCCATAACAAATAAAGAACAATATAGAACTAACAAAAGACCAAAATGCCCCCGCCCCCTCTCCAAGAAAACCACCCTAAAACAAAGGAAAACCAGTGTGTGTGTGTGTGTGTGTGTGTGTGTGTGTGTGTGTGTGTGTGTGAGTGTGTGAGTGTGTGCGTGCGTGCGTTCGTGCGTGTGTGTGTGTGTGCGTTCGTGCGTGTGTGTGTGTGAGTGTGTGCGTGCGTGCGTGCGTGCGTGCGTGTGTGTGTGTGTGCGTGCGAGCGTGTGTGCGCGTGTGTGTGTGTGTGTGCGTGTGTGTGCGTGTGTGCGCGCGCGCGCGCGCGCGCGTGTGTGTGTGTGTGTGTGTGTGTGTGTAGTTTGAGTAGTACAATCAGTACTAGTAGAAAATCAGTAAAAGTAGTAGTACCAGTAGTTGTGTTTCTACCACTACTACAATTACTACCACCACCACTACTACTGCAGCTACAACTACGACGACGACGACCACTATGATATTGTTGATAACGATGTTGATGATGATGATGATGATGATGATGATGATGATGGCGACGACGACGACGATGATGATGATGATGATGATGATGATGATGATGATGATGATGATGATGATGATGATGATGGCGACGACGACGACGATGATGATGATGATGATGATCATCATCATCATCATCATCATGATCGTTGTTGTTATCTTCCTTGTTGTTAAGGCTATTCACACAAAAAATCTTCCATAAAGCTCTCTTGCAAAATGAATACCTCAAGACTTCTCCATATGAAACTACTGTTTAATAAAACAGTCTATCTGCTTGCACTTTCAAAGTGACCCCAACACTCAAGCGTACCTATACCTACATACTTCGACAGATAAGGCGGCATCGACAAATTTAATCTGGCCACGTTGCTTTTCTTATCTAAGTCAGCTAGTCAGTCGTCTTCTTTCACGAAACTTCAGCCAGATACCACCTTCTCTTCTCGTAGTCACTATCCACGTGTAGTGTGCCTGTTTCTTCGTCCATTTCTCAAAGGTTACTGCAGGCATTTTCGTAATATGCCGACAACAAAGCGAAAATTTTATGTACCTAGAGTTAATAGTAGATAACCCCCCCACCCCCAACCCCCCAAAAAACAAAAACAAAAATCGTGATTTTTTTTTAAATGGCGTTTTAATTCTATGGCCTTTTTCAACATCTGGTATGATTCACAATACATGTTGCTCATGTTTCAAGACTGTTGGTTTTCTTTGATTTTATTGTTACTATCATTCAGCGCGGAAATGCGTTTGAAACTATGTACAGAGCTTGGATGATTTATGTTATGGTTGTATTGTTGTACCTTAAGATAAGATTGAAGTGCGAGGAAGACAAAAAAATCTAAAATCAAGCAAACAAGCAAATAAACAGATAGAATATGCCTACAATTTAAAAAAAAACAAATTAATATTGATGTTGCAATACAAAGAAGGAAATTCGATCGAATGACAATAGACGAAAAAAGACGTAAAAGATCTTGCGCTGAAAAAATGCTAAAGCTATTTTTGAAAGATCATGTGCTCTATTGTACACAGTCTATCATCAAAGCTGATTTATACGAATGTGTGTGTGTGTGTGTGTGTGTGTGTGTGTGTGTGTGTGTGTGTTCATTGGGGTTTTTTTTGAGTGTTTTTTTTTTAATTCTTTTATATCGAGGATAATGGAATAAGCACTTATGTGCTTTTTTACATCCAGTCCCGTGTGTGTGCGGTTTTGTAAATTATGTCATCTGTTCTCACCGGCACACAATGTCCTACTCTTATGAAAAGCGGAACAGGATTTAACGTGTGCGAAAATTGGTCTGCATGCGTTCGCACACTGGGCCTCAGTTTATAGTCTCATCCGAAGGACTGTTGGGGAGAGTGGAGTCTGCACTGATGTTAACTACAGAGGAAAGTATCCCCTTGAACGGGAATCGAACCCGTGTCTTCAGATTGCGAGCGCGATGTTCTGACCACTGGGCTATCCCGTCCCCCTGTATAACCTTCTCTCATAGTCACCATCTACGTGTAGTGTGCCTGTGGTGTGTGTGTGTGTGTGTGTGTGTGTGTGTGTGTGTGTGTGTGTGTGTGTGTGTGTGTGTGTGTGTGTGTGTGTGTGTGTGTGTGTGTGTGTGTGTGTGTGTGTGTGTTTCCTGCCTCATCTTCTGTGACGTTCCTGTCCTGCTGTTCCCACGCCGCTCATTTCAATCTCTCTGCCCGAGCCATAAGAAAATGCATACACACGGGGATTGGATAAAAAAAAAACACCACACCAGTACTTATTCAATTATCCTTGAAATAAAAGATTTTTTTTTTAAATACCCAGATTTGTTATGTCGCATCCTGAAGATCAGAAGTCCACAGGGAGTCATTCAGTTTCAGGCCGCTGCAGGGCTACCAGCCAGAGGAGCCCTGCACTGCTGCTGGATCACTTTGGTGGTGTTCAGTGGTGCCTGCTCTGAGCTAACAACATGCGCAGGTCACCACCTACTTAAAGGTAAAGGTGTACCATAACCTATATTAAGGTCGTAGGGGAGCGAGGCGTCAGAGACCTCACTTCTCTAGGGCCAGCGTATTGAGGGCGGGGCCCATCTCCTCTCCATCGCTGCTTTACCTTCCTTGACCCTAAAGAGGGCAGGTACCCATTTACAGCTGGGGGAACTGGGGGAACTGTACTGAAGCCAAGGCGCGAAAACGGTCACCCATCCTAGTGGTAACCACGCTCGACGCTGCTTAACTTGGCTGGGGAAAGCGAGTGCTCCGACCACTGAGCTATCCCGTCCCCACCACCTACTTAGCCCCCTACTAACGACAGTAATAGCTCAGA
>CM054147.1:36161123-36163623 GCA_028751875.1 Rapana venosa | reverse complement strand
TTTTTCCTCCCCTACGTGTCGTACAAATTCCCTCCCGTGACAAAGAATACTGTTGCCTTCTTTTTATGGCAACAAGAATTCATACAGGCTTGCTCCATCAGGGGAATTAATTCACACGTATGCGCAAAGCTTCTGAATCTTCTCCCTTGGTAAAGAACACGGTTGTCTTTTTCGAGCTATTAAACTTCATGTAGGGGCGCTCTCTCAGGGAAGTAGGAGAAAATTGCTACTGCCCTTTGCCTGTCTGAAAAGACACCGTGTATGACTGTGATTTTTATATTTTTCTTTTTGAAATTATGGCATTTGTTATGGTATTTTTGCCATTGTTGCTGTTTTTTCACAATGATGGATATTATTTTATATTTCATTCTCCTCTCTTAATTGTCAAAATAATTGGTGTTTTATGTGGTATGTTAGGTTGGGTTGGGGGTGGGGGGTTGTGGCTAATTTCCCTCTGTGTGTGTTTTTGTGTGCGTGCGTGCGTGCGTGTGTGTGTAATGCACTTAAAAGCATGTCTGTTGTATAATTTTAGATAGTAGTAAAAAAAAATTTTAAAAAACCAAACCCACTTGGATTACGAGTTTCCGTCAGTGCTTAAATTCATATGGGTTTTCCTTTGTATGAGAAAATTGGGGTACATCGCATTTCATCTATTGTTTGAAAAAAACACACTTCAAAATAGACTTATTGATAGCAAGATTCGCATGACCTTATGTACAACAGTGAGAGATTTTGCTCAATATAGGTTTTTACATTTTTATTTCTACCAAAGACATGTTTACTGACAGGACATAAATAATGTTCAAAGTGCTCTAAATTTCATTTGGTGTTTTAGATATGGCCTGTCATAATTTTAGATTATAAAAAACCCAGCAAATTCTGATGACCCGAACTGTCGTTTATATCATAACACAAAAAAATTCATTGATTTTTTTTTCCAGCCTTAGTCTCAAGATGAAATTTATCAGAGTAAAATATCATAAAAATGCTTCAAACTTCAGTAGAAGAAACATAAGTTGATTTTAAAAAGTCTTGACCTAAACGTTTATAAAGCCCTGGAAAGGGGAATTGCTGCTTAATTGTAACATACACGATGCATACCTGTGTGGGTGCGTGCGCGTGTGTGTGTGTGTGTGTGTGTGTGTGCGCGCGCGCGCGCGCGCTAGTTTCGATGACTGTTAAGTCCGCATTGTAAAAATATTGTGACACTTGCTTTCATAATCATATGTAGATGTCTTTAGACAGGGGCCCTGCCCTGAATAATAAGAAATGGAAGAATGATAATGGAAAAAATTAATAATAATAATAATTAATAATAATAATAATAATAATGATGATAATAATAATGATAATAATGATAATAATAATGATAATAATAATGATAATAATAATGATAATAATAATGATAATAATAATGATAATAATAATGATAATAAACGTAGGTGTCCCATAGCCTATGTGGTCGAACGGGGTGTGATGTATCAGAGACCTCAACGTCTCAAGAGGGGCCAGCATATTGAGAGCGGCGCCCATCTCCTCTCCCTCGCTGCTTTACCATCTCTGCCCTGAAGAGGCAGGTACCCATTTACAGCTGGGAGAACTGCAGGACTGTACTGAAGCCAAGGCGCGCAAACGGTCACGCATCCAAGTGCCAACCACTCTCAGTGCTGCTTAACCTTAGCTGGGGGAAAGCGAGTGCTCTATGTTATAATAATAATAATAATAATAATAATAATAATAATAATAATAATAATAATAATAATAATAATAATAATAATAACAATAATAATAACAATAATACTAACAATAATAATAATAATAATAATGATAACAATAATAACAATAATAATAGTAAATGGAATTTATATAGCGCTATATCTTGTACACACAAAAAAAAACACCAAAGCGTTCGCATTCAACCCACCCTAACACAAGGCAACCAACAAATCTAAATCTTAAAGTGGTATTATATACTAAAAAAAAAACTAACGGGGAATCGATCCTCCTACTCTTCTGTTCTGCGTGCAGCGGAAGGGGGCCCAGTGGACCTTGCAGCAGGGCCTGCGGAGGACTGCAAAGACACCCAGCCCGACTGCTTCAAGTTCGGACCTTACATGTGTGAATACGACATGACCTGGATGAGGCAGAACTGCCCCAGATACTGTAACTTCTGTCCAGTCAACTAGTACAGTTCTTGCTACTACTCCCCCCCCCCCCCCCTCCAACACCACCAACACCACCCTCAGATACTGTAACTTCTGTCCAGTCAACTAGTACAGTTCTTGCTACTCCCCACCAACCCCCCCCCCCCTCCAACACCACCCAACACCACCCTCAGATACTGCAACTTCTGTCCAGTCAACTAGTACAGTTCTTGCTACTCCCAGCCCCCCCCCCCCCCCCCCCCCACCCTCCAACACCAACACCACCACCCTCAGATACTGCAACTTCTGTCCAGTCAACTAGTACAATTCTTGCTACTCACCACCCCCCCCCCCCC
>CM054147.1:36148623-36151123 GCA_028751875.1 Rapana venosa | reverse complement strand
ATCACCACATCCCCAACAACCCCCCACACACACAACCCCCCCAACCCCCCCCCCCCCCCCCCCCCACACACACACACCACACCACCACCCCATACCATACACACACAACACCAACACCACGACCACCACCACTATCCACCACACACACACCATCTCACACAACAACAAACATACCCATACACTATCACCACCATCCCCAACAACCTCCCCCACACACAACCCCCCACCCCCCCCACCCCCACACACACACCACCACCACCACCCATACACACACAACACACAACCACCACGACCACCACCAACAAAAACAAAACCTGAAAGAACTGGTGCAGGGTAGGATATAGCAGAAGTAGACCTTATCAGGGTCACAGATCCTTAGGGGGACCAACACACACACACACACACACACACACACACACATCACCACCACCACCCACCACCACCACCACTATAACCACACACACACACACACAAAACACCACCACCACCAACCACCCCACCACCACTATAACCACACACACACACACACACACAACAACACCACAAACACACACATCACCACCACCACCCACCCATACACACAACACCAACACCACACCACCAACAACAACAACACACCTGAAAGAACTGGTGCAGGGTAGGGATGTAGCAGAAGTAGATCTCGTCAGGGTCATCTCTCTCTCACAACCCCAAAACACACCAAAACCCTACCCTAAAACACAAATAAATTTTCCCCAAAAAACAAAAACAACAAAACACCTGAAAGAATGGTGCGGGTAGGGAAAATAAACAACAGAAGTAGAAACCCCATAGGGTCAAAGATCCCTTTGCGACCATCCCACCAAAAACCACCAAACCCTCCCCCCCCAAACCAAACCCCCCCCACACAACTTTCAAAAAACCCACCCCCACCAACCCCCACCACCCAAACCCCCTACCCACAAAAAAACAAAAAACAAAACAACCCAAAACACCTTAAAAAAAAGGGGCGGGGGGGATGTTGCAGAAGTAGATCTCGTCGGGCACATATTTCTAAAGGGGTCCCCCCCACCACCCACCAAAACCCCCCCCCCCCCCTCCCCCACACACCCCCACCCCCCCACCCCCACCAAAAAACAAAAAACAACCACCTCATAAAAATTTGGGGCAGGGTAGGGATATAGCAACAGAAAATAAAACCCCACCAGGGGCCCCAGAAACCTTAGGGACCCTCACCACCCCCCCCCCCCCCCCCCCCCACACCCCCAAAAACACCTCACACCCCCACACAAAACCCAAAAACCCCCAAAAACCACCACCCAAAAACAACACAACCCCAAAAACACACCTGATAAAATTTGGGGCAAGGGTATGGATGTACAGAAGTAATTCGTCAGGGGCCCGAGATCATCAGGACCCCCCCCCACCCCCCTCCCCAACCCCGCCCCCCTTTTACCACAACACCAACACCAACCCCCCAAAACCCAACAAAAAACCAAAAAACCCCCACACCCAAAAAAAAAACAAAAAAACCAAAAACCCCAAAAGAAAAACCAAAACCGATAAAACTTGGCGCAAGGGGCAAAGGGGTGTAGCAGAAGTTTAAATTTGTTTAAAGGGGGGACATAATACTCAAAAGGGTTCACCCTTCCCCCCCCCCCCACACACAAACCCCCCCCAACAAAAACCCCCCCAACCACCCCAAAAACACCAAACCCCCAACAACCCCCAAAAAAAACAACAACAAAAACACCCAAACCCCAAAAACCCCTGGTAAAACTGGGCAGGGCAAAGGGGGGGTAGCGGTAATTTTCGTCAGGGGGGCAGATTTAAAAGGGGCCCTTTTTGGGCTTAGAGGAGCGACCTGACCCCGCTCCTAAAGGGAAAACTTGTCCGGGACTCCAGGCGACAACCCCTCCGTGGATAACTCCTCCCGGGGGTTGTTCCCCCCGGTAGTACTGTAGCCCCCCCTCGATCCCCCACCCGGCTGTGGCGGGTAGCGTTCTTTAGCTGTTTTTTTGTGGAGGGGGAAGGGTTTTTTTTTAGGGGGAAAGGGGTAGGTTTTGGGTTTGGGGTTGGTGGGGTTTTTGGGTGGTTTTGTGGGTTGGGGGTTTGGGTTTTTGGGTTGGGGGGTGGTTGTGGTGGTTGGTGGGGGTGGTGGTGGTGGTTGGTGGGTGGTTTGGGGGGTGGTTGGTGGGGGGGGGGTGGGGGTGGTTGGGGGGTTTGGTGGTGGTGTTTGGGTGGGTGGGGGGGGTGTGGGGGGGTGGTGGGGGGGTGGTGGTGGGGGTGGGTTAGTGGTAGGAGGGGGGTGGGTTTGGGGGGTGGTGGGGGGGTTTTGGGGTGGGGGTTTGGGGGGGTGGTTTTGGGGGTTTGGGGTGGTGGTTTGGGTTTGGGGGGTGGGTGGGGGGGGTGGGTTAGATAAGAAGAAAATAAAAAAGAAAAAGATGATGAGGGTGATGTGAGATGATGATGATTGATGAATGATTTAATATATATATATAAATTACAGCCGACAAACAAA
>CM054147.1:36140310-36142810 GCA_028751875.1 Rapana venosa | reverse complement strand
CTGATATTTCTGGGAGTATTTTATTTCTCATTCTCTTCATGAGTATTCGTAAAAGAACTTTGGTGAGGTGACTCATCAGGCTGATTGTACGATGTTGGTCACATTCAGCTGTACCCAGTTTCTTAGGGATCGCAATGTAGATGGACTTCTTCATATCTGTCGGAATCTCTCCTGTGTGATATATATTGTTTAGTAGTTTTGTGACTGCCTTAATTCCCACTTCATCCAGGGCTGTTATCAATTCAGATGGGATATCATCAGGTCCTGGCGCCTTACCACTTTTCATCTTGCTGAGTGCATGTCTCACTTCGTCTTCCATGATTATGTGGCCATCTTCGTTGCTAATATGAGGAGGTGGACCTCTGTCGTCGTGGTATAACTCTTCGATGTATTCTGACCACCTGTTAAGAATATCATTATTATTACCATTATTATTACCATTATTATTATTATTATTATCATTATGATTATTATTATTATCAGTATTATTTATATTATTACTATTATTATTATCATTATTATGTACACAGCTCCAGGAAACAGCGTGGACTCCACCTCAGCTCCCGCCTGTGCGGACATGCTGAACAACTGTCATGACTACGACCCGGAGAGCTGTGACTATGACTACACCTTCATGCAGCAAAACTGCCGGAGATTCTGCGACATGTGCGACTGAGAGAGAGAGAGAGACAGTATGCAGCTAGCCGCTACCCGTCTTCAGAGTCGAGTTGAAACATCAAAAACAATCCTCCTTTCTCCTCTTGTCCTGCCTAGCTGCCAAAACATGATTTCGCACATTTTTGTTGTTGTTGCTGTTGTCTTGAAGTTTGGTTGGGGTTGAAATAATTCTTTTTTTTAATTTACCTGGTAATAAAGCTTTAATGCCTAAGTTCTTTAAACTTGTCTTCATTCTTTATTGATTTTTGATTGAAATGAATGTATGTATATGAATGTATGTTTGTCCGTCGTGTTCGACGATGACCTCCAAAACAGCAGAGGAGGCAGCTGCTGTTTCGGAAACTGGGCAGAAATTTGATTATAGTGGAGATGCCTTGCCCACAGTACATCCCCACTCTCTAGGCCTAGTGGGCATAAGGACAGTCAGCGTTGGAGATGTTCTCCAAAGGCCAACCAGCCCCCAGGGTTGCAACACATAAGGACTGTGCGAGTCAAGCCTCCTGGTCAGAGAGTCATAGTCGATCACTAAAGACTAAGCTGTAAAGTGGAATTCCATGAGTGGGAAAGCCACTGATCATACAGCCTCTCACTTTGTTGTTGCCCCCAGCGTCAATGGTTTAATCAAGAACTGTAATAAACCCTAGGCGCTGACGGCACATTGAAATATGAATATACTCAACATATACACGTCAAAACCTTTTTTTTTAATTACCGCAGATTTTTATTTTATTTGATGTTGCTGCACACTCACAAGGAACAAGCTCTTACCCAAGATGGCAACACAGGCCCAACGTAGAAGGAAGCCTTGGCTTAATAGGAGAAATAGGCTATGTTCTTTTTTTCAAACGGATGGCAAACATTTGCAAAATCTGTTTGAAAGAGAGCACAGCGTATTTCAAACGTTCGGGTTGGTCCTGAGAAATGACGCTTCTTTTTTTTTACAGTAACCGATTATTTATGTGGGGTCCTGTTTCGCCATGTCTATCCCAATCATATGGTTGGGGAGGCTCGTTTTTCACTACACCACCTTTAAGGGAGGGGTAGGAACGGCTTGGGAATGCACTGAGTGTGATGAGGTGGGTAAGAGTGACAGGTAAAGAACAGCTCTGGGACGTAACACTGTTGAAAATCAAAATATAACAATAAAAGTCCATGCAACAATACAATAAAACATGTTTTTATTTCATTGTACTTTAACGCGGGGTAGAATGATGGAAGGAAAGAGAAAACATCTTCATCCACAACGATCAGTTTCACATTCCCCTTGTCTTCGAAAAATGCCCATATCTTGCCTTATCTACTTCTATCTCTTCACCTTCACCACCGTCAATTCGTTTTCATTTTCTAGTGGACAATGTCTTACTGTTGTTGTTGATACTTCCCTGGCTTAACAACCTGGGGTAACCAAGATTGTGTGCTCTGACTCACTCAGTACTCCTAGTTGCAAATCATTGTGAGACCGCGAGTACACACAAGATGAGAAGTGTGTGTGTGTGAGTCAAAGTCAAAGTCAAAGTCAAACTTTTATTTTCAGATGGTACGTTGAATAAGCAGTGCATTTGCTTTTTTTCATCAAGCCATCTATCTAAAGAAAGAAAGAAAAAAGCGAGAAAATAAGATAATGTATATGCAGACATAGAATAAAAAACCTATTCTATGGTAAACTATACAAATCAAACAAAAAAACCAATAACATATGCATATGTGGAATTAAAACAAAACAAAAAACCCAGAAATATATGAGACCATACAATTCAAATAATTCAAAAATCTTGAAAATAATCCGTCATAACACAAACAAACAAGCAACAAAGAAAAACCA
>CM054147.1:36127810-36137810 GCA_028751875.1 Rapana venosa | reverse complement strand
TACAACCAATTTCAATTAGTGAATACAAAAGATGTAGCTAGCTTAAGACTTTTCATATCAAGGACAATACTCATGCACTGTCAATGCGAGGCGCGCAGGTGCTAATTGTATACACAGAAGCACTCAACCTCATGTTAATGGTAGTGTACCCGAGCACAATATGTCAAGCTCTAATCCCGTTGCCGTTAAACGACTTCTAGTTCTGTAACCTTTCACGTGTATGTCATTTCTTTTTTAATTGAATTAAACCTGTTTACACCAAAAGACACTATACCATCAACACAGATCCTGCCCTGAAGCTACATATTTCTACTATATAAAAAAGAACACAGCTACCACCAACTGTGCGTATCTTGTTCCAAGTTTATCCACTTTTCCTTACAATAATAACAACACATGTACACATATCTCGACCTGGTCTAACACTGCTAAAAACAACAACAAAACAACAACAAAAACAGCCACCATCACCACCTACACGCATCTCCATCCAGCCCTAACACTGACAGTCACCACCATCCCCCTTCTTCTGAGGAGAAGACAGAGGGCAGAGAAAGAAGTTCTACGATTTCCAGCAGAGTCAACAGACTACAATCACCACCACCACCACCACCACAGCCGCCGCCGCCGCCACCACCACCACCATTACCACCTACACGAATCTCAACCCAGCTCTTAACACCGACTGTCATTATCAATTCCTTTCTTCTGCGTAGAGGACAGAGCGCAGAGAAAGAGTCCACGATTTCCAGCAGTGTCAACAAACTGGCACTACAATCGCCACCCCCACCACCACCACCATTACCACCTCCATCACCACCACCACCACCTATACGCATCTCCACCCAAGCCCAAACACTGACAGTTCCTACCATCTCCTTTCTTCTGAAAAAGACAGAGCGCAGAGAAAGAAGTCGAAGATTTCCTGCAGAGTCATAAAACTGGCACTGCAATCACCACCACGACCACAACCACTACCATCATTACCACCACCACCACCTACACCCCGCCGCCACCACCACCATCACCATCGCCACCACCACGCATCTCCACCCAAGCCCCAACACTGACTGTCACTACCATCTCTATTCTTCTGAGGAGTAGAAGACGAAGCGCAGAGAAAGAAGTCACGATTTCCAGAATAGTCACCAGACTGGCACTACAATCACCACCACCACAACCACAACCACCACAACCAACCAACCACACCACCACAACCACTACTACCATTACCCCCACCACCACACACGCATCTCCACCCAAGCCCTAACACTGACTGTCACTACCATCTCTCTTCTGAGGAGGAGGAGGAGGAGGAGTAGAAGACGAAGACGAAACAGCGCAGAAAAAGAAGTCCACGATTTCCAACAGAGTCAATAGACTGGCACCAAATCACTAACACCCACCACAACCACTACCACCATTACCACCACCACCACCACCACCACACCTCCACCACCTACACACACACGCATCTCCATTTATCCCTAACACATGACTGTCACTACTAACTCCTTTCTTCTGAGTAGAAGAAGACCCAGCACATAGAAAGTAGTCCACGATTTCCAACAGAGTCAAGAGACTGGCACCACAATCACTACCACCACTACCACCACCACAACCACATCACCATCATACCTCCACCACCACCTACCTACACACACGCATCTCCATCCATCCCTAAAACTGACTGTCACTACCATCTCCTCTCTTCTTCTGAGTAGAAGACAACACAACGCAGAGACAGTAGTCCAAGATTTCCATCAGAGTCAACAGACTGGCACTACAAACATCACCACCACCACCACCACCACCACCGCCACCATCACCACCACCACCACCACCACCTACACGAATATCCATCCAGCTCTAACACTGAATGCCACTGCTAACTCCTTTCATCTGAGGAGAAGAAGACACAGCGCAGAGAAAGAAGTCCACGATTTTCAGAATAACTGACTGTCACTACCAACTCCTTTCTTCTGAGTAGAAGACGAAGACACAGGACATAGAAAGAAGTCCAAGATTTCCAGCCTAGTCACCAAACTGCCACTACAACCACCACCACCCTCACCATCACCACCACCACCATTACCAACCACCACCTACCTACACAAACACACACAGACACAGACATCCCCACCCAAGCCCCTAACACTGACTGTCACTACCATCTCCTTTCCTCTTCTTCTTCTTCTGAGTAGATGTAGAAGACGAAGACGAAGAAGACGAAGACCCAGCGCAGAGAAAGAAGTCCACGATTTCCAAGAGCGTCAAGAGACTGGCCCCTAAGAGAAGACCGAAGGCGCCCCCGACATCGCAGAAGAGCTGCAGGAGCGTGTAGGCCAGCTGCTTCTCCACCAGCTCGTAGGTCATGGAGCTGAGGTAGACGTCCAGGTGCAGCAGGTTCTGGCTCCAGTAGCTGGCGTTTTGACCCAGGAGGCTGGAGACCTCGGAGAGGAAGTGCCGGGACAACGGGTTGGAGGAGGGGGTCACCCGGTACTGGCTCTCCTCGCAAGGCTCCGGACAGAGGTCTTCGCATTGGTTGTTGGTCTGGTGGTGGTGAGAGAGAGAGATAGAGAGAGAGAGGGAGAGAGGGGGGGAGAGAGGGGGGGGAGGGGGGGGAGAGGGGGGGTGAGAGTGAGGGGGGGGGGGAGAGAGGTGGGGAGAGAGGAGGGGGGGGAGAGAGAGGGAGAGAGAGGGGAGGGGGGGAGAGTGAGGGGGGGGGAGAGAGAGAGAGAGAGAGAGGGGAGAGAGGGGGGGGGGAGGAGAGAGAGAGAGAGAGAGAGAGAGAGAGAGAGAGAGATGAGAGAGAGAGAGAAGAGAGAGAGAGAGAGAGAGAGAGAGAACTCTGAACTCTGAAATGATTTAATTGCACATGGCCTTAGGCCACAATACAATATAGAAAAAGAAAATAGGAAAATATCTTATATAACAGCACCTATCTATATTGTACAATCGTTGGTTATCTGAACATCATATGCATTCTCAAACCTACTACAGTTAAAAAGAGAGGAGAGGGAGAGAGAGAGAGAGAGAGAGAGAGGGGGGGGGGGGAGGGGAGAGAGAGAGAGAGAGAGAGAGAGAAAGAAGAGAGAGGGGAGAGAGGGAGAGAGAAGAGAGAGGAGAGAGAGAGAGAGAGAGAAGAGAGGTGTGATGGTTGTTTTTTTTTTTTTTTTCCCAGTGATATAGACTGGTGGTATGGTCCCATGGTTGGGGGGTTTTTTAAGTGTGTTTCTATTCTTTTGCATGAGGTCCAGAGACAGGGATTCTTGTGTTGGTTTTCGTAAATAGTGAGCAGGAAAGATTGATTGTTTTGTTTATAAGTGTTGTTGGTTTTTTTGCTGTTGCTGCAGTTGTGATTTTTTTGAAATGATTTCCTTGAAGGGGCTCTTGCTAGGTTCAGGGTATACAGATCTCTGCACTGGTTGCTGATCTTTTTTGGTTTAGAGAGGGGAAAAAAGTGGGTTGTTTTTTGTTACAGCATTTGCTCGTTTGGGTTCTTTTTGTTTGCTATTACGCTGAGTGTTTGATAGTAGCACTGTCTCTGGTTCTTCATGCACGTTTTCGAGTCAAAGTGTTTGTCCCGGTTGTTGTCGTTCCCCCCTCCCCCAAATATCTGGTGTTTTCTTTTATTAAAAAAAAGTTTTGTTAAATTTTGTTGTTTGAGTGTTATAATAATGATACAGTTACAGATCTACAGTATCACTCGTACATTATCATCACCATCTTCATTGTCATCATCATTATCGTCACCGTCACATTTTATAGTTCGCATCTCGGATCACTGTCGTTTTGCAAGCTTCCAGATGCAAGTTAAACACTTCTAGATTTTACTCACAAAAATCGCAGGTAGCCTAAACCTGATATTTTAACAGTAAGAATGATATGAGCATTATCCACCACCATCTAAATACACATTTTAATATTTTTGAAAAGACAAGTATGTTTTTGTGTGATTTAAAATGAAAAAAATAGAGTAATTATTATGTTATCTATAAAATTATCCGTGTACTGTTCTCTCTCTCTTTGTCTGTCTCCCCTGTCTGTCTGTCTGTCTGTCTCCTCTCTCTCTCTCTTCCTCCTCTCTCTCTCTCTCTCTCTCTCTCTCTCTCTCACTCTCTCTCTCTCTCTCCTCTCACACACACCACCACCACCACCACACACCACATCCACCACCACCACACCACAAAAACAACAACCCAAAAAAAAACCTGAACAAACTGGTGCGGGCAGGGAGGTATCAGAAGATAACTCGTCAGGATCATCACACACACACACACACACACACAAACATACCCATACACAGCACCCCCCCCCCCCTTCCACACACACACACAAACGACACAACAACATTATCAACACACCAACACCACCCAACAACAAAAAAAACAACACACCTGAAAGAACTGGTGCAGGGTATGGATATAACAGAAGTAAGCTCATCAGGATCATCTCACACACACACACACACCACATACCCATAAACACTAGCACCCCCCCCCCCCCCCACACACACACACACCACATACCATATCACTAACACCCCCCCCCACACACACACCACACACATACACCTACACCCCCCCCGCCCCACCCACACACACAAACATACCCATACACAACACCCCCCCCCACACAACACACACATACCCATACACTAGCACCCCAATACCGCCCCACACACACACACACATACCCAAACACTAGCACCCCCCCCCACCCCACACACACACACACATACCCATACCCTAGCTCCCCCCCACACCACACACACACACACATACCCATACACTAGCACCCCCCCCCCCACACACACACACACTCACAACCCATACACTAGAACCCCCCCCCCCCACACACACACACATACCCATACAACTGCACCCCCCCACACACCATACGAGAACACACACACAACATACCCATACAGCTAGCACCCCCCCTACACACACACCACAAACTCCATACACTACACCCCCCCCCCACACACACACCCACACATACACATACCATACACTAGCACCACCCCACAGCACACACATACCCATAAACACTAGCACCAACCCCCAACACACACACATACCATACCTAGCACCCCCCCCCCCCCCACACTACACAAAGACCACACATATACCCATATCACTAGAACCCCCCCCCCACAACACACACACACATCCCATTGACACTAGCACCCCCCCGCCCCACACACACACACAACAACAACACCCATACACTAGGCGACCCCCCCACCCACACACACACACCCATACCCCATAAAAAACACTAGCACCCCCCCCCCCCACACACACACACTTACCCATACACTAGCACCCCGCCCCCCCACCACACACACCAAACACACACACATACAACCCATACACCAGCACCCCCGCCCCCCCACACCACACACATACCCATACATAAGCACCCCCCCCCCCCACCACACACACACACATAACCCATGACACTCAGCACATCCTCCCCCCCCCCCCCACACAAACACACACATACCCATACTCAGCACCTCCCCCCCCCCCACACACACACTACACATACCCATACACTAGCACCCCCCCCACCCCCACACCACACACACATTACCCATAAAAAGCCACCTCCCTCCCCTAACCCACACACACAACACACACACATACCCATACGCTAGCACCCCCCCCCCACACACACACACAGCATACCCATAACACTAGCACCCCCCCCCCCTCCCCCCACACACATACTCACATACCCTACACTACACCCCGCCCCACACACACACACATAACATACCCTTACACTATCACCCCCCCACACACTCCGACATCAAAGACACACACACATACCCAATAACACAAGCACCCCCCCCCCCCCCACACACATGGGCGTGGCAAGAACACATACCACCATACACTAGCAACCCCCACCACACACACACCCACATACCCATAACACTAGCACCCCCCCCCCCACACACACACAACACACATACCCATTACACTAGCACTCCCCCCACAGACAAGACACACACACAACGACACACATACCCCATACACTACACCCCCCCCCCACACACCACACACATTAACCATGACGCTAGCACCCCCCCACAAAATCACACAACGCACAACCACACACCTAATACCCATACACTAGCACCCCCCCCCCCACACACACACACACAACCATACCTACACCCCCCCCCCCCACAACACACACCACACACTACCCATAACACAGCACCCCCCCCCCCACCCACACACACACACATACCCATTACACTCGCACCCAACCACACCCCCACACACACACACACCATACCATACACAGCCCGTACTCCCCCCCCCACACACAACACACATACATAGCCGCATCACACAATCACCCCCCCCACACACACACACACAATAAACACACAATACGCCATAACACACTAGCAATCCCCCCCCCACACACACACACACACTTACCCAAACACTAACACCCCCCCCCCCACACACACACACATACCCAAACACTACACCCCCCCCCCACGACACACACACACATACCCATACACTAGCACCCCCCCCACACACACACACACACAACCCATACACTAGCACACCCCCCCCCCCCAACACACACACACACACACAATACCCAAACACTACACCCCCCCCCCCCCACACAACACACACACACAAACATACCCTACACTAGCAAAAACCCCCCCACACACACACAACACACACAACACAAACATACCCATACACTAGCACACCCCACCCCCCCCACACACACACAATAAAAAACACAACCCATACACTAGCACCCCCCCCCCCCCACACACACACACACTTACCCATACACTAGCACCGCCCCCCCCCCCCACACACACACACACACACATAAAACCCATACACTACAACCCCCCCCCCCCCCCCCCACACACACACACACACATACCCATACAACTAGCACCCCCCCCACACACACACAAACATACCCATACACTACACCCACCCCCCACACACACACACACACACATACCCATACACTAGCACCCCCCCCCCACACACACAACACACACAAACATACCCTTAACACTAGACCCCCCCCCCCCCCCACACAGCACACGACACACACACACTAACCCATAAACACAACACCCCCCCCCCCCACACACACACACACATACCCATACACTAGCACCCCCCCCCCCCCACACACACACACATACAACTAGCACCCCCCCCCCCACACCACACACGACTCATACACTTGCACCGCATACAACCCCCCCCACCCCACACAACACACACACACATACTCATAACACTAGCAACCACCCCCACACACACACACATACCCATACACTACACCCCCCCCCACAACACACAACACACACTCATACCATACACTAGCACCCCCCCGCCACACACACACACACACACAACCCACAACACTAGCACCCCCACCCCCACACACACACACACATACCCATCACACTATACACCACCCACCTACACACACAAACACACACTTAATACCCATACAACTAGCACACAGCCCCCCCCACAACACACACACACTACACACATACCCATACACTAGCACCCCCCGCCCCCCTACCCCAACCCCCCCCGACCCACACCCCCCCCTTCCCCACCCTCCCCCCCACCCACCTCCCACACATCACACACACAAAATCAATACACAACATACCCAAAACACTAGCACACACACCCCCCACAAGAAACACACACACACACACATACCCATACCTAGACCCCACCCCCCCCACACACACACACCACACAAACATACCCATACACAGCACACCCCCCCCACACACACACACACACACATACCCATACACTAGCACCCCCCCCGACACACACAAACGAACACACACATACCCCAACAACACAGCACCCCCCCACACCCACCCACACAAACCCAAAACCCTAGCCCCCCCCCCACACACACACACCTACCATACACATCACACCCCCCCCCACACCCACAAATACCCAAACACTAGCATCTTCCCCCCCCCCCCACACACACAACACAACCATACCCATACGACAAGCACCACCCCCCCCACACACCAACCCACATACCCATCCACAAGCCCCCCCCCCCGACACACACACACACCACATACCCATACTCTAGCACCCCCCCCCCACAATCACACACACACATACCCATCACACTAAACACCCCCCCCACACACACACACACTACCCATACACGTAGCACCCCCCCCCACACACACACACACATACCCATACACTAGCACAAACCCCCACACACACACCCATACCCATACACAGCACCGCCCCCCTCCCCACACACACACCCACACATACGCCCATACTCACACTAGCACACCCCCACACACAGACACCCATACCCATATACACTAGCACAAACCCCCCCACACCCACACATACCCATACATAGCACAAACCCCCCCCACACACACACACACATACCATACACTAGCACCACCCCCCCCCCCACACACCACACATAACCCATACACTAGCACCCCCCCACACACACACACACAAACCAATACCACTAGCACCCCCCCCCACACACACACACACATAGTCCCATAAGACACTAGCACCCCCCCCCCCCACACCCACACACCAAAATACCCATACCACTAGCACCCCCCCCCCCCGCCCACACACACACACATACCCATACACAGCACCCCCCCCCCCCGCCCACACACACACACTAACCCATACACTAGCAAACACCCCCCCCCCACACACACACACACACATACCCAAACTCTACACCGCCCCCCCACCCACCACCCACTACAAAACATGAAAAACACATACCCATACACTAGCACCCCCCCCCCCCCCGCCCCCCCCCCACAAACATACCCATTTCACACACCCCCCCCCCCCGCCCCAACAACACACACACACAAAACATACCCCAAACCTACACCCTCCCCACCCCCCCAAACCACTCACATACCACCCCCCAAAAACAATAAACACCCCCAAAACCTGATAAAATGGTGCGGGGAGGGATGGCAGAAAAATGATTCGTAGGGGATCTCTTCAAACCCCAACACACACAAAACACCACACCCCAAAATCCCATAAGCCCCCCCCCCCCCCCCCCCCCCCCCCCCCCCCCCCCCCCCCCCCCCCCCCCCCCCCCCCCCCCCCCCCCACCCCCCCCCGCCAAAAACCCCACCCCTTTTAAAAACACCCAAAACCCAAACAAAAAAAAAAAAAACACACCTATAAAACTGGTGCAAGGTAGATCTCGTCAGGTCACATAATACCAGGGATCACCCCCCACTACCCACCCCCCAAAACCCCAATCACCCCCCAAAAACCCACTCCCCACCCCCATCAAAACCACCACCACCACACCACCACCCCACCACCCCCAAACCCCCCCCAAAAACCCAAAAACACAAATGATAAAATGGCGCAGCGTAGGGATGTAGCAGAATAGATTCGTCAGGGGCCGAGATCAAGGGACCCCCCCCCACCCTCCCCCATTTCCCAACCCCAATCACATACACACAAACGCCCCCACACCCACACCACCACCCAAAAAACCAAAAAAAAAAAACAACCACCCTGATAAAACGGCGAGGGGAGGGAGTAGCAGAAGTAGATCTCGTCAGGGTCACAAAAAATCAGGGGTCCCCACACCCCCCCCCCCCTCCCCCCCCCCCCCCCAACCACACCACCCCCACCACCAACAAAACAAAACAACAATCATACACAAAAACAACAACAAAACAAAAAACCGCAACAACCTGATAAAACTGGTGCAGGGGGGGATTTTGCGAAGTGACTCGTCAGGGTACAAAATTTTTTCAGGGGGGTCCCCCCCCCCCCCCCCCCACCACAACACACACCAACCCCCACAACCACCAACCACAACAACCACAACAAAACAAAAACAAAACAACAACCAACAAAAACACTGATAAAACTGGGCAGGGGAGGGAGGAGCAGAA
>CM054147.1:36120310-36122810 GCA_028751875.1 Rapana venosa | reverse complement strand
TAATCTCCAGCCAAATGAAGTTTTTAGCCCCAAAAAGCATAAAAAAGCAAAGAATTCTAGAAAACGTGATCTAGAAGTTGTGCTCCCATTAAAAACTCGCTAGTCCAGTTTTTTTAAACATGACATTTATCAAATTTTGTATTGAGAAAAAGGGGTTTTTGCTCTCAAGTTTAAAAAAGGGAAAGTTATACCTGTCCAAAATTAGGTGATGCTCTTTCCTCATATTAAGGCCAATTTCAATTTTCTCTGTTACCTAAACCCATTTAAAAACATAAAAATCCAAATTTTCATTTATAAAAAAAGGGCTATTGACGGGTCAATCGGGTTCGTAAAACTATTCCCGTCACATGCTCTAACTCAGCCACTGACAGTTTCTACACAAAAATTTTAAATGCAAAAGTTTTTTTGGCCCCCTTTTTTTTGATTAGAAAAGCATTGTGTGATCAACCCCTTTTGTTATTGGTAAAAAAGAATTGTACAAATTTCCTTGAAGTTATCCCAATATAGAAAAAATTTTTGTCATAGGCGCGTTGTATTTTAAAAAATCAAACATATAATATACCATTAGTGTGGGGTATAAAGGTCGTATTGGACACTTTGTTTTCGTTATGAAATGATTTACCCGTTTTTTTTAAAAGTTTAATGTGAAATGTTTGTGAGATCCATCTCTTTTGTAGTATTCAGACTCAGCAGATTAACAGCAAACTTAATACAGTTTGACAGATTTTATTTTTGGGCTCAAATTTAAACACGTCTAATGCCAAAAAAACCCAAAAAGTATGTGTTCAGCAGAGAAAAGGTAAAAATGAATGATAGGGTTTAACCTTGTTGTTGGATAACGAAAAATTTTTAAGAAGTTTACTCACATAAATATTAGGTGCTACCTTTACAAAAATATGACTTTGAATGTCAATAAAGTCATAGGTAAACGCCTAGCTCACAGATATTCTTATCCCCAAAAAAACACTTTTAAATAATCAATTTTGAAAATTTTTTTTCGGTCATTTACCCAAACATTCTAGCGTCAACTATTTGGGATACCCGCAAAGGAACGATTGAAATTATTCATGTTTTTTTAAAAGGCTTTAAAAATTGTATTGTTTAAAAACAAGCCCCCGACAAAAGGGATTAAACAAATAAAAAGTCCTGCATTTTGAACCCCACTTTTATTATAAAGGTTATTTTGAAAAGTTGTTAATTTAAAATGTAAAATCCCGGGTTACAACTTTTTAAAGTTAACCAAATAGACCAACCATTTGTAAAAATTTTTAAAACCCAGAAAAAACTATATAAATGAGCCCTTATTAGGCGGGCTATGGAAAAAAATCCCCAAAAAAGTTTTAAGTTTAAAGCAAAAATCCGTATAAAACACATCTAAAAAGATCCTTATAATAAAAGTACCGAACCGATTGTAAATTAAAAGGGGTGATTTAAAAGTCATGACGTTATTTTGTTTTTAAAAAACAGTATGCCCAGTTTTCATATTATATAGAGTAATGGTAAGCATTTTATCTATATTGGGTTGATATGTTAAACCCCCCAAACGTTTGAATGTTGTGGGTGTGTGTGTGTGTGTGTGGTGTGTGTGTGGTGTGTGGGGTTTGGGGGTGTGTGGGTTTTGTGTGTGTGTGTGTGTTGTTGTTTTGTTGTTGTTGTTGTTGTTGTTGTTTTTTGTTGTTGTTGTTGTTGTCTTCTTTTTAAGTTGTTCACTTTGTGTATTAGACGAGGGGTGTGGAAAAAGGGAAATTAAACAGGAAGGGGAAGGAAAAAGAAAGAGATTAGGAACATGGTTTGGTATTTTCATGCAAAAAAAGGTAGGGGGGGGGGGGGGGGGGAAATTTAACATGAGTAAAAAATTTAAAAATTTAACAAATTGTTAAATAAATAAATATAAAATAACACAAAAATACTCTAATGGGTGTGAAAAAGAATTTAACATGGCAAAGGGTAATTTGGTTTTTTAAAAACTGTTTCCAGATGTTTCAAAATGTGGGTAAAAGGGGTTTTCATTGGACACTCAAATATGATGTAGGTGTTGGAAAAAATGTTCCCCCCAGAGGCACCTGATATTATTACAAAATTTTGTGTGTGTATGTGTGTGTGTGTGCAAAGGGTGGTGCGTGGTGTTGTGTAATTGGTTCGGTTTTGGGGTGTGTGTTTTGTTTTTTTACTTTCTTGCTGTTTTGGCCTTTTTACGTTTTTTGTGTTACACAAAAATATGCTGATTTATTTAATTTTGTCGCTGTTAGTTTTCTTTTTCATTGTATTAGATGAGCTAAATTGTTATTGCTGACGTTAGTACTGCTGGGTGAGTTTACATTGCCTGAATTTATTCTTTGATGGAAGGATTAACGTTGTTTTGCCTCAAATCAAAAAGCACATGTACATGCGAGTATATGACCAGGGGAAAGGGAGGGAATGGATGTCTTTGTTATACTTCTTTGCTCTGAATCCAATGGCTGTTGGTTATTCTTGTTTTCCTTATATATGAGTATATTAT
>CM054147.1:36102810-36110310 GCA_028751875.1 Rapana venosa | reverse complement strand
AAGTTGTTGTTGCAGAGGGTGACGGTGGGGAAGGTGAGGTCCCCGGCTTTGCGGAAGTCCACGCGGACTGTGATGGGCTTGTCGATGTACATGGCGATCTGGGTGATGATGTTGAAGCCCGTGAAGAGGATGGCCAGCAGGACGATGGTGACCCACACCAGCTTCCTCTTCACGCTGGACTTGGGGTCAAAGATGGGAGCCAGACCTTGCATGGACACCGTGTCTGAGAACGTTTTGGACTGGAACTGGTGTTGCTTGATGATGTCCACCCATGACCGGATGGCTTTTCCTTTGGTGGTGTCTTGTGTCTCTGGTGCGACGTTGTCTGTGATAGTGGTGCTGGATGTGGTGGTGGTGGTGGTGGTGTCGCTGTCTAGTTCTTCTTCCAGAGCTTCCAGCGTGGGAGATTTTCTGCCCGGGTTTGGTTTGAAAGAGGCTAAGTCTTTGGTGGAGTGTTTCGTTTTTTGGGCAGCTGTTGCCCATGCCTGTACTGGCCGGTTTTTGTTCTGTGGAGAAGGCTGGGGATGAATTTTCTTCGCTGAAGCATTTTCTGGAGTTACAGGTTTAACCGTCCAGATTCCGACAGGTCTTCTGTTGGTCTTCATGGTTAAAAATTATCTTTTAAAACTGTAATTTGATGCGTTCTTGTTTTCTCCAATGCTGTTAAAGTGTTTTGGAGTTTTTTATGTTTTGCTGCAGTGTCCTGCAGGGTTGACACTAATACAAAAAGCAGGCTTCTTGTAATGGATACTTCAATGTGTACCCTGAATCAGGTCCTGTTTCTATTCACACAACGCTCCTCAAACCATTTCAACTAAAACAATCACAAGTCTAAAAAAAATTTGCAAACACTTCACTTTCTTGTAAGTCTATAAAAATGTACCAGAACTTTTCTTGGGAAGAAAATTCCACAACCACTTACAAAATCACCATGGCTAGGGTTTGTTGCTCACCTTATAAGAACCACCCAATAACCTGATTTTTTTGCCTCTGACGTCAGTTCATGACGTCTGGGTAACCTGCACTTTCTGTATGCAAATATGATCCCATGTGCGTCTTTTGATTGGCAGGGAGGGAGGGAGGGAACGGTCTGGGATAAACTGTCGGTGAGTGTTCGAATTTCTTCTCTCTCTCTCTTTCCGTGTGTACTTAATCAAAGAAAGGGTGCTGCTGCATGATCGATGAATTGATTCCAGGAGCTAGCTAGCTCGGTACCTACGTACCAGGGAGCTAGGAGCTAGGTTCCAGGAGCTAGCTCGGAGGAGGAGCTACCAGGAGCTAGCTAGGAGCTAGCTAGCTAGGTACCAGGGTTCCAGGCCTGTGGTGAGGGAGAAAGGGGTGTAGTGGTAAACAGTTGAACACTGTGCCACTGGTTGTCGTTCCAGTGCTAAAGGAGAATGGAGAGGGCAAGCTCTTCTTCATTGATTCGGGTTTTTTTGTGAGTTAAAAGAGAAACCATATGTTCTAGATTGTGCATTTTACTTTGTGTTAGAGTTACTTGATTTACACGCGTGCATAACCCCTACTCCCCCCACCCCACCCCCCCCCCCCCAACCCCCCCCCCTCTCTCTCTCCCTCTCTCTCTCTCTCTCTTTCTCTCTCTCTCTCTCTCTCTCTCTCTCTCTCTCTCTCTCCTCTCTCTCTCACTCTCTCTCTCCCACACACACACACACACACACACACACACACACACACACACACACACACACACACACACACACACACCAATTTCAAAAATGACATTGGCATGCAGTTTACCTGGAAACATGTGATACATAAAATATTAAATCATGCCATAATAACTCTGTTTACGTTGCGTGTTTAAATCGACTTTGACAGACAAGCGAATTTCTCTCTTAACGACGTGAAAAGCTTAGGTACACTGTACTTCAGGAACATAAACTTTGTTTTTCCAGGCAATGTGTCGAGGGCAAATTGAGTCAGGTAGAGACCCATTCTTCTCCAAACTAAAGAAACTTTTTTTTTTCTTCATTTTATTGTTGAAGTCAGTCAAGCGCTTTGATTTGTCTGTGCAACATACAGCGCTATATAAATTCCATTTATTATTATTATTATTATTATTATTATTATTATTATTATTATTATTATTGTTGTTGTTGTTGTTGTTATTATTATTATTATGTCACACAGTTCCTGCTGTTACTCTACAGTTAGAATGCCCTTGCTGGCAAACAACCCCCCCCCTCCCTCCCCTCTCCTCTCTCTCCTCCCCCCCCCCCCCCCCCCCTTCTCCCGATTAATGGCAAGCAGAAAAATCAGATAGAATGAAAGAAATAAGATAAAAGACAAAATCAAGCAGAAAAATAAGATAGACTGGAAGAGATAAGATAAAAGACAAAATCAGTAAAAAGAAATAGACATTAATTTTTAAAATAATTAAAAGAAAAATGTGTCTCTCAAAGTTCAGACATCATGATCCTTGCCAATGCACTATACTATGCTGCTTGCAATATTGGTGTTATCGGCATGTTACATGTCATTGTACAGTTTCAATAAAACAAACGAACACACAAACCAAATCCCGCTGTTACGCTGAACATAGAAATTGTTGTGTTAGGCTAACACCAACGTCGTGTCAAGTTTTAAGTTTGGCACAGCTACTACTCTAGTACTTGTTACGAAATAGATAATCAACTCTGTTATTGTTTTGAAATACCTCCAGACTTCAAGTCTCAAATGACTTGATGTAGCTGAACATTAAGCAATACCGACAAAGTTGAGGCTGAATCCATATTGCAAATCGAAAGGAGACCGGGAACTGAAGCATATGACGAAAAGTGTGCAAGCAGGGGAGACTATCAACTGGTACCATAAATAAGCTTCAGCTAATAATTGATATTTGTTTACAGATTTCTATAATAACTTTAAAACAATACATTTAGAACAAATATAAGTATTTAGATTTGTTGAGTAAAACATGCATAGATAGTGTATATTTAAATTATTTTATCTTTGGTACTTTTTCATTACCAGGAAATAAGCTATTCATAGGAGGATAACATTAGGCCCGTGGCCACTATGTGAGAAGTCATAATCATAAAATGCTAGCTTGTTTTGGAACACACCTAGCCCAGTCTAGGGTGATTAAACAAATACCATAACTCGAGTCTTACACTAAAGAGGAGGGCATAGGCCAGGCCTAGGCCTAACAGGTAGGTTAGCCCTCAGGTCTTGTATGTTTGTCCGTCGTGTCCGACGATGACCTCCAAAACAGCAGAGGAGGCAGCTGCTGTTTTGGAAACTGGGCAGAAATTTTATTATTGTGGAGATGCCTTACCTACAGTACATCCCCACTCTCTCGGCCAAGTGGGCATAAGGACAGTCAGCGTTGAGATGTTCTCCAAAGGCCAACCAGCCCCCAGGGCTGCAGCACATAAGGACTGTGCAAGTCAAGCCTCCTGGTCAGAGAGTCATCATAGTCGATCACTAAAGACTAAGCTGTAAAGTGGAATTCCATGAGTGGAAAAGCCACTGGTCATACAGCCTCTCACTTTGCTGTTGCCCCCAGCGTCAATGGTTTAATCAAGAACTGTGGTAAAGCCCAGGCGCTGACGAGTCTAGGGTGATGAAACAGATACCATAAGTCGAGTCTTACACTAAAGATGACGGCATAGGCCAGGCCTAGGCCTAACAGGTAGGTTAGCCCTTAGGTCTAGCCCCACCCTGAACACCTCCAGGGAGGCTGCACCTTAGGCTAGGCAGGCCCAGGCCTAATGGGCTAGGCTAGGACGTAGGCTAAGCCGAGTGTTGATTTTTCTGTTGGGCTAGGCTTAAACTTTTAGGCCTAGTTTTAAGGCTCCTAGAGTTAGGCCACCTCAGATAGACCTACGGCTAGACCTAATATGAGTTAGGCTTGTTGTTGGTTTTCGAAAAACGCATATGTTCCTCCATGATCATTCTATTCTGAGTTATAACAACATCAGAAATTAATATATATTCTGCTTTAGTTTGGACAGGGTTAAATTGGTGACCACCACGCTGAGCAGGTAAATAATGGCGGAATCAAACCACTCAACAAGTTGCTGACTTAGCAAATCAATTTGAAGACTTTAGGGTCTACTATACATCACAGAGGAGAAAGTGGGCCGACGACATCCGTGATTGGACAGGGGAGGACTTCAATGTCACCCAGGCACTCGCCCACGACCGTGCTAAGTGGAGCCAGCTGGTCCACCGTTCGTCTACCATGCAGCGCCCCTACGACCCTGGCGGGTTACGGGACCAGTGAAGTGAAATGAAGTGATACATCACAACTCTATCATTACTCAAACTACCTGAAGTCTGGACGAAGTCGCAGGAGGTTTGGTTTTGCCAGAGTTGAAGCACAGTTTGGCACTGAAGGCACCAGTCAGGACCAAACAAGTACGACTAACTTGTAAGTATTCTGGACATCGACAATGAAGCACAGTCAGTTCTCACTAACCCACCATCTGTAAAGAAGTATGACTGTTTGAGGAAAGTGTTAATCAAAACGTTTGGAAAATCTCAGGCCCCAAAAGACACTGAACTTTTGAACGTCAATAGACTTGGTGACAGACACCCAACTGCCCTCATGCAAAAAAACCACCCCAAACCTCTCAATGATGACCCCAAAACACTGAAAAGCACTTTGTTCCTCATGAACCTTCGCTCCAACATCAGAGGCAGTTTAGCTGGACACGACATTACGGACACAGATGAACTGGCTGAAGCAGCAGACCGGATTTGGGAGTCACGTGCTGCAGGTGTACAGCAGATCTCCACACCTCTAACTCAAACCCTCATGGAACAGGATGCAGCCCCAGAGGAGACTGTCTCTTCCATCAAGACAGTCAAACGACCTGGTCCTCCTTCACATCATGGCACAACGAACTCTGTGTGTTTCTACCATCAGCGTTTTGGACCAGACGCCCGTCGTTATCAGCCTGACTGCAAATTTTCCTCTTTGCTCCCCGAAAAACAAGCAAGACACATTGTCTTCAGGGAAACGCCAATGCTGGCTGCTGAACGTGGTAGTGGCCAGCGTTTTGAATCCAAACACCTTTTCAGTTGACGACAGGTTCGCGGGACAATCAATTCAACCCATTACCTTGGTTAAGACAAAGTGAGGTGGTGAGGGGGGATGGAGGAGGAGAGAGGAGGGACCAAAGAAACTATGATGTTTTGTTTATCTATATCCAGTCTATGTTTGGGGCCGTTGTTCTTTTACCCGTTCCTCACCTTTAGCTCCTAGGTTCATCAAGGGTGGCATTTTGTGTGTTGACCGTTTTTACCCTCCATTAAGGCAGTCGTCTCTGTAAGACAGTCTTGACCAATCCAGATGCTTGCGTGACGATCCCCGAACAACTTCAGTTTGGTTGTGGTTTTTTTTAAACTGAAGTCAGGAGCTCTTGGTAAGGCCCAGTGGCATTTTCAATTCTGGTTCTTATTTTCTCATTAGTTATGCGATCTCTGTGTGATATACACAAAAAAGGTTGTGGGAGCGTCTTATATCTGGTGCCCGTACCCTTCTTTCAATGTCTGCTGTTATGGTCCACGTTTCACATACATTCAACAAATATGACAGCACAAGGAGGGAGATAAAGAGGCAGACAGAGAAAATGATGGAAAGACAACATCAGAGAATGTGGACTGGCCTTGAGTGGAACGACATACTACAGACAGTTGAATGTAGGAAGTTGGTTGCAAATTCTTCAGTGCTGCTCCAATGGTCTACTAGACTACGGGATAGGCGAAAGTGAAGGGAGATAGTTGTAATCCGACTTTGGGGAGGTAATATATAAAATCAGCACCACTGTGTATGCTTTTTTTCCCTTTTCTTTCTTTCTTTCTTTCTTTGGTCATTCTTCCCCTAACCACTACAAAATGGCCTACTACTCCAAAAGGCAGAACAGATTTTAACGTGCATGCGTTCCCACACAGGACCTCGGTTTAAAGACTCATGCGAAGGACTTTCGGAGGTAGTGGAGACAGCACCGATTTCATATTTTTCTCCGGTGATATAAAGGCTTTCAGTTTAAATTTCGAACCATTTGTTAACATGTACCGGTTTCCTGCCTTATGTTACCATCACTTGAATCTTTATCACACTATATTTTTAACCGACAACATTTAGTTTCCTCTTTGTGTGATTGTCTCTGCATTGACAATGGCTTTTGGAGAAATTCTGTAAGGGAAAAAACCCCGCTACTTTCACAGGGAAACAAATGCACGTCGAGACAGGAAAATTAACATGGATATTTATTTATGTGGCGCTGGTCCTGTGACAACATGCTTTCCGCAGTATGGAGAACCCAAATTAATTTCACGCCAAGAAATGTGACGTGTCTGAAAATGGTATACACTACACTACACGCACCACACTACACTAAATGTATGTTGTATGCATGTTAGTCCGTCGTATTCGACGATGACCTCCAAAAACAGCAGAGGAGGCAGCTGCTGTTTCGGAAACTGGGCAGAAATTTGATTATAGTGGAGATGCCTTGCCCAAAGTACATCCCCACTCTCTCGGCCAAGTGGGCATAAGGACAGTCAGCGTTGGAGATGTTCTGCCATATTATGGTGCCAACTAGCCTCCCAGGCATGCGACACATAAGGACTTAGCAAGTAAGAGCTCCTAGTGAAAAGTCATACACTCACTAAGACTACTACAACTGAATTCACATGAGTGGAAAATGCTTCAGTACACTCACTACACTACCTACACAACACTACACACACTGACGCATGCACTTCGTAACTGCACTCCACTCACTATACATACTCACTCACTCACTCACTCACTCTACCTCTCCTCTACCTCTACTATCTACTTACTCACTTACATACATACCATACCAACATACCATACCTATACTATGCTACACAACATTATACTACACTACACTACTACATAACACTACACTACACTGCCTAAGCTACACTACACACACTACACTACCCTACACTACATACACTACACCACACCACACTACACTACCCTACACTACACTACACATACACTACACTACCTACACTACACTACACTACACCACTCACACTACCTACACTACTCACCTACACTTCTATCTAGCTACTCTACACATACACTACACTACACTAACTTGCAACACACTATACTCATAATCATACACTACAACTACACTACACTCAACTACGCTCACTGCACTAACACTACCTACTCCATACTAACACTACACTACACTACACTACACTACACTACACTCCACTGCACTGCACTGCCACTCCACTACACTACACTACACTACACTTACACTAACTACATACACTACACCACATGAACTGCACTGCATGCAGTATACTCTACTACACTTACACTAACTATAAATACCTACACTACTACTACACTATACTATACTTATACTACACACACTACACTATACTATACTATACTGTACTATACTATACTATACATACTACACTACACTACATAACACTATATGCACTACACATACACTATACTACACTATACATACT
>CM054147.1:36092810-36097810 GCA_028751875.1 Rapana venosa | reverse complement strand
GTCATTCTGTTAAAACACGCTGTCACTATTATACATGTCCGTTGTGTTGTTGTCGGTGTTGTTGTATTGTTGGTGTTGTTGTTGTTATTGTTATTAAATTGTATAACTGAGAAAACTGACAACCAGCATGTCCTAGTTGTCTCCTCGTCGACCATCTTGGTCAAGGAACTGATTGATTGATTGATTGATTGATTGATTGATTGATTGTATAGACACGTTTTTGTCTGTTACTCAAGTTACCTTCTGGCCGTGTCTTTATTGGTTATTGTTTTCAATCTAACCAGCACTGTAGTCATGTAAAAACTGAACACATTATTATTATTCAAACAGAACACTTGCGTCATTATTATTCAACCATCACATCCGCATCAGTCATTTCATGGTCAAACATATTATCACAATCAGATTCGTTACAATGACTTTAAAAATTGAAAAAAATCCACAAACGTTTAATCAAGTAATGTAACAACCAAGTCATCCTAGATTTTTGTTTTATTTCCCTCACGATTACTATAGGTCATGAAAATTTTTTTAAAAAATAAAAAACCGTTCACATAGTAATATACAGATGACTTATTTTTTCCACACTGTAAAACAGTCTTGAATTTGAGACTAAGACATGATATGTTAACATACTATTACTGGCATGTTTCAAGTAATGTTTTTCACACAGTTGGTATTTTTCTCCAAATCCTTCTCTCTCTCTCTCTCTCTCTCTCTCTTCTCTCTCTCTCTCTCTCTCTCTCTCTCTCCTCTCTCTCTCCTCTCTCTCTCTCTCTCTCTCTCTCTCTCTCTCTCTTTCTGCTGGCATGCGCATGCACCCGTGCGGTGTGTTTTGTGTGTGTGTGTGGGGGGGGGGGGGGGGTGACAGTGTGGGATGTGTGTGTGGTGTGTGTGTGTGTGTGTGGTGTGTGTGTGTGTGTGTGTGTGTGTGTGTGTGTGTGTACGTACTTGTGCGTGCGTACGTGCGTGCGTCTTTGTGAATTAGTATCCAGTCTAATTTAGTTCGCTTTTTTTTCACAAGAAGATGCACAACATCCAAAATATTCCGTCTGTACAATATTACATTTTGTTAGGAATACACCGCACAGATGCTTCATGCACTGCATAACTTCATGCTGTAGGCGAGCCTTGTTTATTAATGCACTAGGTGTTTTCTTGTTTCTGTAACCGCTAACACTGATGTCAATCATAGGTCTTGTATGTAGGGATTTTTTTTTTTTTTTTGGGGGGGGGGGGATATATAGGCAGAATTAAAATACTTGCAGATGTGGCAATAATTTGACCTATAATAGGACATTTGTTGCAATCAAAAATAACCAAACCAGCAACAAAATCACCTTCACTATACTAATATGACAGTTAACGCAGAGACTGGAATGTACGTATGTGTATATATATATAATATATATATATATAATATATATATATATATATATATATAAATATATATATATATATATATATATATATCTTTTGCATAGAAAAGAAAAAAAATTATTCCAACATTAGTCTGAAAAACAAACGAAAAAACAAAAAACAACCCAACCCCAACAAAAACTCTGGAACGCCTCCAAAAGAATCAACCTCTTCTTCACTCCGATGCGCGGGAAGGCATACAGATGAAACCAATCTGGTTCCCAAAAGGAAAGCCGTCTCTCTCGTAGGAAAAGTACAGGTCAGGGTTACACTTGGTGCAGTGCGAGGTGCTGACGTCAATATGTTCGGCCTTGACCCCCGCTTGAAGCAGCACGTGATAATTGGTCATCTGAAGGTCCACAAAGGTCCACTGCAGGCGGGAGCTCTTCCGTTCACGAGGCATCTTCGGCTTCAGCTGCTCTGCGGGGACCTTTTCCACTCTGAGCTGGTTGAGCAGATGTTTGGACGACGTTGTTGAAGGACTGATCCTGCCATCTCCACTCTTCGAACCAGGTGACGCCGTTTTCTCATTTTTCAACGACCTGGTGTGCAAGATTGGAGCTGGAGACTGTTTCTCGCGGGCGCAGTCTTCGTAGATGTCAGTGTCGTGCTCTTCACTGGCTGGTGTTTCTGGAACCTGAAGAACCTGGTCTTCACCATCCCGGTGCAGACGCTTTCCTGGCATGTCACAACCTCGTGATTCCTCCTCCTCCTCTTCCTCTTTCTCCTGAAACCTCCGCGTGTCAATTTTGTGACAGACAGGCTCCACGCTGTCTGCCTGGCAAGAAGGATGGATGGCAGTAAACATCTTCCCTTCTTTCGAGCACTCGGAAGCAGCCCAGTCTCAACCCTGGCCCCATGGACACGCGGATGTTCTCAGGGAGGGATCCGAACCTCTCGCCCATGGTCTTCACCACGCACTCCGCCACCCTCTCTACGGAGCCTAACCACCCCGCGTGAGCCGCCCCTATCGCCATGGCGACGGGGTCAGCGAAGAGGAGCGGGATGCAGTCGGCCCCGGCAGCGGCGATGGTGAGGTCACGACGGTCAGTGACGAGAGCGTCGTACTTGGCGGGCGGTTCCTCTTCTCCTACCGTCCACACCCGGTGCCCGTGCTCCACCCTTCCATGTGGAAGGTTTGGGGGGCGAAAACCCCCCCACCTGTCAAAAAACCCAAAATGGGAAAAAAAAATAAAATAAACAAATGGCGTTTTGAGTCACAACAAAGTTGTTTTTGCCCGTTTTTAATACCCCTCGTTCCCCCCCCCCCCCCCCCCCCCCCCAGCAAATTTTAAGCACGTGAGCGTGGTTACCACTTGGATGGGTGCTGTTTTCGCTGCCTTGGTTCAGTACAGTTCCCCCCTTCCCCTTTAGCTGTAAAGGGTACCTGCCTCTTTAGGCCAGGGAAGAAAGCAGCGAGGGAGAAAGATGGGCGCTGCCCTCAATACGCTGGCCCCCGGAAGTGAGGTCTCGACGTCTCGCTCCCCTACGACCTTAAAAATAGGTTAGGGGGCACCACCACCCAAAAAGGTGTATCATAAAGGAGGTGGGGGGGGGGGGGGGGCCCAATGGTTAGGCCTTCGCTCGAATTTTGGGCGGCCCGGGGGGTTTAAACCGCCACCAAAAGGCACCCCCCCAAAGGGATTTTTCAGCCGGAGTTAACTAAAAATCATCTGATTCCACCCTCCGAAAGCCTTTGGTTTTAAAACTATGAACCCAGGTCCTTTTTTTTTTCATTTTCCCTACAACTTAAGTCACGGCAGATTTCTCTGCGTGAAATTCGAGCTACTCTCCCCCCCCCCCCCCCCCCCCTCCCCCCCCCCCCCCCCCCCCCCCGGAGAGAAACGCGTCGCCCAAGAGCAGCGCCACCCATTACGTCACCCATTACGGACGCAGAACATCTTGCACACGAGTTAAAACAAGTTCTGCCTTTCAGTAGAGTAGGCAATTAGAGCCGTAAGGAAAGATGACCCCCACCAACAACAACAACAAAGTAAAATACATTTATAAAGCTACATGCACACACGTGTCGCGTTTAAACATCATCCCCGAAGTCGGAATGCGGCTACCTTAATGGTGGGCAAAAAAAAAATACCGGTCGCATAATTATGCAACCATCTCACCATTGGTGAACCTTGGAGCTCTAGCCAAGGAACGAAACAAACAAACAACAACAACAACAACAACAACAACAACAACAACGAAAACAGTGTGTGTTCAGAAAATTTTTCGACTTTATGGCCAATAGAGAAAACAAGGTGTTAGGGTCAGTGGCTGTGGGTTTTTTTTAAAGCGTATTAACGAACGGATTATTGTTTGGTGCTGTCTTTAAACATTGCTTAAGGAAGACCATGCGTCTGTTGGTAGGAAAAATGCACAGTAAAAAGCATGCAATAATCGTGGTATAGCCTAAGTAAATATTCAATAATCGTGGTATAGCCTAAGTAAATATACAATAATCGTGGAATATAGCCTGAGTAAATGTACAATAATCGTGGTATAGCCTAAGTAAATATTCAATAATCATGGTATAGCCTAAGTAAATATACAATAATCGTGGAATATAGCCTGAGTAAATGTACAATAATCGTGGTATAGCCTAAGTAAATATTCAATAATCGTGGTATAGCCTAAGTAAATATACAATAATCGTGGAATATAGCCTGAGTAAATGTACAATAATCGTGGTATAGCCTAAGTAAATCTACAATAATCGTGGAATATAGCCTAAGTAAATGTACAATAATCGTGGTATAGCCTAAGTAAATGTACAATAATAGTGGTATAGCCTCAGTAAATAGGCACAATATTCATGCACGCAAGCAGTCAAACCTCTCTGTCTCTCTGTCTGTGTCTCTGTCTGTGTCTGTCTGTCTGTCTGTGTCTGTATCTCTCTCTCTCGCTCTCTCTCTCTCTCTCTCTCTCTCTCTCTCTCTCTCTCTCTCTCTCTCTCTCTCTCTCTCTCTCTCTCTCTCCTTCCCCCCCCCCTCCCCCCTGCCAAAAAAAAATTGCTTCGGATGAGACTATAAACCGAGGCCCCGTCTGCGAACGCACGCAGAACATCTTGCGCACACGTTAAACCCTGTTCCGCTTTTCGTAACAGTAGGCTATTGTGTGCAGGTGGGAACAGATGACAGAATTTACAAAACCGCATACACAGGGGGGACTGGATGTAAAAAAAAAAAGCGCATATGGGCTTATTCCATTATCCTCGATATAAAAAAATTAAAAAATTAAAATTAAATAAAAATTGTCTCCCCTTCCCTCTACTCTCCATGCAAGCTTTTGAAAGGTGTATGCTTAGAGTCATTATGTATTTTACTTTTTGGAGTATTGGATTTTTTCCCCTTTTTCTTCGAACAAAATGTTGTTGTTTAGTCTGTTGTTTGGTTGAGAGGGGGTTTGTTGTTGTTGTTGTTGTTGTTTTTTAATTGTTCTTTTTGCCCAGAGGACTGGTTGTAAAAAAACCAAACCAACGTATTTGCTTATGCCATAACCCTCTTTAAATTAATTTAATTCAATTGAACTCTCTCTCTCTCTCTCTCTCTCTCTCTCTCTCTCTCTCTCTTTGGCAAGGTCAA
>CM054147.1:36085310-36087810 GCA_028751875.1 Rapana venosa | reverse complement strand
TCTGTACCTACCTACCTACCTATCTGTTGTTATCTACGATCTGTCTATCTGTCTATCTATCTATCTATCTGTCTATGCATCTATCAGTCTATCTATCTATCTATCTGTCTGTATATCCATCTATCTATCTATCTATCTGTCTGTCTATCTATCTCTCTATCTGTCTGTCTATCTATCTGTCTATCTGTCTATACCTACCTACCTACCTATCTGTTGTTATCTACGATCTGTGAAGGAAAGCAGGGCAGACAGTCTCGGGTTGTACTTTAAAGAATGTTCACAGACAGCAAACACTAGAAGGTACTTTACTCCCACACTGACCATTGATCATAACTACTTCAATCCAGCAATGCTGTAAAGCTATTCACCATCGACCAAATGGCACCCAGCTGCAGGAATAACAATCGAAAATACTTCCTCTAAAAATAAAAAAAAAGAATATCTTTACTGGTTTGTACATTCGTATTAACTTTGTCCAATGTAGGCATGGCAGTTAACAGCAGCCTTTGTGAGATTAAAAGTGCATTTTTGTGAGACACAGCTTTGCGTGAAGTTGATAGTTGTAGTCTAAGACGGTGGTTATTTCAGTCCTGTACCCATTGCTGTTCATGTGCACTTAGCAACTAATGACAAACAAAAGGTTTATTCAAAACTTGACCAGCGTTTCGTTGTCAGATCTGTGCAACGGGCAGAAGGGATGAAACAGTACAGAGTTGTAGTCTTTTTTTTTTTTTTTACATAACCATATTTTTCCAAGACCAGGTGTCTAAGGATTACAACTGCCATAACTTCAATGAAAAAAACCCAGTCTTAAAATCACGATTTTCAGAATCAAAAACACAAGCCTAAGTACTTTGGACAGTCTTAGTCTACTTTGTGAAAGGTGGTGTTTTTTTTGGTTTTGTTGTGTCATTATTTTCGTGTTTATTTTTTAATTGGTAATAAGTAAGAAATAAAAAAAATAAAAAAATTTGTCTCATGAAATATAATTCGATCCGAACATATCTTGGATATATGAATTTCCACTATTTTAGATTTCTTTCTTGCTAGAATGACCAACAACAAAAACTGCATGAAAAGGGAGAACCATAATGTCGAGTTTAAGACACATCACTCCCCTTCTGATCTGGTATCTACTATTTTCAGCAGAACATTTGATAATAATGCTTACCCCCAAAAAATTAATGAAAGAAAGAAAGAAAGAAAGAAAGAAAAGAAAAGAAAGAAAGAAAGAAACAAAGAAAGAAAGAAAAAGAAAGAAAGAAAAAGAAAGAAAGAAAAGAAAGAAAGAAAGAAAAAGAAAGAGACAGAAAACGACGAAGGAAGGAAGCATAGAAACAAACAAACAAACAAACAAACAAAAAGAAATGGGGGAAAAAAAGAAAAAAAAAAGACACACATGCACAAGAAATACTCACGACTTTATTCCACTTCTAAACCGAACCAACAGAGCCAACCAGCCCTTCAACTTCCATCAACTGTTGTTAGCTTCCTTCAACCGCGTTCAACAACCTACCACTTCACTCCCGTGACCAGCACAGCAACTGCCACAAACTAGACCTTTCCTCCCTCCCTTTATACTTCCGAAACTTCCAGGCAACGGGCACAACGTGACGCCGCCACTTATCAGGACAAGTAATTTTGTCTTCCACAATGATTAATTAATCTATTTTAAAAGGCACCGAAGCCGAACAGACACGGTAAGTAAAGCTGGGGGCCTCTATCCAGGATATAGATTCTTGCGTGACTTATTTCCGGACTTGGACCAGAGGTCTGTGTGTACCTGACCTTTCCGGGATAGTGCAATGATATATATATATATATATATATATATATAAAAATTATACACACAAACATATATATTGTATGGTCATGTATTCGTGCCAAAAGATCTACAAAATATTCTACTCTGAGCGGTAGTGAAATCAATTAAGTTTCGAGGCAGAATTTCTTATTTTGACAGAATTAGATATATACGACATTGAATGGAGTTCGTTTTCTTGATTAGAGTCCAACCTTAGCAGGATTTCTTGTAACGGTATAGTAATGTATCTGTGTCCCCCCCCCAAAAAAAAAACCTGGAGGAAAACACTATTCTGATCTGAACAGGGTAGTAAAATTGATACTGTTTTGATATTGGACTTAAAACCTGAAGTTGACCTTCATACCCCTTCTTGGATGTGACAGCGGTATGGCTACCTAGGTGAGTCTAAAGATGCGCAAAGTAATGTATTGTGAACGTGGTGTGGAAATTAAAATTGTCTTGTCACAGAACTGTTTTTGACCAGTTTAGACACAAATGGTCCACAATTTTTTTTAAAAAGAAATGTCTGTTGATTTGGGTTGAGGGAGCAAGGACTCGTGTGTGTGTGTGTGTGTGTGTGTGTGTGTGTGTGTGTGTGTGTGTGTGTGTGTGTGTGTGTGTGTGTGTGTGTGTGTGTGTGTGTGGTTGTGTGTGCGTGCGTGCATGTGAGCATGATTGTGTGCATGCATGCATGCG
>CM054147.1:36065310-36067810 GCA_028751875.1 Rapana venosa | reverse complement strand
GTGTGCGCGTGTGTGTGCGTGTGCACGCGCGCGCGTACGTGTATGCTTGCGTGCCTGTGTGTGCGTGCATGTACGCGTACGTGCGCGTGAGTGTGCGTACGTACGTGTGTGTAAATATTGATTTCTACACAACCCTAAGAGACCACTCCGAGCTACAGCACAAAGGATACACAAGGAAGCGAATGATGGATCAAATGTGACCATGTAAAATAGCACAAGCTCCCAACCTATGCAATCATCATGTTTTCCCCTCCTTACCCCCCCCCTACCCACCCCCCCCCCCCCCCCCCCCCCCCCCCCCCCCCCCCCTCCCGGCGTCTTTTCAATTCCTTTCTCTCCTGTTGTTGTTTTTTGTGTGTTTTTGTCACTATTCTTGTTGTTGTTGTTGTTGTTAATATAAAAAGCATATTTAAATACATCTGTGGAAGGCACAGTGACCTACCAAAAAACACCTGCATACAAACACACTGTATGGTTTGCATATTGCGTTTATGTCAACACAGGGAATACACTTCCGTGTATCCCCCCCAACACACACACACAAACATACACGCACACACAAAAAGTCACAAACACACAAGCACACACACACACACACACACACACAAGCAAGCGCGCTCACACACACACACGCGCGCGCGCACGTGTGTGTGTACACAGAAAATGGATAAACGGAAAGTGGGAGTGAGTGAGGGGCGAAAAAAACACTACCACACACACAAACACCCACAAATCCCCAAAACCCACAAAACCCACCAAAAACCTCAAACCAACCCCGTCACAAAACCCACGAGTCACAAAAACCAGAGTCACAAAAAACCACAACACCACACCGAAAAGCCCCAAACCACAACACCCCCAAAACCACACCCCTACACAAAAAAACACTCATACGTTTCTTTTGAAGAAAAAAACACTCCCACAAAAAAAAAACTTAAACCAGGACATCATACTGCAACTAACCACAACCAAAAACACAACAAACAACAAAAAACAAAATATACCCCCCCCAATTTCCTTTTTCACAACCCCCCAAACAACACATATTAAACAAACAAAACACCCCAACTCCAACCCCCCACCAACCAACCAAACGACACCACGCCTCTCTTCTCTCCCTCTTCTTCTCTCCTCTCTCTTCTCTCACCCACACACACACACCCTTTAAAATCACACAAAACCCCCCCACACACCCCGCGCGCGCGCGCCACACCCCTCACTCGCACACCATCACACACACCCCCACAACACACAAAACACACCACACCAAACCCCCTCTCCTCCCTCCCACAACCCACCCACACACAACACCCCCAAAAACAAAAACCAACCACAAAACCCCCAACACCCAACCCAAAAATGGATACAAAACACCAACAACAACACACAACCGACCCCACCCTCTCCTCCTTTTCCCCTCCTTTTCTCCCTTTTTTCCCCCCCCCCCCCAAACACACCACCATTAAAACACAAAAACTTACCCAAACCATACCAAAAACACACTTCACACCACACACACACACCCAAAACCCCATTACAAACAACACACAAAAACAACACAACAACACCCCCAAAACACCACACACTTACACACAAACCCCCCACATTACACACACACACACCCCTTACACACAACAACACTTACACAACACCACACACAAACACTGTAAAAAGGAATGTTACAAAACCATGGGTCCTCTTTTAACACTCCCTGCATTTCAGCGGTTTAAATTTTCATTTTAGGGATTTCGTCAAGCTAATCACCATTTTATGCCCGTTGGGTTTTTGTGTGCGAGCGGGCGTTGCGCGCGCGGCGCCGCGCGGTGTGGTGTGTGTGTGTGTGTGTGTGTGTTGTGTTGTGTGTGTGGTGTGTGTGTGTGTGTGTGTGTGTTGGTGTGTGTGTGTTTGTGTTAGTGATTGTGTGTGTATGTGTTTGTTTTGTTTGTTTTGTTTTTGTTTAAATGTCCATTCACTACTTGGTGATAAGGACACACCCCCATTCAAACCCAAAATCTTCTCTCTTTCTTCCTCTCCCCTTCTCTTTTTCTCTTTTTCTCTTTTTTCCCTTTTCTTTCTATCTTCTTTCCCCCAAATTAATTATATGTGTTTTATATTTAAAACAAAACTACGGGTAGGGGGTTTACGGGGGAAAAGTTTTAAAAACCTCAGCAATGATGTTATAAACTGCTTGGGGATTAAAAAAACTTTTGAAAGTGGAATATTTTTTATAAATATCTACCCTTTTCCCCTTTTAAAAACCAGGTCAGTTGGAATGGGAAATCAAACAAAAAATGGTGGATTGAAGGGGGTTTGGGGAAAACAGAAACCTTTGTCACTTTTTTTTAGAAAATTTGGTGTTTTTTGCTTTTTGTCTTTTTTTAAAATATTAAAATTTTATTTTTCCGGTGGCAAAAAATGTTTTCAAGGGGTTGTTTTTTCCATTTTGAATGTATACAATTCATAAATTTTTTTAAGATTAATTTCATGCCGGGACAATGCG
>CM054147.1:36047810-36060310 GCA_028751875.1 Rapana venosa | reverse complement strand
AACTACTGTAAAAGCTTCAGACAACTGTAGTCAACTGTTGTAGAACTCCTGTTGTTCACTAAAGCAGCCAAGGTTAATAATTCGTCAAACTTTTAGATCATTTGGCTTACACAACGTACATGCGTACGTCAGTAGATTGCAGACATTTGAAAACTGCCAACAATGTTTTAGAATGATCTCCAGTTTCATCTGATTCTCTACTAAAATGAAATGATAAATGCACCCTCTCCCCACCCTCAATCCCAGTTTTAAGGCTATGAAAATGAAATGGTCAAATGACCCCCCCCCCACACACACACACATACACCTTCTAGTTTAACCCTACTAAAGTGATGTGATAAAACTGTAACGACCCCTCACCCCCCACCCCACCCTCCAGTTCATATCTAATTTTTAAAAAATGATAACATGACTCCCCGTCTCCAAGTTTATGTTTTTCAAAATAAAATGACAAAATGACACTAACCCCCAACCCCTACCTACCACTCCAGATTTTATCTCTATCAAAAGAAATGCTATTAAAAAAAAAAGAGGAAAAAACAAAAAAAGGAAGAGAAAAACACAAGTTCTAGCGACTGTCAAGGCGGTAGCATAAGAAAAAAAAAATAAAGACAACGACATAAAAACAACAACATTTTAAGACGTTCATAAATGCCAGTCATATCGCAGAATTTTATTTTTAGTTCAGTAAAACCAATGCAGGCAAAGCGGATTACAAAGCCCTTTAAAAGAAAAACAAAACAAAACAGTGACGTATTATTATACGTTTTCAGTTTTGTATCGACTTTTAATTGTCTGTCTATCCAGTCTGATATCACCTTGGTGAAAAGACGATTAAAACACAATAGAAAGATTCGCTTTCTTCACTACGCAATTCCCAACGTGACGTCACGCGCAGTGACGTCAAATATATGAATAGCTCACCCTGCAACATTACAGCGCAGGTGAAAGATGTAGTCGATCTGAAGCATTGAGAAAACAAAATGCTACTTCCTCAGTTATTTCTTGCACTGGTGATGTTTGCACTGTGTCAATGTTTACCAGAGGCTAGGTAAGTCCTGTCTAATGACGGTTTGGTTGGGTTTTTTAAAATGCTGAAATCGAGCTGTATTTCAGTTTCATGATATCGTTAATACCTCCTAGACTAATGGATGTTCCACACATTTGATCGTGCTGTATTTCAATGCTAGGATTCTCATTTGGAATGGTTGCAGTCCTATTGTTCCATTTTCAACCAGCTCGTTGTTGTTGTTGTTGTTGTTTTGTTTTTTTCTCATGGTTTGTTGCTGTTGTTTGTTATGTTTTTGATTTATTTTGTGTCTGTGTGCTTTTTGCTGTTGGTGTTTTTGTGTGGGTTTTTTTTCTTCCTTGGCTAGAGATCTGAGACTAACCAATAGTGAGATTTTGTGTAAGCGACCGATTTTTTCTGTTCTTTTTGCCCTCTAGATGATATTCTAAGAATACGGGTTCGAGTCGCCCCTGAGGCGTTCGTGTGAGAGGGGGTCTGTACAATTTTACATTGGCTTTGTTTGACTCCATACCCCTTCAAGAAACCATAGTCCCGTGCACTATTACATACATCAGCATGCATCTTGCACATACTTTACCTCCCCCCACCACTTCACCCCGCCCCCCCAAAAAAAACCCCCAAAAACAAACCCAAACAAACAACAACAAACCAACAACAAAGCCTACAACAACAAACAAAAAAACACCCCCAATAAACAAAAACAACAACAAAACAACCAACAACAAGTTAACAAATAAGACCCGAAAAACCCAAACAACAAATAAACAAAGAAGACAAAATAAAACAAACATCAACCCCCCCCCCCCCCCCCCCCACTCCCTAATCTTTTTGTAGAAGAAGAATAGGTCTGCTATACGAAGTGATGTAAACGCAGCGAACACACACCCAGCATGCATTCTCCAATCTAGAGACGAATGAGCACCACACCAGATACAACTTGAACCGAGGCATCCTCTAATATAATACTGCCTGGAAGATTTGAGTTTCGCGCCGGGAACGTGTGGGGTGGGGTGGAGTGGGGTGGGGTGGGGTGGGGGTGGATAGCCTAGTGATTAGAGCGCTACGCTACACTCGTGATCTGACGGCCCGGGATCAAGCCCACCATGGAGGCGCCGGTTTTAAAGGAGTACACCCTGGCGTTGGGGAGGGATAGCTCTTGGGGGCGCCGCCCGCCCTCAATATGCTGGCCACTAGAGAAGCTGAGGTCTCTGATGCCTCGCACTCCAACGACCATATAGGTTATGAGACACCTTTACCTTTTTCCTACCCTGGCGTTATCTCCAGCACTGAATCTTAACCTCCCCCCCTCCACCCACACCTCCCACCCCCTATAAAAAAAAAAAAAGACAAAAGAAAGAAAAAAAAGAAAGTCTTTCGATGAGACTATAAACCGAGGGCTTAAGTGCAAACGCACATAAAACATCTTGCCGCACACGTTAAAAACCCGTTCCACCTTTTAAAAGAGTAGGAATTTTGCGTGCCGGTAGGTATGGTTGACAAAGATTTAAAGAGACATGCTCACTGGTATGTTTAAACATCACCCACGGAGTCAGAATGTGGCTACTTCAGAGGTGGGCAAAAACGAAGCAGAGGAATAAAAATAAATACATAAATAAACTAATTAATTAATTAATAAACAAATGAATCAATCAATGAATAAATAAAGAGTTTTATCTATTTATTTATGCATTCATTTAAACACACATACATATGCACACACACACACACACACACAAGCACACACACACACACACCCACACACACATACACCACACACACACAACATACACACACATCCACACACAAACACACACACATACACAACACACACAACACAACACACACAACACAACACACACACACCTACATACCTACCTAGAACCAAACCACACCACACCACACCACCGTAGACTCGCTTCATCGACTTAAAAAAGCGAGTCCCCCTAAAACAATGTTATCATCATCATCATCATCATCATCATCATCATCATCATCATTATCATTATGATGAACTTGTACACAGACTCATCAGAGGCGAGAGAAATGCCGACGAGGAGGAAACGCAGGTCAGCATCTTTGTCTCCGTGGTCAAAGACCGTGTGGAAGGCAGGCTGGAAGTCCTGATCACGGACGACACAGATGTCGCCAGACCACAGGCAGACTGGGAGAGGCCCAGAAAGAACGACGTCTTCTTGGAGAGTGAGAGTGATGGGGGCTTTTGTTTGTTGGTTTGGGGGTTGTTGTTTTGGGGTGGGGGTTTTTTTTTGGAAAGAGGATGGTTAAGCTCGAAGGATGAATGGGGATTTGAGTTTGCAATGAATGGAGAAAATAAGATCTACCGTGACAGGTTTTTTCTTTGTGTGTGTCTGTCTGTGTCTCTGTCTATTTGTCTGTCTGTCTGTCTTCCTGTCTGTCTTCCTGTCTGTCTGCCTGTCTCTGTCTGTCTGTCTGTCTGTCTGTCTGTCTCTCTCTCTCTCTCTCTCTCTCTCTCTCTCTCTCTCTCTCTCTCTCTCTTTCTCTCTCTCTCTCACCCTATGTCTATGTTTAAGCATTTGTTCCCCAAATAAACGCCCAAAACACACACACACACACACACACACACACACGCGCGCGCGCGCGCGAGCGTGACGGAGACAGACAGACAGGCAGTTATATACAGGGGAGTGGGGGGGGGGGGGGGGGTGGAAGACAGACAGACAGACAGACTAGGCAAACTGCTGTCGATGATAACCACGACGGTAGCAACAACAAAGATGATGTTGATGATGATGATAACGATGGTGATGGTGATGAAGGTAATAATGATGGTGATGATGATGATGACCCACAATGCTGATACCGTTGACGATACCAACAACAAGGAATAACAAATAGCGTAAGCATACTAAAGCTCACCCAATTGAAAATCTGTCCAACAGAGATTGAAAACGAGCGCATTGAGCCTGCCTCCACGGGACAAAGCGAAAACCCAGTTCCCCAGTGTGAAGCGGACCAGCCGAAGGATGCTGCTGCAGACTCACCCAGGAGACGAACCACCGCACCACCCACAACGAAGCCACGGGCTTCCCCACCCCTTGTAGCAGACACAGCCTCTATGCAGAAACGGGAAAACCCAGAGCCAGAGGACTCGCAAGACTCCTCCCTCGGCATGTCGAATGCGGATGCGCAATATATCCAAACGATTGTATCGGGAACATTCTTGAAGCTCCCCTCAAATCGCCAGCCGATGCAACAATCCCTGGATCCTGACCTCTTCATTGCAGCGCCCAGCCAAATCCCCGAAGCTTCGCCTGATCAGACTCTGAAAGCATCGCCTAAGCGTATGTCAGACGCGTCACTTTCTCAGCTCCAAGAGGTACCGTCATCTCTTCAGATCCCAGAGACTTCAGCTGACGTCTCAGAAGCATCCTCCACCATCCCCGAGACGTCGAACGGCGTCCCAGAGATGTCATTCCACATGCCAGAGAGGTCATCCAGCAGCCAAGGTGAATTACTTAACATATCTCGTGCATCGCTCGAGATCTTGGATGCCTTATTCAGCATCCCAAAGGATTCAGCCCCCGTCCCAGCAGCATCCTCCTCCATCCCAGAGGCGTCGATCAGTATCCTAGAGACATTAACCAGAAGCCCAGAACCAACCAGCGACATGTGGGCATCAACCAGCTCTTCAGTGAAATCAGCCAGAACAACAGAGCCGTCAGCCAGCGACATACATGCATCAACCAGCAACAGGCAGGCATCAGCCAGCACTCCAGAAAAATCAGCCACAACAACAACAGAGGGATCGGCCAGCAGAGTGGAGGCAGCAGCACCTACCCAAACCTCACAGCAATCGCGACGCCAACAGCCCAATAATCCACCTTCGCGCCAAACTTCAGAAATCGCATTTCAACAAGTCCCAAAGCCATCACGACACCCAATCCCAAGGCGATTCCGTCGAGAGAGGCCCAAGGCAGTCAGTCCTCTCAGCTCCAGAGTCAAACGCCGCGAGCGCCTTCGCATCATCCGTCCCAGCGAAAGCGACAATGACGACGACTTTGAGCTGGACGAAGAGGCCAGGCGCTTGCTGAAGGTGGTGGACGATGTCTTGGCCCAGCCCGTCAAGAAGAAGACGACGAAGAAAAAGGTCATCAAGAAGCGGCCCATCATAGTGAAGACCGTGCCTTGGCAGAAGTACAGCGACCCGCCTGTAGTGAACATCCGACCCTGGCACGCCTTGCGTGAGAAGAAGAAGAAGAAGGAGCCTTACATCATCAAGATCCAACGAGAAAAAGAGGTGACAGAGCAAGCTCCTCCAGGCCCCCCAGCACCCCCCGCTGCTGGTCCTCCCCCTCCCGCTGCCCCTCCCCCTCCCCCTGCCGCGGGACCTCCCCCTCCCCCTCCTCCTCCTCCTCCTGTAGGAGGCCCCGGTACACCAGTGAATCTTGACGCAGGCGCAGATTCCAAAAACGTCCACAAGCTGTCCGCCAAAGTGCATATCCTGATCATGTCCATAGCTTCCTGCTTACTTACTTTTATCTAAAAGGGTCAGGACTGCCAGAAACAACCAAAACATCAAAATAATTATTGACAACAACCCCCAACAGCAAAAGCAGTTATCAGGGGGCAGCAGCAGCAGCAGCAGCAATAACATCAATGACAAAAAAATAACAGTGCTAGCAAGCAACAGTAGATACAATAGCAGCAGCAACAGTAGCAGGTATTTCGAACTTTCTCGAGAGTAGGATTTGTATAGCTGATACGTGCATTGAGAATGCAATTTTGTTGTTTCTTATTTTGATTTTCGTAATAAAAAAAAAATCCCACTGACCTTCTTTTATGGCGACTTTGATAGAAGCTTTTGAAGTGGCAACTACATACTCAGGACTAGTTTTAGTTCAAAATGTTTATGATATAAATATACGTTATTGCCTTGACTTTCATATCTTTGGGAAAAAAGAAAAGAAAAAAGAATAATCCATTCATCAAGAAAAAAGTCTATTTAGGACAAATGTGTGTACAGCAGGCAGAGGTGTTTTTTTTCCCCTCTTTGTTTCCAGAAACTGTGACAATAACAACTTTACAAGCGAATTTGTTTACTCATCTATTACATCGATAAGTGATTTATACATGTGTGTGTGTGTGTGTGTGTGTGTGTGTGTGTGTGTGTGTGTGTGTGTGTGTGTGTGTGTGTGTGTGAATTTGCAAAAAATATGGTACTACTGAAGGTTTTACATTCATCGGTATTAGTGGAATGGATTCCTGATTTCCTTGATTTTTTTTTTTACTGCCTCATCTTCTGTGACGTTCCCCGTCCGGCTGTTCCCACGCCGCTCATTCTAATCTGCCCACAGCCATACCCAGATTTGTTATGTCTCATCCTCAGAGTCGGAGGTCCGCAGGGAGCCCATCACTATCAGGCCACCGTGGGGCCACCAGCCATAGGGGCCCTGCACTGCTGCTGGGTCACTTTGGTGGTGTTCAGTGGTGCCTGTTCTGAGCTAACATACGCAGGAGACCACCTACTAAGCCCCCTACTAAAGACAGTATTAGCTCAGTCGCGGGAGCCAGACTGAATGAGTTGCCCACCCGAGGTGGCAACCACCACAATCCTTGACTTGCTTTATATATAGAATTAAATGGTGACCAGACTTTAAACATTAAAAACAACAACAACCCCACACTGATAATTATAATATCGAGTGCGTTCCAGAAAAAGGGGATGGAAGACAGTGGCTGATGAAAATGAGAGGCAAACTTCATAACATGTGACCATTCACGACGAACTGAGTCAGACTGCACCTGGCTTAACTCTTTTACTTGGAGTGATTTTGGCAAGTGGAGGTCAGGTTGACGGATTTGAGATTTTGATTGATTGATTTATAAAACAATCAGCTTTCTTCTACTTAAATCCCCTCGCACAGACACCTCAGCCAACAAAAACTCCAACCCACAACCATAGCAACCGTCAGATTTTGATCCCGCCACACATGTAACGCAAGGAGGCACCGTGGTCGAGTGGTTTAGGCGGTCAACTGTGATCCAGAGGTCGCGGGTTCGATCCCCGCTCGGCTCGGTGTTGTGTCCTTGGGAAAGACACTTTACTCCTATTTTCCTCACTCCACCCAGGTGTACAAGTGGGTACCAGCTCTGCTGGGGAAGTATCTGGCGACAGACTAGCGTCCTGTCACAGGGGTGGTGAAAAACCATCAGTTCGCTTAACGCTACAGAAACCGGGATAAGCTCCGGCTCTATGGGCCTTCTGGCTCGAAAGAACATACTTTTTTTTTACACATGTAACGCCCTGTAATGCTAAATAAAATCATTCGAAAATGGATAAACCAACAGATGCTGTCACTGTTGAAATATAGGCTTGAATCCACGAAAAGGGCAATACAGTTGTGCAGATCTTATGTGTGTCTTCTAGTGTGTGTGTGTGTGGGGGGGGGGGGGGGGGGATCTCTAACATCAGAAGAAATTCTACCATGCCTTTGTAGACTTCAAAAACGCATTTGATAGAGTGTGGCAGGAGGCACTCTAAGCCATAGTAAAGGAATTTTACACCGGACAAAAGGCAAGTAACACCACCCAGCAGCTTTACGTCAAATCGGCAGGCACAGTGCTCATACATAGATAGCGGTATCAGTGAGTGATTATTATGCTTTGGTCGGCATTTGTAAAGGTTGCCTTCTATTTCCAGCCCTGTTCAGCCTATACATTTCCTGGAACACATAATGGCTAGTCACATGAGACTACAGTTTATTGGTATGGCCACTTAGAAAAGGGACGGGATAGCTCAGTGATCGGAGCACTCGCTTTCCCCCAGCCAAGTTAAGCAGCGTCGAGCGTGGTTACCAGTTGGATGGGTGACCGTTTGCGCGCCTTGGCTTCAGTACAGTTCCCCCAGTTCACCCAGCTGTAAATGGGTACCTGCCCTCTTTAGGGTCAGGGAAGGTAAAGCAGTGAGGGAGAGGAGATGGGCGCCGCCCTCAATATGCTGGCCCTAGAGAAGTGAGGTCTCCGACACCTCGCTCCCCTACGACCTTATAGGTTATGGGACTCCTTTACCTTACCACTTAGAACGCTATGGCTAGCCATGTGAAACTACAGTTTATTGGTATGGCCACTTAGAACGCTATGGCTAGTCGCATAAAACTACAGTTTATTGGTATGGCCACTTAGAACGCTATAATTTTGCCATTCCCCTTCCATAAAGTATTCTTTAGGAATGATCAAAGTGCGGAAGTGCAGTGGATATACATGAGAAAGAAGCACACACAAAAAACAAACCCCCCAAAAACCCCAATCAACCAAACAAAACAAACACAAAGTAAAACAAAACCAGAAAACTAAGACCAAAACAAAGCAAAACAACTCTCTCTCTCTCTCTCTCATCTCTCTCTCCTCTCTCTCTCTCTCTCTCCTCTCTCTCTCTCTCTCTCTCTCTCTAACACACACACACACTGGATACCTGCAACCCAACGTCCTTGCAGAATGGACATCATTAAATTTTGCTAATACACCTTGCTTCAGCACATCATAGATGGATTGTTTGTTTTGTTTAATGTCCATTCACTACATGGAGATTTAGATACACTCGCATTCATACCAAAGTACCTACTATTACACACCCCCATCTCTCTCTCTCTCTTCTCTCTCTCTCTCTCTCTCTCCTCTCTCCTCTCTCTCTCTCCTCCTCTCTCTCTTAAACACACACACACAATATATATATATATTTATATATATATATCGGATGAGACGATAAACCGAGGTCCCGTGTGTTACACAAAAATTATTCAGCGCACGTAAAAGAACCCACGGCAACAAGCGAGTTGTCCTGGCAAAATTCTTAGAAAAAAGCCACTCTGATAGGGAAACAAATACAGTTTCAGACAAAAACACACAAAAGCCCAAACAAGGTGGCGCTGCTCTTGTGGCGACGCGCTCTCCCCAGGGACAGCACCCCGAAATTTCACACAGAGAAATCGCGTGACTTAAAGTGGTAAAAATGATAATGAGGGTGGGAAAAAAAGAAAAAGAAAAAAAAAGGAATGATTTCTAAGGGAAAAGTTTGCTGGTACATCTGCTGCACTGGTAAGTACACAACCATACCCGTCATCAGAAAACTGAAGGGGAGGGGGGTGTAGGTGGATGGCACTATAGGCTTTCTGTACTGACGCACTCTTCACATGAAACCCGCCCAAATTCTACACAGACTGTGATGGCTACAGAAACTAATACAATATAATAAGATACAATGTAGCACAGTACAATGAAATACAGCTCAATACAACACACAGTCCTTCTGATGAGACTGTAAACCGAGGCCCCATGTGCAAACGCACGCAGAACATCTTTCTTGCTCGCACATTAAAAAAACAACCCAACCCGTTCCGCCTTTCGGATGAGTAGACCATTTCGTGCCAGTAGGAATGGATGACAAAATTTAAAATAGTTTTTAAATAAAACAACAACAACAAGAAACACATGTACATTTTAGACACAAGTCCGGAATGTCGGATGATTTGTGCGATCCAATTTGTTTCAAAATTAATATTCAATTAACTTCGGGGATTTCTCCATCAACTTGAATGCTTCCATCCATGGATTCAGTAAAACGCATGATTTAAGTTTTCATGACAGCAACACAATCTAAGAAATTGTACTACCCTCATTTGAAAATGTTGTTTGTTATTTTTTATGTATGGACCGAGGGTGTTTTTAAAAAATTCTTGTTTTTCTATTGTTTAGATTTCAGATGAATCTAATTATGCCTAAATAGAAGACCATCGTCATTGTTTGGACATTATGTTCACGTTAAGAAGTCCGATAATTCATTATTAATTTTGTAGTACTTTAAATTGAGTTTTTATTCAACACTGTTTTTGACATTGCTTTCAATTTTGGGTAATTTTTCTATATAATTTTGTTTCTTTAATAGCCTAAAATCATTAGATCTTGCTGTGAATAGACGTTAAACTGAAGATCTCTCTCCCTCTCTCTCCCCCTCTCTCTCTCTCTCTCTCTGGCTACCCCACCTTCCACCTCCTCTTTCGTGGTTAAAAACAATAACAGCATTTGCCAATTTCGTAAAAGTCTCGTTTCCTCAGGATTATCCCGGAACCTATTTTGCAATGAGTAGAACACAATGACCTTCCAATTCCTGGAGGGGACAGAAGTTAGGCTAAAGCAAACATTGACTTCTTTCTGTTGAATGGTGGAATCAAAAGGAAAAATGTGGCGTTGATAATCCTTGTAGGCTAAATTAATGCAGACAAGGCGTTTGACATCATGAATAAATGACGTCATGCTAGTCTAAGACGTAATCAAACAACAAATAACTTTAGCCTGCTTCATAAAGATAAGACCATTTGCAGCGAAGCAAAAATGATCCTTCCTCAGTTAGTTCTAGCCACAATGGTATGGTGCTCGCTTGAGGATGGTTCATCAGTAGCTGCGTAAGTTATCTTCGTTTGTTAAAATATTGATTGCTTGAAGAGCATGCTTTGCTTCTTTTGAGTAAAATATGATTGAAGTAAAAGCAGTAGTAGTAGTAGGAACAGTAAGGACTGGCACAAACTTCAACCTTGCAGCTTGTTGAATACCGCTTCCTTGAAATTTGTTCGTCCATTCTATGGGCAGGATACTCTGTTATATAGATGCCAAACATTCCTTGATAATTAACATTCGAACTAAAAATAGCTGTTTGAAGTTTCCATTGCCACCCATAAGCTGTAGCTTTTTTTTTTTTTGAATTTGTGATTAGTTGGTTGCTAGATATAAGGAATTCCACAGATTAGAAACTCTAATACCTACAAAAACAATAGTTACTTTTTTTCTTAAATGTTGAATCTTTTGATGAAAACTTTTCTTTCTTGATTTACAGAAACTTCTCATAAGGGTTAGGCTTACCTACAATACTTCAGATTTAAAATTTACCTTACTGTATATTATTTGGAAAGTCTAGGTGCCGCCTCTTCGTATGCACCTACCTTGTAGGAATGTTTTTACAAACCTGAGTTTTTCTTGATTAGTTTTATGTTTGCATTCCTTCATTAATTTCAATTGGTCTTTGTCAGTGGCAGGCATATGTTAAGTCTTTATTATTAAATCACTCATTTCAAGGTTTCCGTAAATGTAATGTTTAGTCTTTAAAAAAAGACAACACCTGTATTGCTGTTCAAAAAGTAATGAGTGAACAACTCATATTTACCACACACGAAATTCCACAAAGCCTAAGTCAATCAAAATGAAACATACGCACTATGTTCCCAAATTTACAATGATGAGAAAACAAATTTTAATGGTCTGTAGCTTGCATACATTTCACTAATCTTCTGTAATTGTAACTGGGCTCTACTGTTCTACTTCAAGGCCTGGGTTTCATGACACAAAATGCATAATTATGATAAACAAATAAAGTGCTAGAAACTAGTTATTTGAGTTTGAAGTAGATTGTAAAAAGTTAATAAACAAAGCAAAAACGTCTAATTATCTGACACAGACATTTAGCAAACAAACATACGATCACAATATAGGAAAATGTGTGATATCTTCAGTTTAATGTCTATTCACATTTAGTGATTTTACACACGAAAAAAATCTAACAAGAAAAAACAAACAATCACTGAAAAATGTCAGATAACAGTACTGAATAAAAACTAGCGTTAATTAGTACTACAAAAACTAAATTACTGAACTTCTTATTAATGCTAACACAATGCCTAACAGTAACGATGGTTCAGACACACTCTGATCCAGTGACAAACTTGGTATAGCAGGTAACAATGCTTTTAAATGTCCACAATCAAAAAGAACTCGACTATTTGTAATCTTCCCACAAATACAGTTTGTCTTTCACATATTTTGTCCTGAGAGCATTTAGTATAAATATGTGGATGAGGGATAACACATTTCTGCGATTATACTAACCACAGACTTTGTTAGAAATTAAAGCATTTTAAACATCTATCACATTGCTTGTACAGCTATCATAAAGACAATAAATAACCAGACTCATTTATCTTCTTTCTGAAATGCTTCCAGCAAGCTTTTTGCAGCAAGTTGTATCCCTCATGCAGAGATAATGCAACATTTATTTCACACACACACACACACACACACACACACACACACACACACACACACACACACACACACACACACACACACACATTTTTTTTTAAACCTCGCTCCATATTTTGCAAGGCTGTCAACTTTTTCATTAAAAAAGACACCAGCGTGTGAGGGAACCCAACAGACAGTAACAGTACTACCTCTTAAAATCAAAAAGTGTACCAGATGCCTGATTTCAATGATTAGGTCTTTTCTTTAAAAGTTGGAAGTGTCTAAAGCATGTAAAACCGATTTAGAATCAACACACATAAGTATATTGAATATGTCTTTAGGGAAATCAAGTGCACAGTACAGTGCCAACAGTATAGCAGTTAGCTCAGCTGTACATATAGATTTGTTTTTCCCCAGGTTGACA
>CM054147.1:36012810-36042810 GCA_028751875.1 Rapana venosa | reverse complement strand
TGAACCACCGCCCACTTCCGACCCGGACTTTTCGCTTTCTAGACAGGCGCGTTACCTCTAGACCACCGATCCACTAATTTCCGTGACGGCGTCTGGTGAATTCATTAAGGGTGGGGATTTTTACGATTGTCCAGGTCAACTTCAAATGTAGACCTGCCAGTGCCGTAATTTCCTTCGTGCATATAATTTATACACAAGCAGCAGATCAAACGTTGCACGTTAAGGAATCCGTAATTCATGTCAGCATTCGGGTGGTTACGGAAACACGCACATACCCAGCATGCATGCAACCTGTACAAAGGAATGAGCTACTCTGAAGTCGGAACGCGTCTGCTGAGGTCAGTTGGCAGACCTCTTGTAAAGTTACTAGCATAGGAGATGACCAGGCACTATGCTGGCCACCTGGTAAGGAAACAGAGAGAGAGAGAGACACACACACACACACATACACACACACACACAGAAGAGAGAGAGAGACAGACTCACAGATAGAATGACAAACAGATTGATAGAAAATGAACATCGGTTCATTACATAACACTGTGGCCCAGGTCAAATGCTGTGTCCATTATTGATGCCAGCTAATTGCCAAGGCCTACACTAACATTTTGTTATGTTGTCAAATATTGTCTTGAGATTGCCTTCAGCCATGACAAGTTTTTAACATGACAACCTGCGCTCTCTTCTAAAGGAGGAAAAAAATCATATGAAGTCGGAGTATGGCTGCCTAATAATTATGGCCAGGTACTTAAAAACAGTCATACAAACCACAACTTCTCATTCAGTGTGCAATTTCATTCTCACAGTTGATTTCCTTGTGGGAGAAGTGAATCAGAGTGCACATTCTGGGTGACACTCCACCCCCACCCCCAGAGTGTTAAGCTGGGGAACGCACAACAACAACAGCAACATGACATAACACCGAGCAGAACAGCAGCAACTGCTGAAAAGATCCGGCTACAATTGGCAGTCCGTATCGTCAACAATCTGATCATGACGTTGTGTCTGATGCATAATAGCAAGCCTACAATGACACTTCGTCGAACAAATTCTCTGTGCGTGTGTGTGTGTGTGTGTGCGTGCCTGCCTGCCAGCCTGGCTGCCTGCCTGCCTGCCTGCATATATGTGTGCGTTGATTATAGCCTACCGATCACTGACATAAAATACAGATTATTAAGACGAACACTTCTTCTGCACGAGTGCGCACATGAAAATGAGCTAGGAAATGGCAAGTCTGCAAACGAGGTGATCTTAGAAAATACACTATTTCGTATACAGACAGGCCATCTATGGACCATGGTATTGATGATGCAAACATACCTACCCGTAAGCAATTTGCAACACTCGTTACAGTTTGAACGCCGTTGTTAATCACTAGGACAGTGCAAAACCACCCTGTGTGAGAAGATCAAACCAATACCAGCAAACGCACGCACACCACACACACACACACACACACACACACACACACTTAAATCTCTAAACGCAACTAGCGACACTTAGGTTCAAAACCCGCAGCCCCCAAGTTTACGAAAAACAAATCAATACAAAATCCAGCCTAAGCCAAAATCGTTTGTAACGTAAGTCATCTACATTATATCCCCCACATCGAAATGCGGCTACCTACATGGAGGGGGAATAACACGGTCGCATTCTTGATTAAACCATTGACGCTGGGGGCAACAGCAAAGTGAGAGGCTGTATGACCAGTGGCTTTCTTCCCACTCATGGAATTCCACTTTCCAGCTTAGTCTTTAGTGATCGACTATGACTCTCTGACTAGGAGGCTTGACTCGCACAGTCCTTATGTGCTGCAGCCCTGGGGGCTGGTTGGCCTTTGGAGAACATCGCCAACGCTGACTGTCCTTATGCCCACTTGGCCGAGAGAGTGGGGATATACTGTGGGCAAGGCATCTCCACTATAATCAAATTTCTGCCCAGTTTCCAAAACAGCAGCTGCCTCCTCTGCTGTTTTGGAGGTCATCGTCGGACACGACGGACAAACAAACAACATACGACAAGAACTCATGATTGGCGAATCCTGGTCCAACCCAGGACTAAAAAACAAATAACTATATATTATACTTTGGAATACTATGTTGAGACTTATCTTCATACATGACAAGCTCTTAGCATAACTGGCAGTCCCCATTTTAAGGGCAACAACAACAAATCCTGAAGTGAAAACATGGCTGCTTATAATTATAGTGTGGCTTGTGGAAACAGCCGTGCACACAAACTTCTTATCAAGTGTACGCTTATAAAAGGTAACGGTGTCCCATAACCTATGTCGTCGTAGTAGGGGAGCGAGGCATCGGAGACCTCAACTTCTCTAGGGGCCAGCATATTGAGGGCGGTGCCCATCTCCTCTCCCTCGCTGCTTTACTTTCCTTGAACCCAAAGAGGCAAGTACCCATTTACAGCTGGGTGAACTGGGGACTGTACTGAAGCCAAGTTGCGCAAACGGTCGCCAATCCAAGTGGTAACCACGCTCGATGCTGCTTAACCTTAGCTGGGGGAAAGCGAGTGCTCTGACCACTGAGCTATCCCTGCCCCTTTATTATGCTAATAGTCCTACAATAATTCCCATGTGTGGTGAGTAAGATTAACAGTGCGCACATATTCTGGGTGATCTTCTGGGTGATCCTCATGGTGGTTAGCTGAGGAACGTCCAACAACAACAAAGACGTTCGTATTGTCCACAGGTCTATTGGGTACATGACCAGATAAAGCCGTCACACTGAGCAGACATGCAACGACCTTAAACCGGACTCCAACTTAACAGCCGATGTTTAAAATAATACCAGTGTGATAGCCAAAATCCTTTAACAATGAGATGTTTAATTAACTCAATGTTGTTCCCCATCTAGATCTAGCAGCAACAGCAGCAGTAGTAGTAGCAACAGCAGCAGCAGCAGTAGTAGCAACAGCAGCAGCAGTAGTAATAGTAGCAGCAGCAGCAGTAGGAGCAGCACCAGCAACAACAGAAACAGTAATATACAAGTTTCAACAAACAATTAATCACAAATATAAAAGCATCACAAGAGAAAGTTAAGATTATTCCTCCCTCCCCCCTTCCCCCCAAAGAGAAGAAAACCCCTTAAAAACTAGAACAATATAAAACACGACCAAGAGCACAGCGAAGAAGATAACAGTAAGAAGTTGTTGTTTTTTAATGAGGACGAGGACGATGAAAATGATAATGACGATGAACATGATTTTTGTTGTGTTTTGTGCAAACGGCCCTCATAATAACTTGCTCATGAAGATAAAGGCTGTTTTATTTTCCAGCTTTGTACATACCTCTGCGCGCACTTATCTATCTATCTATCTATTTATCTGTCTGTATGCTTATCTAGCTATCTATTGTTTTAGCTATCTGTCTGCCTATTTATCTATCTACAAGCATGCAGAAAGCCCACGGAATTCACGTAACGCAAAACAGATCGACTGTTTCTTTTTTGTTGTTGTGCTATGATTTTTGTTGCTGTTGCTTGTTTTGTTTATTCTTTTTTTATTTTAGTAATATTTTCTTACGTGATTTTTATGTTGTGTGAAACCATGCCCCAAGTCTCTCTCTCTCTCTCTCCCACACAGAGCTTTGCCTGTTTGATGACACTAGGCAACAATCACGTCATTTGGTAAATGACGTACTGAACTTAGTCAACTTTCGTCAAGATTTTTAGGTTATGGAGGCAAGATGAAACGATGTTCTTACCCTCGTATCGATTTTTATTGTCATCAACGATATTTTTGATTTGGCAACATGGGATTGAATCAAGGTCAGTATTAATCACATTTGCAACATTGTAACATGTTTCTAAGAAAGCATGCAGATCTATTTTATCTCATGATTTTAAAAGTCGTGTTCAGTTTTTCTGTTTTCAACCACTTGGAGAAGTCATTTAACGTAATAATAAAGTAGATGGATTTAAAGAACAGAATTAATGATAGATAGATCTTTTAAACTGAAGCTTTGTGGAATTCCAGTTACCAGGAATATGCACGGAATACTGAATGTAATTGTAGTTGAACAATCATACATACTCTAGGTAGCAGGCTCAGCTTCTGAACGTTTTCGTTGATTATTGTTGATGAGAATGATTACACGGATACCCCATACAGTATCAACACAATGACTACACAAAAAGTCCCCCCCCCCCCCCCCAAAAAAAAAAAAAAAAAAAAAAAGCAATAACCATCTAGACTCATTTTTATGTACCATGTTGTGCCAATGAACGATACACTTGGATTTGCGTACTTTTTCAGTTTTGTTGTTAGTGGTGGGGTTTTTTGTGTGAGGCTGGACTTTCTTTTTTTATTTTTTTATTTTATAAAGGGGGTTCTGTTGTTCCATGATTGCTGCTGTATTGCAGTTGTTGTTTTTTCTGTAATAATAAGTTAAAAGGAATTTATTTTATTTCTCTTTTTAAGCAGGGGTGAGGGGCGAGGGAGGTTTCGCTTACATCCCCCCCCCCCCCCCCCCCACCCCATTCTTTTATGTAGACTTTTTAATATATTTTTTTAAATTGTTGTTTGCCTCTCTGTGATTCGTAAAACTCAGGAAACCGCAGTGTATTCTGGCGTCATGCATTGTGAAATATTCCGGAATGTGTGCCGAACTAAGGATACAAGACATTGACAAAAATGTAGTTTCTAGCGCTGGATAGTTTGATTTTGTATAAACGTTCACGGTCTGAAGCGTAACAGATCATAACGCATAATATTACAAAACTTGAGGGCAAGCTAGAGTGTTAAATTGGAGTCTGTTGCTCGAATGAAACATTTGCATTTAAAAGTCAACACGTCTATCGCAGAAATTGTACTTTTGGTAGGAAAAACTGACTTCTAAAATATTCTCTTTTTTTTTCTTTTTGTTGTGTTCTTTAGCTAGAGCTTCCCGATTCAGCAATGATGAGAATTAACGACCATTTTTTTTGCCCATCATTAAGGTAGCGGCATTCAAACTTCAGGGATATTCCTCATTTAAAACTCATGCGTTTGAAAGATTTATTAAAAAAAAAAACAACTGAATCTCTATCTTTCTTTGCAATTGCTGTATAAGTAAGTTTATGAAAACCTTCTCTTGAGTTGTTCATTCGTGTTCGTCTGCACATGCAGTTCTGTGTGTGTGTGTGTGTGTGTGTGTGTGTGTGTGCGTGCGTGCGTGCGCGCTTGCTTACTTGCATATGCTGCGCTTCTATGTATGCATGTATGTATGTATGTATGTATGTATGTATGTATGCATTACGTATGTATGTATGTACGTACGTACGTACGTACGTACGTACGTATGTATGTATGTATGTATGTATGTATGTATGTATGTATGTATGTGGGGACGGGGTAGCTCAGTGGTCAGTGCACTCGCTTTTCCCCCAGCCAAGTTAAGCAGCGTCGAGCGTGGTTACCAATTGGATGGGTGACCGTTTTCGCGCCTTGGCTTCAGTACAGTTCCCCCAGTTCACCCAGCTGTAAATGGGTACCTGCCCTCTTTAGGGTCAGGGAAGGTAAAGCAGCGAGGGTGAGGAGATGGGCGCCGCCCTCAATACGCTGCCCCTAGAGAAGTGAGGTCTCTGACGCCTCCCTCCCCTACGACCTTAATATAGGTTATGGGACACCTTTACCTTTACCTTTTTATGTATGTATGTATATATGTATGTATATATGTATGTATATATATATATATATATATATATTATATATATATATATATATATATATATATATATTGTGTGTGTGTGTGTGTGTGTGTGTGTGTGTGTGTTGTGTGTGTTTGCATCTCTGCGCGTGTATGTTGTCTTCAATTTAACGTCTGTTCACTCTGAGTGCGCGTGTATGCATGTGTGTGCGTGTACGCGCGCGCGTGCCTGTGATATGCGTGCCTGTGTGTGTTTTACGCAAACATAAAATGTGTACGTGGCTGTCTGCTTACCAACCTGCCTACCTACCTGCGTACCAACCTGCCAACCTACCTACCTGCCTACCTACCTGCCTGCACGCATGCATAATAATTATGTCGTATTCTGTATCTGTCCAGGCACGTACATAGACAACATGACCCGGACGGTACAGACTCTCTAGCCCAGGGCAGGGACAGGAGGGGGGTGGAGAGGGGAAGGTCAGCTGAAGGGGCATGGGCCGGACAGGGGTCAGGTGTGTGGACGTGGGAAGGAGAGTAGAGAAATAAATTTTTATAAAAAAAAAAAGTTTTAATAAAAAAAAAAAAGAGGTGGTGGGGTGGGGGGAGGGGGGAAGGATGTTGGGCGGAAAAGGTGGTTGGTGGTTTTTCCCTCTTGTTCTGTTTCCCTCCCCTACCTTTGCCTCTTGCTTTCCTCCTCCTCGCTCTTATCTTCTTTCTGTTCTGTCCCCTCTCCTCCCCTCCTCTCTCCCCCCTTGGGTTCAGGGGGCCCCCCCCACCTCTTCTCAAACGCCCCCTTCCTTTTCCCCTTCAAACACCCCCAGTTTTGACTGAAAGAAGAATAAAGGGGTTGGGGTAAAAAAATGTTCCAAAAAAGGGGATGGATTAAAAAAAATAATTTATATTAATTAAAATTAAAAGATGATGTATTGGCCAAAAAAAAAATTTTCCTCTTCTTTTCCCCCCCCTTTCCCCTCTGTTTTTCTCCCTCCCTTGTTTTCTTTTGTTTTTCTTTCCTTCCTTACTTTTTTCTTTTTATTTATTGTTCTTCACTTCTCCAGTTTCACTTTCTTTCTCTTCGCTGCTCCTTGTTCTGTCGCCCCCCCCACCACCTTTTTTTGTTTTTCCCTCGATGTTCCAAGGATTTTTTTATTGGTTTCATTTTTATGTATTTTTAGTTACTTGTAGTTTTTTCATTCTTATGGGGAAAATGGGAGGTTAAAGATGAGTCCTTGGAAAAACCTGGTGAGGGTTTTGACCTGAATGGGCAGCGAAGATGTTGCGTTGTTGGGTTGGGTTTTTTTTGGGGGGAGGGGGGGGGGGGGCGGATTTTAATGATCATGTTTGTATGTTCCTTCATGAGGAATATGATTCTGAAGATGACCAAAGAAGTTTATTATAGCTTAAATTTGGGTATGAGGGATTTATGATTTTGTGGGCCATTTTAAGGAATAGCGTATTACTACATCCACAATAAGGAAGTTGTCCTGTATTTGGGGCTTGGGGTTGTGTGTTGTGTGGGTGTGTGTGTCGGGGCCCCTTGACCCCATCAAACCCTATGAATCCCTTCTTCTATTTGATTTCGTGGTATTGTGGGTGTGTGTTTTGTTGTGTGCGTAATGGGGTTGTGGGGTATGGTGGGGTGTGTGTGTAATGTGTGTTTTCTGTGTGTGGTGCGTGCGTGCGCGTGTGCGGGGGGGTTTTCCAAAAGGCAGTTGCAGACGACTATGATGCAGTTCACCCAGACAGACGTTCAGACCCAGCCAAAGCCTCAACCACGACAGACGTTATCCATGCGACGGACGTAAACGCTAAAGAGTCTTCTTTACCGACGGACTTGAAATACACGAAGACGGCACACACTGAGCAGCTTCCCAGCCTGCGACCTTCCCACCCCGGAACACTTCCTGCACAGTGCCCCGAACGCTGAATGCGGCAGTCCACGCACATAGAAACAGGAGAGGGGGGTCACAAAACTCCCCCTACTTGTCTAGAGCTCAAAGACAACAGGAGGAGAAGAGACCAGCAGCGCGAGAAGGTGAAGAAACATCAACAACTGACCACTCCAATGAGGACAGCACAATAGCAGGCCCTGCCCGGGTCAAGGTTGACCCAGCAGACTACGACTACCACTCCTCGGATCAGAAAATAGCACTGACGCAACAGGGTGATGCCGACCAACAGGGAAACAGTACAACCTCAGTGGTGGAAAAGGAGCCAGGGAAAGGGGTAAAAGGAAAAGCGCTGTACACGACCATTCCGCTTACCAGAGCAGGGTACAGTCTCTTCAACAAAACTTTGCTGGATCCTATCACGGACGAGGAGAAGAAAACCCTGTTCAATGAATTGATCAACGAATGGGCGGCCCTTAAGACCCTGCTGGGTATGAGACTGAAGCGAGAGTCTGCTGCTGGTGGTGGTGATGATGATGATGACGACGACAGCCCCAACAGTGACAGTGACGACAACACTGACGACACCGAACTGAGCGCTTCTGGCATGGCGGAGGAAGAAGGTGAGCAATAAGTATCAATCAATATCAGGCATGCCTTGAGTAATGATGATGATCATGATAATAAATGGAACCTACAGAGTGCTATATCTGGTAAAAAAAACAACAACCAAATCGAAGCGTTTGCATTCAACCGTTTCTTACACATGTAACCAGTAAAAATTAACACTTTTAACACATTCACTCACACACACACACACACACACACATAATGATGTCATATCATAGAGGAAAAATAACGAGTGGTCTCACTCTATTCCAGATCAAGCAAATTTGCTTATAGTACTGTCATGGTTTGATTCACAAAGGGGCACTGCCTTATGAAAATGATAGGGATTTGATTTAGTGTTTGTTTCTAATGGCATCCAATATTATATATATATATATATATATATATATATATATATATATATATATATAATACCATTTTTATACGATCAGAAAATACTTCCTCAAGATAGCGGATAATTGACAAAGCTGACACAATTACATTTCTTCTTTTTCTGGCCAAACAAGCCACAGGAAAGTTGCAGCAGTTCTGAAACCGAGACCTGAAATGCAAAGACAGTGTGCCATATTCATCATCATCTTTGTGTTGTTGCACTATGTCCATGCAGCCACACACACACACACACACACACACACACACACACACACACACAACACACACACATACACACACACACACACACACACACACACACACACACACACACACACACATACACACACACACACACAGCTCTCAAAGTTAACCACCAACTTTCTGTTGTATACAGACAAAGCAGATGCAGAGCTGGCTAGGATGATAGAGCAGGATGTGCCAATACCTACACCCAAAAATGGCGTAAAAACCTTGTCAAAGGCTGAACAGCGGGACATTGACGAGATGGCCTACATGCTGACGGACATGGAGCTGAAATAACGATAAAAATCCTAAGAAGGACTCTGCCAAAATTGGCACGAAACTCAACCCGCAACTGGAAGAAGAGAAGGAGTTTGAAGTAGCCAAAAGTGGCAGAAAGAGGCGGAACTCCAGTTTGCAAAAGGGCAAAGGTACTCTGACACAGAAAACGGCCACTGAAATGCCTGATGAAAATGATGTGGTTTCTGCAGGCATGAAAGTGGGCACCGTGGATAACCTGGCAGAAAACGGAGAAAAAAGAAACACAGCATTATTTCAGGGTGATTTCATAAGAAAAGACGGACGACCTGACAATAGTATTCTGCAAAATGTGCAGCACAACAGTCGAAGTGACTCAGCAGGTAATATCCATGACGTTTCTGATGACCATCCCGTGCTTTATGACAAAGATAGATTCACAGGTCAGAACTCTGAGGACAGGAAAAACCGTTCACTGAGGGACGACAGTGACTGGTCAAACGAAAGACTGGCAGGAAACGAAGTGTCCAAGGGCTTTCATGTCATCAAGAGGGACTCTGCAAAACTAGACCCAAAAGGCAAACAGCCTGGAGCAAAGAGCATTCCTGGTGATGGAGATGGGGAAGGATCTCAAGACCTTCCATTGACTATCATTGTTCATGACAAAGAGGACGTTGAGTTGACATTGCCCATGGAAAGCAAAGGAAAACGAATCAACAGCAAAGAGAAGAGCATACAACGCAATGTACTGGACATTTTGAGAGCCATAAACAACTCGAACAGAAAACATAATACACTAACAAAAGCTGCATTTGTTAAACACCTCAATAGGGGCAACAATCCAGACTTAGTCAACGCAGCACACACATCTACGTTAAGCGAGAGAAAATAAAAGCAACAGTGGGTTAAACAAAAAAGTAAGAAGAAAAGACACAAATTCTCTAATCAGTAGTCAGGGTAAAACATCAATAACCAACTACACACGCAGATGTTAACTAGTCAAACATTCATAATTGATGGAAAAGGTAAGAAAACAGCAAAACGGATCAGTTTAGCAAGCCACCTGAATGCTTCCAGAGCTGACAATACTGAAGACAACTCTCGCAACCACAAGAGGGACATCAGACATGCCAGCAACGCAGGCCTGATGCAACCCCTGCAAGTCAAACGTGGCGCTGGTCATCAGGCTAAAGAAATAAAGAAGAGGGAATCGAAACAAAACAGAAACGAGGAAAACATCCAAACATTTTCAGGTCAGCCTGTCTCTGAACTCCATGCAGCCATGAATAACACAGGCGCAATCATGGCCAGAAAACAGTCAAGTCCGGAGACTAAGAATCGTTCTGGCATGATCAATGGCAATGGTGACACAGGCATTCAATTGCCAAAGGCTGGGAGAGACCTGAACAGCCTCAATTATCAAATCGCAAAGGCTACGACGAAAAACATCAGGCCTGAAGTCATGACAGCCCTTGTGGAGGAAGCCGGCCACACCAACCAAGACATTGCTGGAACACACAGCATGAATACTGATTCTGTCAGTGAGAACGAGCATCTCCAAAGATTTGGATCCACTGGCAATGATAACACAAATAACAGTATGGCAAAATATAAAAGTAAACATTCTGAAAACAAAAATAATGCAACCATCCTTCGTACCCATTTGCATCCTCCAGATCAGATGATGTCTGACAACGATGACTTTCCGATGAAAGTGCAAAATAAACTGGTTAAACAATACAGGAACAAACCAAACCATATAAAAGAAGCATCTGACATGGAACCAGATACCAAGACAGACCTGGAGGACACAATACTGATAAGTAAAGAAGACCCCACAAATCAGACGGATCAGATCCTAATAAATCAGTCAATGTACACAAACGAACTCGATTCCAGATATCAACACCCTCGTGTTGTGGGTGTATTCGATCAATTCAAACAGGAAACAAAGTCAAACAAAGCAATACCAGTTAAGAACAAGAAGTCCTCATCTGATGATCCAGATGCAGCTGAAACGACAGAAACTAACGAACATGCGGAAACAGAAATACACACTGTTGGTATCTACAGTGGAAAAGATCAGCACCATATGCTGAAACGCAACGCCAAGAAAAAGAGGAAAAAATCTAAAAAAGCTAAAGCACCATTAAAAATCCGAGTTAAGGACAAGCCAAGGCCCAAAAAGAAAGCAGATTCTGCCGAAGAAGAGTTACAGGGATCACCCAAAATTGATGACGAGAAAAAGGCCAAAAAGGCCAAAAAGGGTAAAAAGGGTAAAAAGGGCAAAAGCAAATCTGATAAAAAGGATGACCCACCAGATCAAGATTCAGGTCTTCTGAACAAAATCTATGAACACGTCTTAAACATAGAAAAAATGCTATCTGAAAAAGGTGGCAACCCAACACTGGGTGGCGGCGGAAATAATCTTGGTTTAAAGACTAAAGAGGTCACGAAAATACGAGCGCAAAGTATCATCGAATCTGAACCGAAACTAAACGCTTCAGATGAACTAGGACTAGGAAGCACATCTGATAAGTCACTATCAAAACCAAATAAAAAGAACCAAAAAAAGAAGAAGGGGTCAACCGATATGCAGGACAAATTAGGAAGTATGGACGAAGAATCCCCAAGTGAGAAAAGCAGCGAAGATGGTGGAGAAGAACAGACACTTGACATGGAGGGACTGGGATCCAAAAAGAAGAACAAGAAGTCTAAGTCAGGCAAGAAAGGTAATGATCTAGGAGGGGACGGACTAGGCTTATCCGACAGCTCAGACATGGGCGGTTTGGGAGATGGTGGACAACTCAAGGAAGATGAAGACTCTAACACCAAACCTGGAAAGAAACCTTCCCTAGGCGGTGATGATGAAGAGACCGATCCCATGAAACCGAAAAAGGGAAGTGGCGACGCCAAAGGTAAGACCAAGGACGTTACTAAGTCTGTACTTGAGGACGCCTTCGGAACAGGGGAAACAAGCGAGCAGTCTTTTGGGGAAGATTCCGAAAAAGACTCCGACAAGAAACCAAAAGATCTTATGAATGATGATTTGGAGGATGAACTTGGGGCTAAAAAACCCAACAAAAATGCTAAAGCAAAGAAAAAAGGAGACAAGCAAAAGAAGGGGTCAAAGGGGAAAAAAGAGGATAAGCCGAAAAAGAATGTGCAAGAAACGGTAGTATTCCAAAAAGTCCCCCGTGGGACTAAAAAAGTGACAAAAAAGATTGTGGAAGAAGATATCATACTCGAGGACAATAAGCCACCGAAAAAAAAAATCAAAACCTCCCAAAGCAATACCACAAAGGCGCGCGATGATATAGAGCTGTAAACAAACCATTGGAGAAACATGAAATGAGGCGACATCTAAGTTTTGAGGACGTCTGTCTTGTGCAGATGAAAACATATGGGGTAAATGAAAGCCTTGATGGTACAAGGACGGCTCAACAACCAGCTAGATTCAAACATCAGCCAGCGAAGGTGATAGATATTCAAATAAAGAATGTGTTCATGTTTGTACTTGATATCTTTTATTTATTGATTTTTTTGTATTTGTCTTTTTTTTAATGTCACTTCACGGCAAAAGGTATTAAAGTGTTTTTTTGCCAAACTAACGGGCATGAAATATTGTTGTACGTATTTTGAAAATGATAAAATTTGCAATCAAATGAAAAAGTGTCTGAATGAAATCTGTCTGTCTGTCTCTGTCTCTCACTCATGAAGACTCTCTAGATAAGAGTATGTAATCACCATGACTAACCAGCCAATTGTCCTTTGGACTGTATGAGGCCACTTTCGAGGTAAACTGTATGTTTTTGTCAAGCTACAGAGCTAAACTGCTTCCAAAACGAATGCCCAGGCCAGGTAAGCCTCTAATCAAACAAACACGCTAGCTACGCTCATAATATCCACGCAACTTTGTATTTCTGATGCAGTTTCAAGATGTGATCATTTCCAAAGTAGAATAACTCATATTATAATGCATTTGCGCCTTTCCCAGGCTAAAATACCCTGAGGTCAATCAGAATAATTCAGCACTTTTACTTCCTCATCCCACCTCAGACCCGTATACTGTGCACGCTGGATGCGTGTAGGATTGTTTCAGAGTATCTTTCCATTATAGAATCAAAGGAGTCCCATAACCTATAAGGTTGTAGGGGAGCGAGGCGTCAGAGACCTCAGTTCTCTACAGGCTAGCATATTGAGGGAGGCGCCCTATCTCTTTATCGCTGCTTTACCTTCTCTGACCCTAAAGAGGGCAGGTACCCATTTGCAGCTGGGTGAACCGGGGTCTGTACTGAAGCCAAGGCGCGCAAACGGTCATTCAACTTGTAAATATAAGCCACGCTCGACGCTGCTTAATTTGGCTGGGGAAAAGCGAGTTCTCCAACCACTGAGCTATCCCGTCCATTATTATACAAAGCCATATTCCACTTCAGAAGAGTTTTTTTTTTTTCTGTTTTTTCTCCTCCCTGAAAGGAAAGCGCAGGTTGTAATGCGATGAGCTTGTCATGACTAAAGACAGTTTCAACATAACCTTTTAAAAGCATGGTCAGCCTGTTGGCAATTAGTTTACGTCTATAACTGACAAAGCTTTTAAGCCTGGGTCTAATAGGTATTAATGTTGACTGTACAGGAATCCTGACAGCAACGTACGCAAGGGTTTGTTTGATCAACTGCTGGTAGCTGATCACGGATCCATTAATTAAATTAGCTTCTTTGGTAGGGGAAAAGCTGCTATAAACCGTCAAGGGCTCAGTGTGTGTGTGTGTGGTGTGTGTGTGTGAAGAGCAAAGGGCAGACTACAGCATCACCTTCATGTAAGAGACTATAGTGTTTCACCTTAAAAGGGACCTCATCTTGGGGTTCTTTCTTTCTTTCTTTTTGGTGGTTGTTAATTAGTATGTTCAGTTATTATGATGGCCTATTTATATCATGTCTAAAAACCGTTTAAAAAAAATTATTATTTTTTTAATTGATTCTTGCCATATGTTTTTTTCTTTCTATTTATTGATCCATATTTCCCCAAGTCAGAATGCAGCTATGTTAATGGTTGACCAAAAAAAAAAATTGCATACAAAATTTATCACCATTGGTGAACCTTGGAGTTCTAGCCAAGAAAGGGTAAAAATCCAACTCATTCCGTGGAGTTCATTATAAATGTAAAAAAAAAAAGAAAGAAAAAAAAAACCCAAACAACCCCCCCCCCCCCCCCCCCACACACACACACACACACAAAACAACAAAAAACCACCAACAAAAAAACCCTCAAACATTCCCCAAAACAAACTCAATAACAAAAAGCAAACAAAAAGGAAACGAAATAACAACAACAATAACAACCACCCATTCTACAGCTATGTTAACAACAACCACCCATTCTTCAGCTATGTTACCAACTAGGAGTTATGTTCTTGGTTCCACACACCCCAGGCCAAAAGCTTCACCAGTCCCTTATACTGCTATATGATTTTAAATGTTTTGTTGAGATTGTTTTCATCCATAAAAAACTCTGTCCCATAACAACCTCTACTCTCATTGGAGGAACAAAAACCCCCCCCCCCCCCCCCCCCTCTCTCTCTCTCTCTCTCTCTCTCTCTCTCTCTCTCTCTCTCTCTCAGTACTTTCAGGCTTCCCCCGCCTCTCCTTTCACTTTCTTTCCAATCTCCTTACTTTCAACCTATTCATTCATTATTGCCACCTTTCTTCCAGAAGAAGCATGGGTCACAAGGATATATGTATGCACATTGTTTTTAATACTCTGCATGCTCAAATGCACATTTGGGTATTAAAGTCAAAATCAATCTGCACAAAAACTGATGAGATGCTGGGAATAACCTGTATCTGTAACTCTGCAGGCACCAAAGAGACTTAACTCATAGAATCTTGGTGAGAGCCATAGTGTAGATATTGATTCTCTCACTACAAGGTCTATCAACAGGAAAAAGCATATTGAGCGAGGAACAACAATAAAGATGCTTACTCTTGAAAATTTTCATTTGGACACAATAAAACAAAACAGGAAAAAAAAATCACAAAACGGGAAAACTTTATTGTTTGCAGCAAAGTGCTTACTATGAACAGAATGGCAAAATCATCACATAATCACTAGTGGCAGAAACGTGCCAACATCTGATAAGCACAACTAGTTACACTAGATGAAATTGTCATTCAGTGGACTGTCCTAGTCAACACCTAAATCTAATCATTAACCATTTTATATGTTTATGGTACAGCCCAGCCTTCTGGACATGCCAACATAGTATGAACAACTGTAACTTGTGTACATTTTCAATATCAACATGAATAAGATACTATGACATACTCCACAGACTTCAGAGACTCACCAAGGAGAAAAGGGACTTGATAAACAAACAAAAAAGAAAACATTAGGAAAGACAGAATAAAATATTTAGAGCTCTATTTGACGCATATCCACTTCCCAAGGACACAATGCAACAAGCAGATTATCCTATCATTCAATTACACAGCATACATCAAGAAATAAACTGAACAGATGATCCACCCACTGCATAATCCTAACGTTCATTTTCATCACAACAATTCTTTATAATTATGCTACAGATCAACAAACAGCCTATGCCATCCATATCCAGTTTAAGTACAGATCGAGATAAGTTTTCTTTTTCAATATTTTAAACCAACAGAAGAAAATTCTGAGTCCAGCAGAAACAACCAACAATGGCAGAGAAGCATGCAGACAATTTTGGATACAAAATAATGAATAAACACTGTAGTGACACAAAATAATGAATAAACACTGTAGTGACAATATAATTATTAAGACTCCAGATTACCTAATTTCTCAAACTGGAAGTGCCAAGTGGCAAAATAAAATTACCATTTATTATCAAAGTATGAATCATTGAACAATGATTCAACATTTGTGATAAATGTATTTTTAAAAAGTTGACTCCAAAACATTCTAAACCCAAAACTACATCATACAGTTAAAATTTGTCCCCAAAAAATCCTAAATTGAAATTGGCAACTCTTTTTTTCTTTTTCTTTTCAAAAGCCATTTTTATTCAGAACACATATATCTTCTATCCAAACATACACACATCCATACATGCCCCTCCTGACTGTACTGCTTTCAGGGTTAACTCAGCCACTACCCTGTTTCATACAGCGAGATCAGCACAAGCTGACAAACATCATCTGTCCATCTCTGACTGCAATCGACTCAGGACCTCTTCTCTAGACAGCCCCCCTGATACCACAACCGACTTGTTACGAGACCTTGATCCCTGAAGCAAACAACAACCAAGAAAACCACTGTATCAGTTGCTGGAGAACAACAAAGGCTTATCACAGATTTTATATACATGTATGAAGATTGATAGCGGCAGCCTACAGACTGGTTAAAAGGTACAGAAGGTCATATCTTAAATCATGAGTTAAGTTTTCACACAATCGCAGCAAACAATTCTGGGACCAAACACTTCAGAAATCTGAAGATAAAATATAAAAACAAATAACTAAATAACAGACACAGCTCTGTCATGCTTAGCTAGGTACCAATATAAGCAATAACTGATAAAGGAGCTAAAAATGCTAATTGGATAATTATGTGATAGATCTGTGAAATTTGTACAGAGAATGCGCATCTTGTTTGCTTGTTTGCTTTAATCAGGAGCTGTAGGATGTATTCTTTAAAGTCAGTGTGAAGACACTCTTTTTGTTCTCTGCACAGACAGAGTGAGAAAAAGGAAGAGAGAGAGAGAGAGAGAGAGAGAGAGAGAGAGGATGTGTGTTTCAATGTGTATATTTCACTGAGATTTGTGCATGCACACACGTGCGCGCACACACACATGTGCGATTACCTCTATAATATCATTTATAAAATCTGGGTCTTTGTGAAACATATCATGTACACTAGTGATCAACAGTGATGAAGAAAGGTAACTAACCAAACTATCAACTACAAACATGCACGCACGCCATAGTGATTGAGCATATTATTTTGGTATTTAGAATGTTAAATGGACACTGACTTGACTCAATCATCTTTGAGAACCATCAATGCATGCAACATAAACTTGCATAAGTGTCATTGAGCAGAAGCAGAATCATGATAAAGCTGGTAAAACACCATCCTTTACAACCTTTTGATTCAGATGGACCACTCCAACATGTCCGCTTCAACCTTTCAGTACGAAAATGACAAACTGCCAGACTAACTATTCAAAAGGTATGAATGGGAAAGAATGCTGTGAGTTCCAAGGTTTCACTCCAGTCATGTACACAAGGCACACTTGCTTGCCTGTGCAACCAGGTCAAAAGCCTAAAGCTGAGTGTTAATCGGCTGGAGGATGTAAAGTGTGTAATCTATTGATATTTGAAAAAGAACACGACCTATCCCAAATGATCTAGACACGTCATACCACACGAGTAATGTAAAAGATGTATGTTTATGATGGCAAACGATCTGTTTGGCATCATTTTGGTTCTGAAATCTCCTGGCTGAACAGGAACCTTGCACACTCTACACCACTACTAGCTCATGGGACAATATCATGTAAGACAAAAAGGAATCTGCAGCGTAGGAGAAAAGACTTCAGAAATGTACTTGTGAAGTCGAGAATGATGGTGAGTTTGCATATTGACACTATCCCTACATTACAGGAGAGAACCTGTCTTTCCCAGCACATGTGCACTAAGCACACTGGTGTGCTACGGTAACCCAGTAGTAGGTGATACGTAGGAAAGGGCTAGTAGAAAATTGGTTGCCCAAGAGCAGGTTACCCATGGTAAAGGAGTCCCATAACCTATAAGGTCGTAGGGGAGCGAGGCGTCAGAGACCTCACTTCTCTAGGGCCAGCATATTGAGGGCGGCGCCCATCTCCTCTCCCTCGCTGCTTTACCTTCCCTGACCCTAAAGAGGGCAGGTACCCATTTACAGCTGGAGAAAAGGTTAAAATGACAGACACCAAAGCCAGTTTCCAAATATACTGCATGTTGCACTATTCAAAGGTGTGTCCCAAAAAACTGTTCATATCGATTGAATACATAATGACACATGCCCTTTATTTTTTGTGATATGTCAATCATACACAACTATATACAAGTGGCAATTATGTGCTGTGACACTATAAGCGAAGGGAAGCAACAAAATTCACTGTGTCACAATTCATTTCTGAATCAAACATGAAGAGACGCCATAATCCACGCAACAACCTCTGCTGGAATATGGAAATAAAAACACGTTCTGAAGGCATATGCTAATGAGAACCTAAAAGTGTAAAGGCCTAGATATGTTGTGCACTTTTAACTAGACCTACAATCTTAGTTGACCCATTAAAGCCACACTCAATTGTTTTGTTCCTTTTTCCCAACAAGCACAAAACGTCAAACGGCTTAGGTTTTCATAGTGAAGTCCTTGTAGGAACAAAAAATTCTCCTAGGAGACTCAAGATATATATATATATATATATATTATTATATGTTTCTTAGGGTATGCAGATTAACATATGGGTCACATGTCTGTAAGTGAAAGCCAAATTGTGCATATATGGATACTGAGCTCACTTGCAGTCCTGAACATCAGCATACATTGAAAAATGTGCTGTCACATGTTAAAACCTTGATAAACGAGCATGATGTAATACCTTTCAAGATAATATTTCACTGTCTAAAAATTAAAAAACAAAACAAAGCTGTTTCCACATCCTGAATTTTTTGCTGTGCTAAATGTCTGTAACACTGTAAGAATATGTATGTTTAGTTGCTTACCTTTAGATCAGTTACCAAAACGGTCTGGGGTAAGTCAGTTCACACAGACTAAATTTTATTTTTAATGCAATGCATTGCAGGACATACAGCAGTTCTAAACAAATTTCAAATTCCCAAACAAACAGGACACATTTCATACATTATAAATGCATCACACACAAATGAAATTAAATTATGCACAGATACATGTTTTAACATGACACCTCCATCCATGATAAATGGTATATAATACACAAGTTAAAAAGAACAGAAAAAAGAAAACACGTAAGTGGATTAAAAACAATGACAGACCTACTAAAGGCTTATCATACATGATACATGTATCCATGGGTCAAACAATGTCACACAAATGCTGACAGGGATGGATCACAGGATGACTCTGAACTAACGAGCACTAAGAATTCATAATATATTTTGAACCTACAGGAACTTGTGAGTTTTTACAGATGAACATTGACTCTGGTGATAAAGTCAAGCTTCCTTACCTTTTCCAAAGACAGATCTGACTTGCGAAGTTTGAGAACGCTGGCCAGGTATCGGACAAGCTCTGTGTTGGCTTCACCATCAACAGGCGGCGCTGCTATCTGAACTCCCACTCCTTCCACGCTTAAGTCTGTCATCAGACAGAAAGACACAGATGTACATGTATACAAACAAATACTGGCCCTAAAATAATTGGGTATGTAGAAAGAAAATAAAATCATTCATGAGACTGAGATCTTTAAAAGGAGGCTTTATAAAAAAATTTAATTTACTTTGTATGCTTTGGCTTAAGCTGTAACATATATTTATATATGCATCAGTAATGCACACACAGACACACACACATATATGCTTGGGCTTAGCTATAACATACATGTATAAATGTATAACATACATGTATAAATGTATAACATACATGTATAAATTATAGTTCACACACACTCACATGTATGAATCTACATACACATGGGGACTGGATGTAAAAAAGCACGAGCACTTATTCCATTATCCTTGAAATAAAAGAATGTTTTTAAAAATAAATAAATAAACAGTAAAACACACACACACAACACACACACACACACACACACACACACACACAGGGTGTTAACTAGTACTATTTGAGTATTTGATTACTCAACTGACCAGTAATAGAGTTATGTTTGGCCCCAGGTTTGGCAAGGATTTTGATGGTGATGGTGCTGTTAGTGTTCAGCTCCACAGGACTTGCTTCTGCTGCTGCTGCTGCTGCTCCAGATGTGGATGTTTTAGTACTCTAGACAAACAAAAATGAGTTTATGTAATGAATTCTATTGACAGATAAATGAAGAAACTCAAGTAATTTTTCAGGGGTGTGATGGGGTGATAAGTTTGAATCCTATGATTTCATCATCTGGGATTTTTCCTCCTCGTACTTTGATACAGCACCAATATCTTGAACCCCCCCCCCCCCCCCACCTAACATGCAAGTTTAGAAAAAAACAACTTTAGGAAAGTACTGGATTTCACTTAAGGTAAATTTATTTCTGAATTAACTTGAAATAACAGAATATTTGTCACCAAATAGGCAAACACCTTCTAATAAAAGTAATAAACACACACACTGTGTGCGTGCACATGTGTACACACACACTGACACAGTTCACACACACACACACACCACACAAGCAAACAACAAAACAAGCAAATAAACAACAAAACCAATCTTACACCTTGATAATAAACCTTTCAAAGTCTAAAGATTGTTTATCGATTTTACAAATTTATACTACTGGATACTCATCATGCCAATAATATATAAACATGCATGCATACAATTTACAAAGGATCTTATCATCTTCTCTCTTTTGCACATACATGTATACATGCGTATTACACATTCGTTCGTGTGTGCGAACCCCACACCTTCCCACCAACACACACACTGTATGTATATGCGCGCGCGCACACACACGCACACACAGAGTGGTACACACACAGTGGCTCGCGCGCACACACACACACACACACACACACACACATTAGCATAATATGTTGTCAGATCAAAGCTATGAACCAGAAAAAGAACAAACCTTTGATCGATCAACAGGGTTCACTTTTTACCTGATTCTGTTTCTTGCTCTTGGGCATCTTCGATTGCAAAGAAGTTTCACTTGTGACAAAACATGCCTTTTCTGGCAAACTTCTAACGAAACAAATCCTGCTAACAGCAGCTCTAGTGAATCGAGCATGAAATCGAATCATCGTAAGAGCAGAAGAACATCGATTTTTTGCCCATCCATTCCATCTGTTACCAGGAATTACCACAGTACCAGGACAAATATTTCATCTCTAACTTTCATTTCTACATCAGGCTGTATTTAATGAGTTATGTCCCCTGAAAGACAGTAGAACTACTAATTACCGAAATGTAGCGTACAAATCCCTACTAAAAGAGTAAGGATTTGGAGACATCTTTTTAAAAAGATGATGAAAAGCGTACGATGTTGTTATTGGTCATTTTCCTTGCAGCACATTATAGATCATCGTCAAATTATTGGCTTCATTTATTTAGAGTGATTTTTGTAGTAGCTTATAGAGATTTTTCTTATCACATTACTTTACCCTACCTGACAAATGAGCTTGTTCACGACAATGATTGCCGAAAAGAACTAATCATCATGGCGGCTTCCCTGATCAAGCATGTGTCCAGAGTTCGGTGAGAAATTTGTTTCGGTTTCATTGTTTGAGAACTCGATGTAGGGAAGAAAAATGCTTTTGACTGCAAAGGCATAGAAGTAGGCTGCTTTTATAAATGGTTCATATATTAAAGAAAAAAGCGTTGATTTAAAAAAAATTTTTTTTATTTTAAAAAGTCTCTCTCTCTCTGAGTCTCTCTCTCTCTCTCTCTCTCTGGCTCTTTTCTCACTTCCTTTTTCTATGTGTTTACCCAACTTTTAATTTCCATTCGGTGTTTACTTATTTCTCCTTTCTAAGTTTTCTTACAATTTTACCTTTTTGGACTTTTTGTTATTGTTTTTTCTTTAAAAATTTAATTTTTTGTATTTTGGGGAAAAGGGGGGGGGGGGGGGGGGGGGGGGGGGGGGGGGGGGTATCTAGGATTTACTATTAATACGTTTTATTTGTTTTTGTTTGGGTTCCTTTTTTTTTTTAGGGGGGGAGGGGGACAGAAGACAAAAAACAATTACAACAAAGGGAAAGACCAGTTATGCTACGGGGGGGGGCAATGGTCATTTCATTTGTTGTAAATGTATTGATTGTTTTTCTGTCTTATTTTTGATTGTTTTTTCTTGGGCATTATTTTCATTGTTTTTTTCTTGCTTTATTTTGCTCCTGTGCCCTTGAGAAATATGGGGCTACATGGGTAAATTGATATTGGGGTTTTGGGAGATAAAGGGTTATAAAATATTGTTGGGGATTATTTTATTCTGGTTTTTCCCCCAAGATTGCACTTCATAGGGGGGTAATATAGTGGCCTTTCAAGTTTCTCTTTCTGTACTTAACTAGGGGAATGATCTATCACAGCAACAGTGGGGTTTTCTATATTAATATAATTTAAAATGTTATTGTTACTGGATTTCTTCTAGTTTGTTCATTGAAGCTATTATTTACCAGTGTTCAGAAAACATATTGAAACATTATAGAATTTGTGAACAAAGAGCGGGTTAGTTCATTTTTTAAGCACTTAACTTTTTTTGTTGTTGACAGCGGGAGCTCTGTTCTGAACCGTGACGTCAAGCAGTTTGGTAAACAGTACTTGCAGGATGGTTGAAACATTAAAGAATTTGTGAACAAAGCCAAGGTCGGATTAGTATGTTATTGAAGTAACATTTGTTGTTGTTGACAGTGTGAGCTCCGTGCTGAACCGTGATGTCAAGCAGTTTGGTAAACAGTACTTGCAGGATGGTTGAAACATTAAAGAATTTGTGAACAAAGCCAAGGTCGGATTAGTATGTTATTGAAGTAACATTTGTTGTTGTTGTTGTCAGTGTGAGCTCCGTGCTGAACCGTGACGTCAAGCAGTTTGGTAAACAGTACTTGCTGGATGGTCAGGAGGAAACCTGCTGGAACTCAGACCAGGTCAGAGTCAGAGTGTGTCATCAGGGTTCATTTAGAATCGATCAGTCCTTAAAAAAGAATCCCCACAATTTACTTGATTACAGTCACGTTTAGTGATCATCTCAGCATGACCCTTTTTTTTTTATTTTTTTTTACATTGTATGAACTCTGATAAACTGTAAATATGTTTGTCTATCGGGGTCGAAAGATGCCTCCAAAAAGCAAGGAGGCAGCTGCTTTTTGGAAAGTGGGCAAAATTTGATTATAGTGGAGATGCTTTCCCACATAATCCCCACTCTCTTTGGCCCAGTGGCATAAGGACAGGGCAGCGTTGGAGATGTTTTCCAAAGGCCAGCCCGCCCCAGGGCTGCAGCACATAAGACTGTGCGAGTCCCAAACCTCCTAGTCAGAGAGTCATAGTCGATAACTAAAGACTAAGCTGTAAAGTGGAATTCCATGAGTGGGAAAGCCACTGGTCATACAGCCTCTCACTTTGCTGTTGCCCCCAGCGTCAATGGTTTAATCAAGAACTGTGATAAAGCCCAGGCGCTGACGGCAGAACTAAAAAAACAAAATCAAGCAGGTTGTTTGTAAAGGTCATTGTGATAATGCTTGGATAGTATTTTGTTTTGTTGTTCATCCGGCTTCAGCATCTTGTTAAATTGTTTGTCTACGAACAGGACCTTAATCTATAGTCCCTGAAAGACTTTCTTCAGGGGAATGAAGTCAGTTCCAGTGTTAACTCCAGAAGAAATATCTCCTCAAGCAAATGGTGAAACGCTAGTTTTGTATTTTAATTATGATAAACTTTTATTTATATCCACGAGGACTGCAAAACCAGACTGCATTGTAAATGAGTGGTTACTGTAGGCCTGGGTTTCATAGTCTAGTCTCCTCACCCATGTCCACATTTGTGATTGTATAAATTGTTAAATTGCATTTACTCCCCGGGATGGTGTAGGGGTTGTGTTGTGTGTGTGTGTGTTGTGTGTGTGTGTGTGGTGTTGTGTGTGGGGTGTGTGTGTGTGTGTGAGTGAGTGATTTTGTGGGGTCCTTGAAATAAAAGTCTTTTGAAGTCTAAGTAAAAAACATTCTTGTAATAACCATGTTTCATTGTTTGTGCTGGTTAGTAAATAGATAAGAATTAATAAATAAAGCAGTAGCTTTGTTTGAATAATTTTCCCACTGAATTAAACTGAATCAAAATATTTGCTGGTAAGAAAATAAAAAGATGTTATATTTAGTTAACCTTTTCCCTACAGGTAACCTGCTATTGGGTAACCAACCATCTACTAGCCCTTCCCTATATATATATATATATATATATATATCACCCACTACTGGGTTACGGTAGCCTACAAATACGCTCAGTGCATGTGTGCTGGGAAAGAGGGGTTGTCTCCCTTAACATAGGATAGTGTTAAACTAAGCAACAGTCGCATTGTATAGTTTTTCCAACTGAACTTTATAAAAAAAACACCTCATGCAATAATATTGAACTTTGTGTTTTTCACTGATCTTCAGGAGCTAACCCAACGTTGTCTCGCATGCAGGGAACTTCAGGAGCTAACCCAACATTGTCTCACATGCAGGGAACTTCACTTCAGGAGCTAACCCAACATTGTCTCGCATGCAGGGAACTTCAGGAGCTAACCCAACATTGTCTCACATGCAGGGAACTTCACTTCAGGAGCTAACCCAACATTGTCTCGCATGCAGGGAACTTCAGGAGCTAACCCAACATTGTCTCGCATGCAGGGAACTTCAGGAGCTAACCCAACATTGTCTCACATGCAGGGAACTTCAGGAGCTAACGCAACATTGTCTCACATGCAGGGAACTTCACTTCAGGAGCTAACGCAACATTGTCTCACATGCAGGGAACTTCACTTCAGGAGCTAACCCAACATTGTCTCACATGCAGGGAACTTCAGGAGCTAACCCAACATTGTCTCGCATGCAGGGAACTTCACTTCAGGAGCTAACCCAACATTGTCTCGCATGCAGGGAACTTCACTTCAGGAGCTAACCCAACATTGTCTCACATGCAGGGAACTTCAGGAGCTAACCCAACATTGTCTCACATGCAGGGATCTTCAGGAGCTAACCCAACATTGTCTCACATGCAGGGAACTTCAGGAGCTAACCCAACGTTGTCTCACATGCAGGGAACTTCAGGAGCTAACCCAACGTTGTCTCACATGCAGGGAACTTCACTTCAGGAGCTAACCCAACGTTGTCTCACATGCAGGGAACCCCCCAGTTCATCGTCTTGGAGTTTGACACGGCGGTGAAGGTGTGCGAGGTGGTGATGCAGTTCCAGGGTGGGTTTGTGGGCAAGGACACCTGGGTGGACTACAAGGACTGCAGTGCGGGGGACAAGGGTACCTTTGTCAAGATGGCTGACATCTACCCTGAAGACATCAATGCTGTGCAGATATCCTTTTGAACCCTTGGGTTGAAGAATTGTGTGGTGCGTTTGTGTAGTAGCATGTGTGTGGATGTGTTGTGTGTGTGTGTGTGGGGTGTGTGGTGGAGGGGGGGGGCAAAGTTAAAATAATCTATATATATAACTATCTATATATACTATATCTATATACCTCCTCACCTCTCCTAATTTTTTCCCCCAAATTTTCTCTCTCTCTCTCTCTCTTCATTCTTATAATATTATATATATAAATTGTTGTGTGTGACTGTGTGTGTGTGTGATTGCTTATAGAGTGGGTGTGGTGTGTGTGTGTATTTAAACTAGTATCAATTATCCTTAATTGTATTATTATATATGAGTTGTGTGTTTGTTGTGTGTGTGTTGGTAGGGTACTTTAAGTAGTGTAAACAGTAAAACAGGTGTTGAGAATCAGAACATGTGGTTTATAGTACAAATTTTAGTAATAAGAAAACTTGGCTGTGTGATTGTAATGAAGAACGGCTGCACCATTTTCAGTATAAACAGAACCTGAGTTTATGTTTGGCAGAATTTCCCTTTTGAATTTCACAGGTTTCCTTTTGAAGCTACAGTGCCCAGCACCGTTATGCGCATTTATGTTCGCACCAGTTTCGATTTTTATGGGCGCAAACACAACTACAAATTAGACATCCTGGAGAGACAACATGAGTCAAGTAGCAAACTTGTGTGGGGTGGTATACATTATAAACTCTGCTTAAATCTACCAAAGTCATGGGCTCAGGACTCCTGGTGAGGAAAGCAGTTTGTGTAGGTTATTTTTGAAAAGGAGGAACACTGATGGAAGGAAAAGATGTTGCAATAATTCAATTGTATGATGTGACAGTTTGATCACAGTGCTGGAAGACAAAGGTTGATTTAGAATTTAAAAATTTTCAGCTTCTCAAGGAAAGATCTGCATGTTGGAGAAAGAACTTGTACATTTCATTCTGCACTGCATGTCTTTTAGACATGACGATTGATGCTGTATGCATTTCCAGAGATATTGGGGGATAAGTGTAACTATGTAAATAAGAGAAGGAAAACTCAAGACAAGAGAAGGGAAAAAAGGGTGGAGTGGGATGGGATAGGATGGGGTGGTGTGTGATTGTGTGTGTGTGTTTATTTATTTATTTATTTAATGAAAAAACATTCATTTATTTATTCTTTTATATGGAATAAGCACTCATTAAACCCATGTGTGTATTTATTTTTTCATCTATGTTATTTAATAATTATTTTATTACTTATTTCAAGGATAATAGAATAAACACTCAGTGCTTTTTCTACATCCAGTCTCCTGTTTATACAGTTTTTTTTAAATTTTTCATCCATTTCCCATCAGCACACAATGGCCTGCCCTTCCGAAAAGTGGAACGGGTTTCATCGTGTGCATAAGATGTTCTGTGTGCGTTCACACACAGGACCTTGGTTTACAGTCTCATCCAAAGGACTTTTAAGAGGAGTGGAGTCAGCATTGGTTTTAACTCCAGAGGAAAAACCCTCTTGAATGAGATTCGCAGATCACGAGCGCATCATTCCAACCACCAAGCTGTCCTGTCCCCCTGTGTGTGTGTGTGTTGATGTTTTGTGTGTAGGTTTGTTTCCTAACAATATAGTATGAAATCAAATGATTTGAGTGCATGATTACTGTGTATGGTTCCACCCCAACTGTGTTATCCGTTCCTGAGTGGTTTGTCTGCTGGTCTGTTAAAAGGAGTAATTTGAATGGTTGATGTGCTACATGATGTGTGACATTTGATTGAGAGTACTCCAAATGGGAAAAAATATCACAGCAGTGCTATCTCCTTGTCGTATGCTTGTGATGAGGAGAATAAAATTGTGTTTGTGATAACACGATTTTATAAGCATGTGTTTTACAGTTTAAGAAAGACCTTTGAATTGTATCTCCTTTCTTTCTTTTTTTTCTTTTTAAATTTTTTTATCATCTCTTTCTGCTGCTTTTCTTTTTCTTTCTCTTTTGTTTTTTGCTGTTGTTTTTCTTGTGTTTCTTTTTCCATCCTTCCCTCTTTGTTTTTTGCCATTTCTTCTTCATTTCTGTTTGATTGAGCGAGGGATGGATGGATGGACTTTTTAATATGCATTTTTATCAGTTAATATTTTAGGTAAGATTCTTACCACAAGATAAGTCTGTGTTTCTTTCAGAAAGTTGGTCCCTTGTTTGTGTTAAGAACATTCTTTGCAGTATTAAAAAGTGAAGATGTTCTGATTATCCATAGTTTCGGTTGTCAGGGATTGAGGTGTCGGAGGCCAAAGTTTCTCCAAGTCCAAGGCTCAGCACTCCCTCGCTGCTTTACCTTCCCTGACCCTAAAGGGTTTTACAGCTGTGTGAAGTGGGAGTGGGATGGGGGTGATGATAAATGAGGAACAAGTAGTTTCTGTAATCTTGGAACAAATATCGCAGTGCAACAGCCTGTCTGTGCGAAATTGAAGAGCATGGGGCACAACTGCTCCAATGCTACTCTAAGACGACACAATTGCGTCCCTTTGTATATCATGCAGCAAAACTTTTTTTTTTTTAAAAAGGGGGGGATAACGTTATTTGCACTGTGAGTTGGCTTTTTTATTTATTTTTATAACTGACAAATGGCAAGATTTGTGCCAAACAACGTTGATTTAGTGGAGAAGTCTTGCAAAATTTCAAATTCATTACCTAAAATCACAGACAATAAAAATGTTTATTTTTCAGAGTTAGCAAAACATCAATGACTAGGCTCTGCTTAGAATTTATCATAGAGTCTATCACACACACACACACACACACACTCTTCGAATTAAACTATAACCAAGGTCCGGTATCCAAAGCATGCAGAAAACCTCGCTAACACGTTAAACACGTTCCACCTTTTAGAAGAATAGGCCATTGTGTGCCGGTGGGTATAGTTGATGAAAATTACAAATCTGCATGCACACGGGGCCACCCAATTTTTTTTTAAAGCAACGCATAAAACAATATAGTTAGTGCTGTTTCATTATCCTCTAGATAAAAACACTTGAATTTAAAATGAATAAAGTAAGCCCACTGACTCTGTCTGCCTGTCTGTCACTCTCTCTCTCTTGCTCTGAAAATAAAATTTCGTTCTGTCTGTCTGCTGTCTGTCTGTCTGTCTGTCTCTCTCTCTCTCTCTCTCTCTCTCTCTCTCTCTCTCTCTCTCTCTCTCTCTCTCTCTCTCTCTCTCTCTCTCTCTCTCTCTCTCTCTCTCTCTCTCTCTCTCTCTAGTGATGTATTGGTGATCTGCTGACCAGGGTTGGAATCTCGTTCAAGAGGATTTTTCCTCTGGAGTTAACATCAGTGCCGACTCCACTCTCCCCTAAAGTCCTTCGGATGAGACTATAAACCGAGGTCCCGTGTTCGAATGCACGCAGAACATCTTGCGGACACGTTCAAACCCGTTCCGCTTTTCAAAAGAGTAGGCCATTGTGTTCTGATGGGAATGGATGACACAATTGACGAAACTGCATACACACGGGGACTGGATGAAAAAAGAGCACAAGAGTGCTTATTCCATTATCCTTGAAATAAAAGAATAAAATAAATAAGTAAAATATATATCTCTCTCACTCTCTGTCTCTCTCACTGAAAATACAATTTCGTTCTCTCTCTCTCTCTCTTCTCTCTCTCTCTCCTCTCTCTCTCTCTCTCTCTCTCTCTCTCTCTCATAAATATTCAAGTTGAAATGACTTCACATGAAAACGTACAAACGCTCTCTATGGAAGAAAGAGGTGGTGAGAAGTTCAAAGGCAGACAGGCAGGGAGGTAGGTAGGTATGCGCTGGCCTCCTCTTGAACATAGATTTATGTATGCCCTGACAAGGAGACCCCATAGCGAGAGTTTAGCGACCTTACCGTTCGATAACAAAACTAAGACAGATTTACTGGCATCTCTCTTGCTATTGATCAGTCGAGCGATGTGTGTGTGTGTGTGTTCATTCTCCGACTTGAGTCCAAAGCTCAAAATGGTGATATTTGTGTGTGTTTTTCAGTTTAATGTGTGTGAGAGAGAGGGAGTGTGTGTGTGTGTATTCGTGCGTGTGTTTGTGTGATTGATGAGTCTGTTTATGTGGAAAGCTAACGCTAGTGACGAGTAAAAAAAAAAAAGTTTTTATTTATTTTTTTATTTTATTTTTTTTAAAGATCAGTGGGTCGCTGTTTTGCAGTCAAGTGCGTGAGCCTAAGCCTACAAAGGAGAATGATTATTGATGGTTTTGTTTTTGCTTTGCTTTGCTCAGTATTTGCTGTTCCTTATCCCTCTCTAATTATTTTTCTTTTAAAGTATTCCTTAGTGGTGGTGATGAGAGAGAGAGAGGCAAGGCAAGGCACAGCACATTTCTTTATTTCGAGAATAACGAAGAAGCAGTCATTTGCTATCTTTTTTTGTTCTTAAACATGATCCGCTGACAAAGGACCTCGAAAGAAGACTTGAAGCAGCACAAATGTGGTATATCAGAAGAATTATGAGAATATCATGGACTGAAAAGAAGTCAAACGAAGAAGTGATGGAAATGGCCGGGTACAAAAGATCCCTACTCAAAACCATCAGAAAAAGACAACTACAATTTTGGGGGCACATAAACAGAGCTGATGGGATAGAAAAGCAAATGTTGTGTGGAAAGATTTGTGGTACCAAAGACAGAGGAAGACAACGCACAAAATACACAGACAGTCTGAATAGCTACGCAACGAGGAAAGAATCCCCCAACAGATAA
>CM054147.1:35995310-36010310 GCA_028751875.1 Rapana venosa | reverse complement strand
AAAAGAAAGAAAGAGAGAGAGAGAGAGAGAGAGAGAGAGAGAGAGAGAGAGAGAGAACGATAGAGAGAGAGAGAGAGAGAGAGGAAAAAAGTCTTTTGACCAACAGTATGATGAAATGCGCTGGTGAGGTCTCGGGCACATGCTGGTTATTCTGCTCTAGTTTAGAAAACCATCATAATAATATAATGGCAGAAATGATGAACTTAAATGCGCACATATGCGCGCACAGGCATGCATCCTTCGGATGAGACTATGAACCGAGGCCCCGTGTGCGAACGCACGCAGAACATCTTGTGCACTCGTTAAATCCTGTTCTGCTTTTCGTAAGAGTAGGCCATTGTGTGCCGGTGGGAATAGATGACAGAATTTACAAAACTGCATACACACGTGGACTGGATGTAAAAAAGCCTAAAACGAGATGTGTATAGTGTGTGTGTGTGTGTGTGTGTGTGTAGTGTGTGTGTGTTGTTGTGTGTGTGTGTGTGTGTGTGTGTGTGTGTATAGCGCGCGTGTGTGTGTGTGTTGATTTTTTAAAATTTTATTTCGAGGATAATGGAATAAGCACTCATATGCTTTTTTTTTACATCCATTCCCCGTGTGTATGCAGTTTTGTTAATTTTATCACCCGTTCCCTGAGGTTGTGTGTGTGTGTGTGTATAGCGCGCGTGTGTGTGTGTGTTGATTTTTTTAAATTTTATTTCGAGGATAATGGAATAAGCACTCATATGCTTTTTTTTTACATCCATTCCCCGTGTGTATGCAGTTTTGTTAATTTTATCACCCGTTCCCTGAGGTTGTGTGTGTGTGTGAGTGTGTGTGTGTGTGTGTGTGTGTTGTGTGTGTGAACATGGGGAGGCAGGGGCGCCAGGCACTTATTTACTGTTGTAGGAGATGTATAAGGGGAAAGGGTTGTGTGGAAGGATAAGGTGGGATGCACATGCTTAAAGGTAAAGGTAAAGGAGTCCCATAACCTATATTAAGGTCGTAGGGGAGCGAGGCGTCAGAGACCTCACTTCTCTAGGGCCAGCATATTGAGGGCGGCGCCCATCTCCTCTCCCTCGCTGCTTTACCTTCCCTGACCCTAAAGAGGGCAGGTACCCATTTACAGCTGGGTGAACTGGGGGAACTGTACTGAAGCCAAGGCGCGCAAACGGTCACCCATCCAACTGGTAACCACGCTCGACGCTGCTTAACTTGGCTGGGGGAAAGCGAGTGCTCCGACCACTGAGCTACCCCGTCCCCCCAGCACATGCTTACATCAGCGAAAAACAAAAACGAGAGGGCTCTCAACCAACCCACCTGATTTGTCGTAAACTAACAGGTGTAGCTTTCAAAATTGTCGTAGGCCAAAAAATAACGTTTGCTGATAGCAGGGTTAACATTTGTGTGTGTGTGTGTGTGTGTGTGTGGTGTGTGTGTGTGTGTGTGTGTGTGTTTGTGTTGTGTGTGTGTGTGTGTGTGTGTGTGGTGCTGGTGTGTGTGTGCGTGTGCTTGTGATTTGTTGTGTGTGAACTTTTGTGTGTGTGTGTGCGTCTGTTGTGCAGTGTGTGTGCATGGTGGGGTGTGTACTTGTGCGTGCGTGCATGCGTGTGTGTGCGTGCTTGTGCGTGTGTGTGTGTGTGTGTGTGTGTGCAAACACCGAGTCCAATCTTTGGTATTAGTAGAACTGATAATTTGCCATTTTGTTTCAGCTCCCTATCATTGTGTCTATATGCCGTTGTGTCCACATGTATTCAGACATACAATCCAACCAAACCAACCATCTATCCCTTCCCAAATACTACTCACTTGTTGACACTAATCCTAACTCTTAACCTTAACTTCGATATTAACCTTAGCACCCCCAACAGGTTGACAGAACGGCAGATAGATACCACAATAAAAGCTGATGTGATAATGAAACCCCCCCCCCCCCCCCCCACTTTTTTCGGGGGGTTGGGGGGGCGGGGGGATAAAGAAAAGGGGAAGAGGACGTTTAGAGTTAGGACAACAATTGTCCTAGCTTGTAGAACATTCAAGATTCAAGATTTTCTTTCAAGAAAACTGCACCCACCCCCACCCCCACATAAGGAGTACATGAAATTAAAACGAAACCAAACTTGAAGATGTGGGCTTGAGAAAATACATTACAAGGTGTGGATGACAAAGCGGGGTGAGGAATGGGGCAGTTGGGAGGAGGCAAAGCTCTGTATCAGTAGGACAGGATGTGAAACGTATACATCTCCTTTGCTGTAAGGTGGTGATGGGGCAGGACATACTATTCTACTGAGTGAGGTGACTAAATACATTTTTACCTGGTTAAAATAAAAGTCACGGGGTACCCAAGGCACACGACCAAAAAATTGAGAATTTTTTAAAAGTCAAAATTCTTTATTCCAGAAAAAACCCTCTTTGGGTACATGGAAGTATATCTGCAAAACCCATCTGAATTATTATATCTTGTGGTAAAAGTTGTTTTTGTTTTTTTCAAGTAATCTGAAAAAAGCACATCTATTCGTAAGTCAAACCATGTAGTATTCATAACCACAACAATAATATTTTCCATATTAAACCTTTTGTTTGATCGTAGTCTTTTTTTTATTTTTTTTTTCAATTTCCTTACCAATTTTATTTTGCTTTGTTTTCGAACAAGAGTTGGACTTTTTGCACAATATTGTTTCCTTCAGATAATACTGTTGCTGTTGAAGGTGGTTGTGAAGAATGTGTGCGCGCGCGTGTGTGTGTGTGTGTGTGTTTTACAAGCATAGTTTCTTTAAACTTGTTACGCTTATTACTCAGTTTTTGTTCAGGAATATGTCGATCTTATTTATTTATTGCAAGTCAACTTTACGTAGTAGTTTGAGAAGGAGAATGGGGAGTATTAGATAGAAGTAGAAAAAGTAGCAGCAACAGTAGCGGTGTTAGTGTTAGTAATGACAGTAGTAAAAATCGACTGAGGCCGTTGAAATTACTATAGTATCGGTCATTTATTCGATTAAACACGTCATGCCTTTTAATATGTTTGTTGTAGATGGAGCAGCAGCATCACAAACAGCAGCAGCAGTAGAAGTAGTAAAAACAGTAGCATTAGCAAGCAGTAGGAGTAGAAGCGGTAAAGGATTGGTGATGATAGTAACAGCAGCAGTGGCAGTGGTATCAATAGCAGCAGCAGCTGCAGTTATAAAAATTAACTATCCCAAAACTGCCAATAAACAATCGAACATTCAGTGCATCATACTGGGACAGATTTGATATTCATTATTTTATTCACGTTTGTACAAAATACCCCTCAGTTGAATGAACCGTACCAAACATCCACTTTCTCATAAAACCACGTTCATTCTAACCTAAACCGAGGAAAACGAAACATTTCCGAAAGAACCTCGCTTCAGTTAAATCTGTCATCCACAGCTCATGGTGTATGAGATCATAAAGGAAATATGAACTACGAAATGGTGATTTGGTAGTGACCATAAATGAAATAGTTCTAGTATGCACTGACAATCGAGATGACTACATGCTCAATCTCACCAAGTACTTCACTAGTAAACACGAAGTAACTCGCATACAAACAAAAAACCAAAAGAAGAAATAAAATCTAAGAAAATTTTTTAAAAAACCCACCTCCAACCAATCAGTAACTAGCCAACTAGTGAATCAACCCACCAGCCAATCATCCGACAAGCTAGCAAACCTGCTAACTCACTAGCTAATTAACTATCTAGGTAACTAATTGAATACCGAAACATTTAAGCATCAACTTCGGTACCGCTATGTATTTCAAGTACTAACATGCAACAGATTGATTTGATATCAAATCTCACTTTATAGCTACTAGTAATATCTATTTCAATTTTCATCTATGTATCTATAAACGAACAGTTAATCCCAAACAGTGTCAGAAAAAAAGACTTCATTTCCTAGTGTTTGTTTCACTTTTTGAAGAAGGTACTATATCATATCATGGAATTGTCCATAAACGCTGCAGCATGCTGCACTGTAATCTGTTTAGTCACAGACATGTAGACATCGAGTAGACACATTTCCTCTTCACTGTCCCATTTACTCTATGCCGTTTGTCGTCGCGTGGCAGTTAAATATTGTTAAGATTGACAGGACAACAAGCAATCCATACACAAATCCTGTCCAGATACACACACACACTTACACACAACACACTTACACACACACACACACACTACACACACACACACCTTACCACAACCACACACACACCTTACACACACACACACACACACACACACACACACACACACACACACACACACACACACACACACACACACACACACACACACGCACGCACACACACTTACACACACACATTTCGTAACAGATTTATCCACACACATCAGTCTCCTCTCCTATCATCGTCTCACACTCTCTGCTGCACCTGGGGATCCTGCAGGACATACTACGAGCTGCTTTCTTCCGTCACACTCCCATCTACGTCCTGAGGAAGCAGACGATCTGGAGCCGACAGACTTCTCTCACGGAGTACAGACAGTTCATGGACACCCTCCTCCTGATCCTTCCAGCTTCCCTCAGCTGATTCCTCACCTAGATCATCATGTCCATCTTCTTCTCCAGCACCGTGATGATAATCTCCGTCATCGAGTCCCTCATCCTGAACATCGGTTCCGTCATCTTGAGAGTCGTTATCGGCAGAATGTTGGCTTCTGTTATCGTCTGTGTCATAATAAGCATGGGTGTGTGCGTCTTCAGAGGCAGACAGGAAGAAGGACGAGGCGTGTGTGTCCAGTGTCCCGGAGGACCTGTGTGTGTCCTGCCTCATCCTCTGCTTCTCCTTCTCCTCCCTGAGCTCCTGCAGGTCCAGCACGGGCAGACTTTCAGACACGCGGCGGATGGTCTTCTTGGCCACCGCGCTGCTGACGCTCTCGTCCAGGGACTGCAGTACGTCGTCCACGGCTAAGGAGTAGCGGAACGACTTGTGGTAGGTCTTGTTGGAACGCCGGGGCGTGACCCTCTTCTTGTCTAAGGGCCGGGGACGCGGGATGGCGGGCTGGGGGGGTTCTGAAGCCGTGCTCTTCTTCCTGGCCGCTTGAGACTGAGGGAGCGGCAGGCTCAGTCTGTGGGTCGGGCTTTTCCGGTAGCTCCAGTAGTTTTCTTTGGATTTCATCAGTTTCTTTGTGGAGGACTGAGACGTTCTGGATGACGCACCCGAAGCTCTGTCAAAGTCATCGTGAAGCTTGAGCAGCCTGTCAGACTCGGCCCCGCTGGATCTGGCAGATGCTTTGAACTCTGGAAAGGGCATGATTTCTAAAGGACTCACGGAACCGTCCTGGGAGGAAGGCGAGCTTTGTTGATCGTTCACGCCGGGTTCTTCGCCTCTCCTGTCCTTCCGCTGCATGCTGAGCTTGAGGCTGAAGACGTCGGGCTGCTCCATGGTCCCTGCGCGGCGTCTTCGGTGCACGATGGAGGGAGAGGCTTCATCAGCGTTCCTGGGACGAACCGCAGCCTGTTTGGCAGAGCGGTGAGCCTCGTCCACAGAAGAGAAAGACGTAGACCCGGCTTTGATGGCGACCTTCGGAGACGAACTCGCCCCAACCACCACCACCGCAGCGTCTCTGTTGCCGGAAGCCTTCTTCGTGACGTCGCTCACGGCCATGTCCACGCCGGAATCCGCAGACACCCTGCCTCTGGAGTCGGACGTCGTGGACACCGAATCCGCGGGCGCCATCAACCTGTCCGCGATGCCGCCTTCCGAGTTCTTCTCCCTGGGCAAACGAGCCAGCTGGAACCTCTCCGAGGAGATCCTCCTCATCTTCTCCGTGTAGGCCAGCATGGAGGTTTCCAGCGACTTGCGGTGCTGGTGGAGCGTCCTCAGCTCCTTCTGGTGAAGGGCTCGCAGGTTGGTCAGGCTGGTGCCCAGCTCCCGTTGGCCGCCCAGCTGGATGACGTCAGCCTTCTTGCCCGTTTCCGAGTGGACCCCGGCAGCGCCAGGGTAGGAGGTGTTGTGAGACCACACCAGGGTACGGCGGAGAGGAGCGCTGGAATCCCCGGTAGTGGTGCCCATCTTTGCTTCACTGGCTGTAGACGTAAGATAGGAGAAAACACCGTGAGTAGTTTCCAAAGGGGTCGAAAGAGTGTACAGAATTATCATATAATTATAGTTTTTTGTTTTGTTTCCTGTAAGGTTGTTTGGGGTTGGGTGGTTTTTTTTTGGTAAGCAATTCGCGTGAGATTGCACAAAACTTATTTTTTTGCCTTATTATTTTTGTTACTGCTTATTCTTACTGAAATGTATGCATATGTTGTTTTGTATTACTGTTTTCGTAATATTATTGTGTGTGTTCGATTGTCCAGGTAGCTCATAGCTAGTTGGCTGTTTGTTTGTTTAATCGTCTGTTGGTTTGTCAAGTGTTTTCTGGCTTTCATTTTTTGTAAGTTAAATGAAAAAAATTGTACTACTGGGTATAGAAAGCTGAGTCTGATAACATTTTGCTTTCTCTAAATCTGTCTGTTGTTTCTGTCATTTTGTCTTTCTTCTCCATGCTTCTATGTCTTTATGTCTCTCTCCCTCTCTTCTCCTCCTGTTTCTTTATCTCTCCCATTCTGTATCTTTCTATAAAATCTCTCTCTTTCTCTCTCTGATAAAAGGAGACAGACAGAGAGAGAGAGAGAGAGAGAGAGAGAGAGAGAGAGAGAGAGAGAGAGAGAGAGAGAGAGAGAGAGGGGCGGCAGACAGACAGACAGACAGACAGACAGACAGACAGAGATAGACACAGACAGACAGATAGAGACACATACAGAGGGGCAGACACCGATAGGTAAACATACGTCAAGACAAGTAGAAAGAAACACACACACACACACGCAGACAGACACACCAACACATACACACACGTTTGTTTTTTTATTTTTTTAAAAACCAGTTCGACCTTCACTTTAAGCCCCCTAAAGAACCCTTTTCTTAAACGTCATGATTACTGCTGACGTATGTCACGATTCAGAGTCAAGGACCATTAACCAGATATGAAGAAATCGAAGAAGTCTCCTGCCGAGACAGCACCCCCCCCCCTCCCCCTCCCCTCATACGCCCCCTCATCACACCCCCCCCCCCCCTCCGAATTTGTATATCAGCTCAACACTTGACATCTATAAAAAAAAAAAATATATCAATTTAGGTAGGCCATCAAGGACCAAGCTATCGATCATTTTTTTTTAAAAGACCGTGAAAAGAAAAGAGAGATAGAAATCAAAACAAGAAAAGGCCAGAGGAACAAACTATTTTGAAAAGACAGTCTGAGAAAAAGTGGAATTAAAAAAAAAACGAAAAAGAAAAGAAAAAAAGGGCCGGGGAAGGGAAGGAATCGTTTAGAGAAGACTGTAAAAGAGATAAGAATAAAAAATAAAGTTTGGGGGGGGGGGGGGGGGAGGAGGGGGGGGGGGAGAGAGAAAATCAGGTATGGGGCGGAACGGTTGATGGGGGGTAGGAGGGGGGTTCTTTGTGAAAGAGTCAACGAGGCAGAACGTTTTTCTTTTTTCTTTTTTTTCTCTCTCTATTTGGTGAAGAAAAGATATAGAAATGGAGAGGTATCTGTTTGATTGTGTGTGGATAGCCGGCTCACATGGGAACGATGTGCGTGCGTGCGTGCGTGCGTGCGTGTGTGTGTGTGTGTGTGTGTGTGTGTGGTAAGGTGGGGGTACGTGGTGTGTGTGTGTGTGTGTGTGTGTGTGTGTGTGTGTGTGTGTGTGTGTGTGTTGTGTGTGTGTGTGTTGTGTGTGTGTGTGTATTATCTTTTCACTTTACAAAATCTACTGTTCATATTCTCAATCATTCTACGTTAATTCTACTGTGTGAAGTAATTTTTACAGAATGTTTATGACCTATCAAACAATTTTTTCCCTTGTAATTTTCGCATTGAAAAGTCTAGTCCTCATAGTAGTTTTCAAACAGAAACATGATTTCAAATTATTTCCAATGATGTAGACAAACATTTGCAGAGTAAGGTTGTTTTAAAAAAATGATTTCTTGGTCATTTCACAATATATAGAGTCAAGTTTTCACGGTTAATTTTCAGAATGTGGACACCAATTTTCAAATGAGTTTTCACAATGTAGACACCAGTTTTTAAATCGAGTATGATCAAGTAAACAAGTTTTCCTATTAGTTTTTATGATATGAAACAAAAGTGTTCACAGCAGTTTTATTAATTCACACTCAAGTTTTCACAGTATGTTTTCCTAATACAGTTACATGTTTCTTTTTCGTAGTTTGTATTACACCGACACCAATTTCTACAGTAGTTTTCAGTTATGCAGATAAACGTTTTCAAAACAGTTCTCAGAATGCAGATATGACAGTAAATCTCATCACTTAACTCAAGTTTTTACAGCAACATTCACAGACACAACTTTTCAGTGTACTTTTCATAATGCAAATACAAGTTTTGTCGGTAATTTGTACTCTTCATTCACTTGTACGATTTTTTATCATATAAACTGATATTTTTTTTACACCATAAATAATTCGTGTTCTTTACCATAAAAGTTAATATCCATCATGGAATTGAATATTTTCTTCCACCCAAAACATTTGGTGAGTAAGATTTATTTTTGTTGTCACTGAAATTAATATAAAAATAATTATGTAAGCATTTAAACCAACTTGCCAATGACTAAAAAGGGTTTTCATGCCATTAAAAACAATTCCATCAGAAAACGTGCAAACACAATATAACTGTACAACTCTGTGTGTGTGTGTGTGCGTGCACGCACGTGCGTGTGTGTGTGGGTTGATGTGCGTATGTGTGTGTATGTGTGTGCATGCACGCGTGTATGCATGTGTGTGTGTGCGCGTGCGCGCAAACTGGAGAACCAATTCTTAGCATAGAAAAAAACACCAAATAAATATAGCTCAAAATATCAATAAAACGAATGAAGAAAAAGAAAAGTATGAAACAAAACACTTAAAACTAAAAAGAAGACATCCCGCTTTAAGTCAAATAAATACATTTCACTGAACCCCAAACCCTCTAACACACAGCTGACATACAGAATCAAAAAGCCTTACCTTCTGTCTGCCTCTTCGCTCTCACACAGGTGTACAAAATGATCAGTGATAATGCTAAAGAATTGATTCTGTCTCCTCAAAAGGAAAAAGAACAGATCGATTTTGCAAAAACAGTTCCAGTTGACCAAGACGATTAAGGATAGGTATCAGTCAAAATCGATAAGCCTTTTATACCCTACACCCGCCTTATATACCCGTCACCCGCTTAATCCCTGTTTACCGTCTGGTAATTGGATTCCCACAGCTTCTATCTGGTGGCTTACACACACACACACACACACACACACTGCATCAGATACTAACTTCCGCAGTATATGGAACTGTTCCAAAACTGTAACTACTCTTCTTATTGGCTCAAAACTGAAATTTTCTCCAATCGCTGCATATTTACACGGACAGCGTCTGCGAGTTCGGTGATTGCTGCGTGTGTTAGGTGTGTCGGGGTGACAGTCTGGCTCCTTGACTGGCTGGCTGGTTGCATGGCAAAGTGTAAGCAAAAGATTGTATGCTGAGTCCACGTGGGTAAGTAGAGGTGGCAGGGGTAGGAGGGAAGGGGTGGCTTAGGGGTGGCTGAAGCGGGTGGGATAGGGAGAGATAGATAGATGGCCGTATTGTGGAAGTCAGGCGATTTTTTTTGGAAGAAAAAAAGATAAATTCTAAGTCATCAGTCAGGCTATAAGCGTGGGCTGAGTAGGGTAGGGTAGGTTAGGGTAGGGCAGGCAGAGAGGTCAGGGTAAGACCGGGTGATTGGGGGTGAGTTAGGGTACAGCTGAGGGTTTGGGGGAATGGGTATTGTATGGGAGGGCATGTGTGGAAGGGGGTGGGGCAAGGAGGGACAGATTGACAGTACGAGATGGGTGTAGTACTTAGGGCATGCATATTATGTGTGGTACTGCTGGATTGTGTAGATACTGGTCTCTGTTTCTGGGGTTTTTTTTGGTCTGTTTGTCTGGCTCCCTGTCCCTCTTTTTCTTTGGAATTCAAATGTGCAAACTAGTCTTCTAGTAGGGCCTATATTAAAATAAGAGAAAAAAAATCGTCTTGCCACCACAAAATCTTCATGGAAAGAGCCAAAAACAATACATATGACTGCTGGTTGTGTTACCTGGCAAATTAGGGAAAGGTCTAAGAGACTTATTAAAAGTTTTGGTTTTGTTTTGTTTTATGGATAACCCTATAACCTCTCTCTCTCTCTCTCTCTCTCTCTCTCTCTCCTCTCCTCTCTCTCTCTCTCTCTCTCTTCTCTCTCTCTCTCTCTCTCTCTCCTTCGGATGAGACTATAAACCGAGGTCCCGTGTGCGAACGCACGCAGAACATCTTGCGCACACGTTAAATCCTGTTCCGCTTTTCGTAAGAGTAGGCCATTGTGTACTGGTGGGAACAGATGACAGAATTCACAAATCCGCAAACACTGGGTAACTGGATGTAAAAAAGCACATAAGTGCTTATTCCCTTATCCTCGATATAAAAGAATGAAATAAAATTAAAAATAAATAAAAATTTACCATGCATAATTATGTTTTATCATGTGTTTGCAAAAGAAGGGACCAGATGGAGAGAGGTGATGGTAGAGACAGGGGTAAGATGATGTAAGGTAATATTCTCTTTTTCTTTTACACTGTAGTGCTATTTCCTTATATTTTTTTTAAATCTTGTTTTTTTTCCTGTTATTTATGACAGATGGTGTGGTGAGGAAAAGCAGTTATATTGCTTGTAAATTCCTTAACTTATTATACTTTATGCTGCTTATAAATTCCGTAACTTATTATTGTTGCTACTACTACTACTACTACTACTACTACTACTACTACTACTACTACTACTACTACCACCACCACCACCACCACTACCACCACCACCACCACCACCACCACCACCACTTACTACTACTACTACTACTACTACTACTACTACTACTACTACTACTACTACTACTACTACTACTACTTCTACTATGATGATGATGATAATGATGATGACGGTGATGATGATGATGATGATGATCATTATAATACAAATGTACTATCTAGATATAACAAAGCAGACTTTAACTTGACACACATCGAAAGTTCCTTAATAAGGGGAGATGATTGTTCCAAGGCAGAGTTCCATTTGCATAGTAATGACATAAAAAGAAACACCACGCCAGGAGGTGACTAAGTGACCAGCAACACCAGACAAAGCCCTCGGGTGAACGCTCCCTGTCCGAACATTGTAGCGGTCAGTTTGTTCCTACGCCACCCACGAGTACAGGTCAAGAAATAACTGACCATAAATTTTCTGGTATGGGTTAGGTCTGTACTGTCTGACATGGGGCAGCTCTGGGTCATTCCGTTTATCTGTACAGAATGTATTAGTCACACAACAACAGGCACTTTGTGTATTATAGTGTTAAGTGGAGAGTTAAGTGGGATCTTGTTACAAAGTCTTGCCTAGTTGTACTGAATACAAAATTAAGGCTGATTTCTAGACAGATAACTGTTTGACAACAATAAAGACATAACTTTACTCCGTTTTGAAATGAAAACAGATTCACATGACTATTGAACAGCAAAATAAATTGAAAAAAGCAAAGACACAAAAATAAATCGATTATTCTTTTTCTTCCTATCAATCAAAACATTGAGATCTGTCCACACGCCCTATCATTCCTTTCGATACAAAGCAAAGATTACATGCAGTTACTCTAGGATGAAAGAAGAATAAAAGCAAACAAAAACCAAAACCAAAACCAAAACCAAATCATCTTCCATACCCCTCCCCCTAAAAAACCCAAATCATAAATCAAAAACGAAAAGACAGAAACAGACAAAGAAACAACACAAGATCACCAACAAAGGACAAAGGAGAAAATGGAACAAGACACTAAGGGTGGACATGACAAATCTGGGTATGGCTGAAGCAAAGGGATTGAAATGAGCAGGACTAGAACATCAGAGAAGGTGAGGCAGCAAAAAACAAAACGAAACAAAAATCTCCCCAAACTAACCAGACAGCCCTGTGTCCAAGAAAACCCTCACTACCCTTCCCCTACCCCTAAAATAAGCACCCCTTAAAAACCAACCCAACTCAACCCACCACCCAATAAGATAAACAAACAAACAAAACAAAACACATGATGTTGTTTTCATTAAACATGATTTTATAGCAATAGGTAGCATTACAAAGATATATTTTTAGGTGTTTCATTAAACTGAAAATGTATTTACTTCAGTGTATTAAACAACACACAACAGAAAATGAGACATGGAAAAGATACTTCAACAACAACAACAACAACGACAACAACAAAACAACAGCAACAATAACAAACAGCAAAAGCAAATCAACATAAGAGATTTCCCAGTTCAAGAACTGGACTAAAATATCCTGCAGTAATAGCATAACTGTTTAATCTCTCACACACAGCAGGGGGTGTATTTTTTATTCATTAATTACTGAAACATGACAAACACCAGTTAAAAAAAACAACAATCAGCAGCAACAGCAAACAATGAAAGCAAATCAATAGCAGAGATTGTCAAGCTCGAAAGCTAGAACAAAAATTAGTCTGTAGTGATGACATAACCCCTTAATCTCTCATGCACAGCAAAGGGTATGCCTTTAAGTCATTTTTTATGCACACATGACAAACACCAGCTCCAGACCCCCCCAAAAAAAATTAAAGAGTATGTTCCACATTCTCACACATTGTTCTCTATCGTTACACTAGCATGTAGGTTGTTTTGTCAAAGAGCTGTTTTGGAATGCCCTAGCACAAAAAAGGTAAAACAAAGTCATAGCAAAAACAACTGACAAACAACACGCAAGGATTAGTAGATTAATGCGCCCTGTCCTCTGATATCAGCTGAGCTTTCGTTGGTGCATGTGGTAGACCCGTGGTGTTGGGGTGGTTCTTTTTTGGTGCTGTCTTGGTTGGGTGGGCGGGGTTTTGGTGGTTTTGTGTCCTTGTATGGTTTTGTTTTCACTGTAATTGTTCGGATTGGTCAAGTGTATGTGTGTAATTTTTGGATATTTATTTTATTTTTCTTTTCTATTTTTATGAGGATAGTGTGTGTGTGTGTGTGTGTGTGTGTGTGTGCGGTATCTGTGCGTTCGTGCGCGTGTAGATTTGTGCGTGGGAGCTGACGTGTGTGTATTATATGTTAGTGAACATACATTTCAAGTTACTGTTCTTTTTTTTATTCATTCAAAATATTATTTTGCATCTCTTTCTTTATTCCCTGTACACCCTTCATCTCTCACTCACTCAACAACTCATCAAACATTTCTGCACCATCATACATACTGACCTCTGGAATAAACCATCGGTAATATTCATAATAATAGAGACAATGGCTTGTATGTATGGCCTGACCTGTCTGTGCAGAATAGGGTCCCGCCCACCCTAGGGTCCTGCCCACCCCTGGCCCTTACCAATGACTCACACCAAGCTCTTGGTCTTTGGCACACGTGACCACAGGTCAAGGTCTTATCGTTAAATAACAGACTGTATACCTTGACTTATTATTGAACTTGAGTTGTTGCTGTTGTTGTGGTGGTTGTTGCTGGCGGTGGTGGTGCTGTTGTTGAGTGTTTGCTAGGTTAAATACCCTTGCGGTCACCCAGATTGTTTTTTCCGTTGTGTTCTTGGGCTAGAGCTCCAAAGTTCACCAATGGTGAGATTTTTTTTTGGTAAGCGACTGTTTACCCACTATTACAGTAGCTGCGGTTTTGGTGATCATGTCTTAACATTACACCAGTGCCCACGCATAATTAAAAAATATTTTGTCATCGTTTTGTACCAGCACGCAATGACCTCTACAGAATGGCTGACTAGGTTTTTAGATTTTAGTGCAGACTCCACACGGGGACTAGATGTAAAAAAGCACATAAGTGCTTATTCCATTATCCTCGATATAAAAGAATAAATAAATAAATAAACCTGTATGCAAGATGTTCTGAGTTCGTTCGTACAAGGAACCTTGATTTATCTTTTCCTCTCTCTCTCCGCCAAAAGCCTTCTTATGACACTTTTAAATCCAGTCTCAAGACATTTATTTCAAACCTAAGATTTTCCTCCCCTGCTTCATCTCAGTTTTTCCTGCCTTCAACAGCCAAGATTCTATTGCCCTGCCAGGGTGTGTAACCTCTGTGTGTGTGTGTGTGTGTGTGTGTGTGTGTGTGTGTGTGTGTGCATGCGTACACATTTGGACTTGATGGAACTATTACTTGCTACTGGTTGTATGACTGTGTAAGAATGAGTTGAGTGCAAGCGCTTTGATTTGTCTCTGCAAGATATAGCGCTATATAAATTCCATTATTATTATTATTATTATTATTATTTCAGGGGAGTGGAGTCCATACTCATGTTGTTAACTCTATGGGGGCAAGTCTCCATGAAGAGGGGGCGGGGGGGCGGGCGTCTTGGTTATGGCTGAAACTGGTGCCGTCAGGTCCGCTTGAGGAGGGAGTCCCAGGAGTGTGAACTGCACTGAGGTTTTTTAGGCCATGTCTATTGGGAGAGTTAAGCCTGGCAGAGCCCATCCCTCTACAGGTATTAGGTGCATGCTAGGTATGGTCGTGTTTCCGTAACTCACCGAACGCTGACATGAATTATGGTCTTTTTGACGTGCATCTTTTAATCTTCTGCATGAGTATATCTATCTATCTGTCTGTCTGTCTGTCTGTCTGTCTGTCTGTCTATCTATCTATCTATCTATCTTTCTTTCTTTCTATCTCTCTCTCTCTCTCTCTCTCTCTCTCTCTCTCTCTATATATATATATATATATATATCTATCTATCTATCTATCTATCTATCTATCTCTCTCTCTCTCTCTCTATATATATATTATACAAAGATATTTACGACACAGACAGGTCTACGCTTTAGGTTGACACAGGCGTACATATAAAAAAAAATCCCACCCTTACTTCACCAAGCGCGGCTACCAAGATTTAAACCCACGACTTCATGCACCCA
>CM054147.1:35977810-35985310 GCA_028751875.1 Rapana venosa | reverse complement strand
GCAACGCGCTCCGCACACAAACACACACACTCAATGCACACACCCCGCGCGCACACACACACACACACACACACACAGTCAAAACAGGCCATACGACGCTACGACATACTACTTACCATTTTTCACCAGCAACTGGACACTGAAAATCGGGTTTTCACACAACACACACACACACACACACACACAAACAAACACCAACACACACACACACGTACACACGTACACCACACACTACACCACACACCACCACAAAACCATCAAATTATTCACACCAACACCACCGATTTGATTTCATTGTTACCTCAAGGGTTCAAGGGATTCAGCGCAAAAAAAACTTTTAACAATGTTTTGATTACAACAACACCCACACACACTACCACACCCAACAACAAAAACAAACAAAACACAACAAACAACACCCCAAAAACCCAAAACACATTTAAACACACACAACACACACACACAACACAAACATAACACAAAACAACACACACAAAACACACACCACACACCACACACACACACACACACACACACACACACACACACACCACAAACAACACACACAAGGAATTGTCACAGCTGTACCTTTCACGTACTTGACTCTGTGTGGACCTCGAAGAAAACAAGACCTTGGCCCCAATTGCAAAATTCACCATGGTATTAAATGTTTTTTTAAACGTAAAATTATTCTTAAAAAAAGACAATTCTTCTCAACAACACAAACATGACAAGACCATCACAAGGTATTGCTTATACTGTACTCGGGAACAACAAACATTTTAACACTAGCATCAATGACAATATATCATAGAAGAGGCTTTTGAGAAACATAAAATAACCACATCAAATGCAAATTCTGGCATGATACTTAGTCAACATTTGGGTGATGAAAACGCGTAAAAAAAAAAAAACACTGCTGGAGTTATATGGATCCTATACTGTTGGCCAATTGTATATTGCAACCTATTTAAAATGTGGTCTTTTTCGAACTAAGGCTAAAATAAAGATGTTAAAGTAAGATAAGGTGTTTTTAACTTTTGACTTTTTCAAAGCGTGAAGCAGCTGAACAGGGAGTAAGAATCAGCTCAACTGTAGTAAAACTTCAGTTTTTATTAATGTCCAGTTTAATTTTGGAAAGGAAAACTCTAAAAAACGACCTGTGTTGTGTGGGTGCGCGCGTGCGTGGTGCGTTCCCTTGATCGTACGAGATGCTCAACATGTGCGGTGTGCACGTGTTGTGTGGTGTGTGTGTGTGTGTTGTGTGTGTGCTTTGAGTGTATGTTGTCATTGTGTGTGTGCTTTAAATTTTGTGTGTATTTACTGTTTTCTCTTTCTTGAAATAATTTGTTGTGATAAACCATCTTCAACTTAATCACTGGCTTAAAAAAGGCTATGACCAGATGAAACAGTTTCCCTACAAGCTCACCTGAAGCAGGGATCCAGCTGCTGCCTGCCTTGCTAGTCACAAAGAAAAACGGTGTCAACAAGGCCAGACAGGGCTGGAAATTTAGGCCAGTTGTTCAGTTTCGCTGACCGCTGCCTGCCTGCTGCCTCTTTGTGTTTGGGAGTCCACTGCTTCTGTCAACACAGGTCATGGTCCTCCAATTTCCAGTCACCTACAGGGTCACCTGCTTTTGGTGTGTAGGGGTTTTTAAAAAAAAAAAAAATTGTATCAGAGGGTTCTTTGACGTTTGAAAAGCTAAAGAAAAAATGAGAGTGGTTTGTTAGATGATACAAATTGCTCAATATTGTAAGCAAATTTATTAAAGTCTTTACCTGTTCCAGAGGTCGTTTACTGGCAGTTCAAGAAATGACAAAATGACGAATACAAGATTTTTTGACTGTGAAAACTTTTTGGGTTATATTTGATTATGATCTCACTACATGCAGGATTCTTAATTGTTTAGAATGCTACAACAACCTTTCTGTAAACAATAATGTAATTGATGTAATCAAAACGACATAAAGTAAAATTACTGGAATAAGACTTTTCATTTGGCACAAATTAATGCCATGTACAAAACATATGATAATAATAATAATAACAATACTAATACTAAAACTAATAATAATATATGGAACTTATATAGCGCTGAATCTTGTAAAACAAAAAAAATCGAAGGGCTTGCACTCAAATATACATAAACCTAAACCCCAACATTAGTCTGTTTCTTTTATCTGAAAGACAAAGTATTACATTTTGGTGTGTTCTAACATATACTAAACTTTCCATGTTTTAGTTTCATTTCACGAAAACTTAATAAAAATAACTGGAAAGGTCCTATCAAACTTCACATCATTAACTGACTGGAAGAAAGTACATTAGGATGCAGCGAAAACGCCATTGCACCATGTCAATGCTTCTTATACCTAGCTGTAACTCCCAGTCTTTGTATAAAATCTAGAGCAGTGAGAGAGTGAGGGGCCAGTATCAAACCTGATGATATAGTCTGTACAGAATATGAGAAACAAAGGCAAAGGTTTTGCTGGTGCATCTCTACTATCTCCTGTGCCAGATATATGATAATAGCAGTTGTAAAACAGTGCAGAATACCACTTCATGACTTGGAAACGAACTTGTTACCTTTTGGACACCAGGCTGACCTTTAGTCCGAGGAGTCAAGTAGGTATGATGGCTATCAGTAAGACCTGTGCAAGACCTGATACTGACCCCACAGTTTGCTGGTGCTACACAAAAGAGTGGGATTCGAAACTTGATAGCGCCTGGTAAACTAGGAGTGGGGATTTTTTTTTTAATGATCTCCTGGGTGAAGCTTCTGGCTGGTCTAGGCTTAAACTGTTATCAGTTATCGGTGAAAGTAATATACCGAAACCTATATTAAAATAGTGGTGGGGTTTGTAATGTTATAATGACACGATCTTCATCCATGGTAAGCTCTTAGTGTTACAACCTATTCTCCATTAAAGGAGAGCCTATCCTCCGATGTTTAAATTATGAATGGCTGCAGGGTGAAGCACTGGAAGACAGCCATAGAGGCAAGCTTCTCATCCAGTGTGTAGTATGGTCTCACTTAAGACCCATAGATTCTGGTTGATCCAAAACATTGTAAGCTGGGGTGCACTCAATAACCTGAACCTACTTTCACACCTTTCGAAACCTTATTTTCTTTGAGTAGAAAAACAACAACATACAAAACATTTTATATAATAATAAAATAATAATAATAATAATAATAATGTAAGGAATTTATATAGCGCTGAATCTTGTAAAGCAACAAATCAAAGCGCTCAGATGACTTTTTTATATCGAGGATAATGGAATAAGCACTCGTGTGCTTTTTTTTTACATCCAGTCCCCGTGTGTATGCAGTTTTGTAAATTTTGTCATTTGTTCCCACCGGCACACAATGACCTACTCTTTCGAAAAGCGGAACAGGATTTATTGTGTGTGCAAGATGTTCTGCATGCGTTGGCACACGGGCCTGTTTATAGTCCCATCCAAAGCGCATTTGATTGCTTGCACACAAACCCCCCCCCCCCCCCCCCCCAAACTACCACTTTACCCAGAATACATCCATTACTGGACAAGCACTTTCGATATTACAAATAATCAAGCATCCCTCGAGTGAATTTCTTTGCAGAAGTAGTGTTTTTGTTGAAGGGCTGATGTCACTTAGATCAGGTCAGGTACACATATCAGCTGGTGTCAACTGGGGGTTACACCCCCACACTGCCCATGCTAGAAGCTATAAAAGTTTGCTCTTTTCATCCCATCCCGTACCTTCCCGTTATTTCTTACTTTTTAAATATACAACTCATTAGGTTTATTTTCAGTAAAACAGAAAGAAAGAAAGAAAGCTGACAATCTACTGTGAAAATTCTGATAGCCTTATTGTTTCAAGGTAAGATTTTCTTGTCGATGTAGTACAGTGCATATTGGTTAGAACATGAGTAAGTTATGAAAAAAACACAAATGGAAATCAGTAATATAAAAGAATGCACAGCAAGACAACTGTTATTGATTATGAAAATTTATAGAAAAAATCACCTTCTTAGAGCAACCCAAAAATAACAAAAAAACAAACAAACCAACAAGCAAACAACAACTGATGGATTTACTCTGGAGGCAACAAACTCTCTTCAGAGGAAGATCCCAAATCTCGCAGAGAAATATAATGTCACAGAACGTGGTGTACATTCAAAATGTTCAAAATTCAAAAATTTTATTATCTCATAGACAGAGACATTCTAGTGAGTTACAAGCCATACATAAAAACAGTAAATATAATATCAGAAGAAAGAAACAAAACACCATACACTACCTTAACATCAGGATACACACATCACATGATAAAATACATACAATTCATCAAAGTATTTATTTCAAAGTTTTATCTGTTCATGATTTTTTTTCATGCTGCAACCTCATCAAAGAGACTTATTGGCTAAGAAACAAAGAATGTTAGCAGAGAAGTATGTCACCAGTAAACATCTCAGCATCAGTAAATAACACCAGCACTACTATCAAACATCGCACTAGTAAAGCTTGCATTCCTAAGTGTCTACAAAACCCCTCTTTCCCTCTTTCTTTCTCTTTTATTATAAACAGACAAACCCTTTGAGAGGGAGCCAAACAAAGAGGGGAGTGGGTTGAGAGGCCTAAATAGCCTCTAGAATGGGCCAACACAGGGGTATAAACGGCCTATTGACACTGACTGATATGGGTACCCGATCATCTCTCCCTGTGAGATCAAAGCCGTTTAGCGGCAGTGCCAGTTCTGTCAGAGCAGATCCTGTGAAGTTTGGAAGGGAGGGGTGAAATCTATTGAACCTTATCTGTGGGTGATTCCAACAGTGTGGGAAAGCTGGTATGTGTGGGGGTGGGGTGGGTGTGGGGGGTCTGAGACTTGCTGCTGTTTGTGTCTTATATCATATAGCCTGCTATTCTTTCTTTTTTCTGAGGGTTGAATGTTTATAGGTCTTCTCCTTTCTCCCTCCCTTGTTTTTGACATAGGTTTGTGGGCCAAAGTCTTTCTTAACAGTGTCTTTATTGCTGAAACGTCTTTCTGTCTCTAGCTATCTGTCAACCATTCTGTTTGCCTATTTGCCTGTCTCTCTACTTGCCTGTTTGTCTACGTGTGTGTCTGTCTCCCTCTATCTAATTCTCTGTCTCTGTTTGTCTTTATGTCTGTCTCTGGCTCTGTGTGTGTGTCTCTCTCTCTCTGTCTCTTTTTTTGTCTGTCTGTCTCTCTCACCCCTCTCTCTTCAAGAACTAATTGTAAAACATAAAACAAGTTTGCTTATGCTATTGCCTTCTTTATATATATGACCTGTTTGTCACACACACACCACACAACACGCACGCGCACACACACACACACACACACACCACACACACACACACACACACACACACACCACACAAACCCCACACACATACACGCACGCGCAACACACACACACACACATACGAACACACACACACACATTCCACACCACAAACACACGTAAAACACACACACGCACACACACATTCACACACACACACTCACACACACACACGTACACACCCACCCCTATGATAGGCTCCTAGAGTCCATATCACCCAGTGACCTCTGCAGGAGTGACCCTGTGTGTTGTGGTCAACATTCTTTCTCTGTCCACAACACACCCGAGCATAGAGGAAGAATTATGGAACGGCTCATCTGATTCACCAAGTACCGACCTTTTCTTTTAGAAATAATGTTTGCCTTCCAACACCTGTTTCTTTTATCCTTTCTTACCCTCTTCTTTCTCTGTCCCTGTCTGTGTCTGTCTGTCTGTCCGTCTGTCTGTTATTTCCCCTCTCTCCTCTCTCTCCCCTCCTCTCTCTCTCTCTCTCTCTCTCTCTCTCTCTCCGCTCTCTTCCCGTTCAAGGAGATATTTTCCTCTGGAGTTAACATCAGTGCAGTTTCTACTCTCCCCAAAAGTCCTTCGGATGAGACTATAAACCTAGGTCCCGTGTGTGAACGCACGTAGAACATCTTGCGCACACGTTAAATCATGTTCCGCTTTTCGTAAGAGTAGACTATTGTGTGCCAGTGGGAACAGATGACAGAATTTACAAAACCGCATACACACGGGTACTGGATGTAAAAAAGCACATAAGTGCTTATTCCAATTATCCTTGATATAAAAGAATAAAAAATCTCTCTCTCCTCTCTCTCTCTCCTCTCTCTTCTCTCTCTCACTCTCTCTCTTCTCTCTCTCTCTCTCTCTCTCTCTCTCTCTCTCTCTCTCTCCGAGGATGGTGAGGCAATGCAGCCCCTTTTTTCAGGCCCGTTCTCTAGGGTACTTGAACATGGTCGTTCCCATTCCATTTACGGTACAGGGTGTATACTGGGTATGTGTGTATTTCCCTTTACCTCTCAAACGCTCATATGAACTACAGGATTTTTAACATGTATAATTATTTGATCTTCTGTATGCTTTCATACACAAAAGGTATACAAAGCACTTAGAGGTCTGCAATTAAAGTTTATTTAGGTGATTCTCAAAATTCTTACTCTTAATTCACCATACATCTCTCTCTCTCTCTCTTTCTCTCTCTCTCTCTCCTCTCTCCTCTCTCTCTCTCCACAAAACACACACACACACACACACACCACACACACCCCACACACACACACACACACACACACACCTTACACACACAAATACACCCCCTCAAACAAAACACACACACCTGCTCATTTATCCATCTTCTTCCCCTCTTTCCCCTATAATCAAATAATATCACTTGAAGTGGAAAGATGTTAAAATGAAAAAAACACACCACTGCCAAGAGTTTCGAACCCACGACTATGATACATTGGACACGTGGGATGAAAGTCATAAAAGCGTACTTATCCACTTGGCTATACCGTTTGCACCGTCTATAATTATTGCCTATTCCCCTATCAAAACATTCGGAGTTGACAGCTAGTCATTTGCATCAGTATTGCCTTATGAACCGATTGGCAGCCACTTGGTGTGAATTAGCATCAGAGTGTGAAAAAATCGTCTGGACTTGTCAGCTAATTATGTGTAGTAGAATCAATCTCTGTAGGGGACAGGACAGCAAAATTACTGGATAAAACGTTGTCGTACTCGTGAACAAATAGCGACTGGGGGTGGCAAGCCAGTGTTAATCTTTGCTGAGGTGTCTCGGGATTTTTTTCTCCTTGCTGTTAACACAGGTACCACATTCATTCCTTTGAAAGGCCTTTAGATGAGACTATATTAAGGTTTCCCTGTAAGGAGTGACCTGTCAATACAAAAATAGCATCCTAACCTTCTGGAAATTCTGTGCTAGGAATTCCCTCTTGTCTATCCCTCTCTTTGTTTCTGTCTTGTTCTTTTTCTTCTCTGTTACCTCCTTCTTGTCTTTTTTGTGCCTCTTGGTCAGTGCCAACAGAGCCAGTGGATTGGGACAAGAACAGCTTGGCATGCATTCGCTTTTGGAGAGAAAAAACCCCGACTCCCGTCATTTTTATTTTATGTGACAAACAGCCGAGA
>CM054147.1:35957810-35960310 GCA_028751875.1 Rapana venosa | reverse complement strand
AGACAGATACACACACACATACACACACCAACTGTCACACACACACACACACACACCACTGTCACACACACCACACACACACACACACACTGTCACACACACACACACACACACTGTCACACACACACACACACTGTCACACACACACACAGCTACGACCGCCAGTCAGCCAGACAGACACAGTGAGACAAAGAGAGAAACATACACAGAAGGACAAAGACACAGAGAGATACAGACAGACACACAGACAGAAAGCGCAGACAGAGACACAGACAGAGATAGCTATTAAATAAGAGTAAAAACAAACAACAACAACAACAACAAAAATCAAAGAAAAACTCAGCCCTATACCCAAACAAAGAAAACGGTCAACGCATTGCAAGACACGAAGATTTTATTCTATGTCAAGTTTTCCATTCTCATATGAAAACATTCATCCACCTCACATTATTTTAATACTGGTTCTTATGAATGGGCATGATGATGAATAAGTTACCACAGTAAAGCTAACTGACTTCCCTGAAAAAAATGGACAGAACAGTTGGCAGTTTATTTGGCATCCACTCAATTATCACAAAGAAGCACCCAGAGATGAAAGGGGTTGTTAGGTTTTAGGTAAAATGAATATAATTGATTGATATCACTGATTTTAGGGACGAGTGACGATAGAATTCACCTCACTTAATCAGATTTAAGAAGATAGTGACTGTTATTAAGGTTTAAAAAAAAAAGGGGTGGTGGTTAAAGTGTCCCATAACCTATAAGGTTGTATGTGAGCGAGGCGTCAGAGACCTCACTTCTCTAGGGGCCAGCGTATTGAGGGCGGCGCCCATCTCCTCTCCCTCGCTGCTTTACCTTCCCTGACCTTAAAGAGGGCAGGTACCCATTTACAGCCGGGTGAACTGGGAGACTGTACTGAAGCCAAGGCGCACAAACAGTCATCCATCCAACTGGTAATCACGCTCGATGCTGCTTAACCTTAACTGGGGAAAGCGAGTGCTCGGACTACTGAGCTATCCACCCTCCCCACCCCATCCCCCCAGTAAAAGAATATACCTCATTTACTATTTTAAAACGGTGCAATTATAAGGTACGCCTCACTCAATGGCATTTAGAACAGAGTGACTATAAAATGCACTTTACCACATAAAGCTGAAAACACAGTGACTATGAAACACACATCATTGTATGTTGATAGATAATTACATTGGTTATGACGTCGTGAGTCGTGAGTTCAAATCTTGGCCGCAAATTGTGGATTGAAAATCCGGAATCTTGCCAAGTCAACGTTAAGTGGCACATATACTGGTTGGTTTTGTCACAGGATCTATCCATAATGTTTCGTTTATGCTCAGTTAGCATAGATGACAAAATCATTTTGAATGATACATAATAACCTTGCAATTCTTCATTACAATGATGTAATTATCTGAAATCTGCACACGGACGTTACTCAATAAAATTAATGTGAAATGCTGGACACATTTATAGTAAAGTTTTGATAAAAGATACATTTGTGAAGCTTTTTATAAAAAAAACCGAGACATAATGAATCAACGAAGTGTACGTACAAAGAGTACCTTATAAAGGCATTAAAAAGGTGTCCCATAACCTATATTAAGGTCGTAAGGGAGCGAGGCGTCAGAGACCTCACTTCTCTAGGGCCAGCGTATTGAGGGCGGCGCCCATCTCCTCTCCCTCGCATAAAGACATTACATCCACACAAAAGTGGGCCAGGTCTTCTCAATGTTATCTGACACGTAAGGGTCTATGTGGTGGTGTTAAATGGATTCCTTGTCGCTAACTGTCTTCCAGATGTTCCACTGCGCCAGCCAGCCGAGTCAAACACTAGTAACTTGCAATTATTGTCCAATCGTTTAGAACTTCGTCTTCTATCAACACACAAGTCATACACACAACTTCAGAAAAATGAGAATATAACGATATTGCATAATTAAAAACTTAGTAGAGACTGCGAACTTCAAACGATTGTTTCCCCAACTTCCCGGGGAAAATTGGTTGTTTTAACCGATTCGCAGGCTGACAAGAACAATATCAATTGTCAGATTTTAAATCACTCATTGTGCAATTTGCAGTCTGTGTGTTGGCAGCGCATTTGGTGATGGACAGAGGGGATGGGGTAGGGTCCGTAGGACGTTTCCACACCCAGGGCGTTCTTGTCTCCCTTGACACTGCCCACTTTACGTCAATAACCATTTTATGACACAGCACACGTATTTTTTTAAATAATTTTTAGACAAGGTAATGACTTTGTATTTTTTCACATAGATATTGCTTAAGAGATGACGAAAAATGGTATATTTGAATTCATGGACCTTTTTTGTGTCACTGTAGCGTCTGGTCAGTAAAATTGTATCTTTTATGTCAATCATAGATTGATATGGGACAACTATCCCAGAGAGAGAGAGAGAGAGAGACGCTATTAACTTTTTTTTCTTTTCGTTTGGAACATTATGTCCAAAGCTTTCTTGCAAGAGAG
>CM054147.1:35922810-35945310 GCA_028751875.1 Rapana venosa | reverse complement strand
TTTTACCCAATATAATGATGAATGTAATATACAACAATGCCATGTAATACGTAGATTATTTGAAGTCAAAGTGTTTCCAAATACGAATACAAATGCAAACACCTTATTATCTAAAAAAAACACCCACGAGTAATTCAAAGCAAAATACATTGAAACCATGACAACAATGTGTAGAAAACACTTTCTCCATTAATTTGGTTTTCATTCATTGGAAAGAGCTGAGATGTTCATAAAAAGGTTAGTTTAGGTATATGACAGCTTTTTATTTATTTATTTATTTATTTTATATTTTATACCACTTTAAGTCACGGCAAATTTCTCAGCGTAAAGTTCGAGTTGCTCTCTCCAGGAAAAGTGCATCGCCACAAGACCAGTGCCACCCAGTATTTTTTCTTTCTCTGTTTGCAACTGTATTTGTTTCCCTATAACAGTGACTTTCTCTACAGAATTTTGCCAGGGACAATTCTCTTGTTGCCGAGGGTTCTTTTAACGTGCGCTTAATACTTAGATGTAACACACCAGACCTCGGTTTATCGTCTCATCCAAAATACTAGCACCCAGACCACCATTCATAGTTTAATAAATAGGGGGGTGGGGGAGTTTTGGGCCTAAACGGGGATCGAATCACCACACACTTCCGACCCAGACTTTTTGCTTTCTAAGGCAGGTCCGTCATCTCTAGACTACCGATCCACTTACCTTTAAGACAACTGAATTCCTACTTTGCCGAATAAACCACGGATAACATTTATGAAAAATGATAGGTAGGGAAAACATACAACAGTATTAATCTGGTAACAGACAAATCCTTTTCAGCATATTTATAAATAATAATAATAATAATAATAATAATAATAATAATGTATGGACTTTATATAGCACTGAATCTTGTAAAGCAACAAATCAAAGCGCTCAGATGACTTTTTTTTTGTATCGAGGATAATGGAATAAGCACTCATGTGCTTTTTTTTTACATCCAGTCCCCGTGTGTATGCGGTTTTGTAAATTTTGTCATCTGTTTCCACCGGCACACAATGGCCTACTCTTTCGAAAAGCGCAACAGGATTTAACGTGTGCGCAAGATGTTCTGCACGCGTTCGCACACGGGGCCTCGGTTTATAGTCTCATCATGGCGTTACTTCCTCGACCGTTGTAAATAATCATTCTTTTATAAAATATTGTACTTTGTGAAAAATAGCCGTATGCATTTCGTCTGTCAGTGCGAGAAATGTGTGATTATATCACAGCCTTACATCCTAGACCGCTTCACTTCGGAAAACGAGAGGCTCTGCGTGTGCGGCAGAGAGCTGTCTCGCCTAGCCTGTATACTATAATAATTATACTCGTGTTCCGCCTTTATGATAAGGGTGGACATGAAGGAAGGTGGCAGGATGGTTAAGACGTTTGCCTGCCAACAAGTAAACCGTGAGGTTCTGGGTTCGATTCCCAGCCTCGCCCCTTTTTTTTCCCAGTTTGACAAAAAAAATCGAACTGAATGTCAAAGTCCTTAAGATAAGACTATAAACCGAGGCCTCGTGTGCGAACGCATGCAAAACATCTTGCGCACACGTTAAATCCTGTTCCACTTTTCGAAAGAGTAGGCCATTGTATGCCGGTGGGAACAGTTGACAAAATTTACAAAAAACTGCATACACATGGGGACTAGATGTAAAAATAAAAAGCACATGAGTGTTTTATTCCATTATCCTCTAAAAAAATTTTTTTTTTAAACCAACCAAAAAAAAACACCCTGAGCGCTTTGATTTGTTGCTTTACAAGATTCAGCGCTATATGAATTCCATACATTATTATTATTATATTATTATTGTTATTATTATTATTATTGTTATTACTATTGTTATTATTATTGTTGTTATTATTATTATTATTATTATTATTGTTGTTGTTGTTGTTATTATTATAATAATAATAATAATAATAATAATAATAATAATATTATTATTATTATTACTGTTATTATTATGATGGCGTGGTACCTGTTCATATCCAAGAAAAGGTTGAAAGAGTTGGAGGCCAAAGAGCCTTCAAAAGGCACCTCGCTCTTCTCGAACTTGTTCTCCATCACCTTAGGCCGGTACAGCACGATCGTGCTGCAACACGCACACACACATGCACACACATGCACGCACGCACGCACGCACGCACACATATGCACGCACGCACGCACACATATAAGCGCACGCGCGCACACAGACACACGCAGACACAGACAGATACACACACACGCACGCACACATATGCACGCACGCACGCACACACATAAGCGCACGCGTGCACAGAGACACACGCAGACACAGACAGATACACACTCACACACACACACACACACACACACACACACTCACACACACACACACACACACACACAACTCACACACACACACATCTCACACACAACACACACACACACACACACACTCACACACACACACACTCACACACACACACACTCACACACTCACACACACACATACACACACACGCGCGCGCGCGCGCATGCGCACGAACGCACGCATGCGCACACACGCACACATGCACGCACGCACACACACATGCACGCACGCACACATGCACGCACGCACACATGCACGCACGTTTGTTGTGTTATAAACGAACTATGCGTCAAGCAGTGTTATAGAGATGTTTAAACAAAATCATCCATTGTGTGACAGATGGGAAGATGCGTTATATATTGTTGTAATTGATAATTGTCCATCATCTACTGCATTAAGACAGAAATACTGGTATAATCAATTGCAGAATAACCACCAAACATTGGTGAATGAGCTTATCACATTTGTTACAAAGTGATCGTCGTATAATTACAAGAGATGTTGCGATGTTTATTTGTTTTAGCTCAACAACTGAGCGAACAACATAAGTAACGATTAAGGGATAAAATTCAAACAAAATCTAATAATTTATGTTGTAGGAGAGTTTCGCTCTGTCCGATGTTGTTCATTGTATTATGCTCCTTTATTTTTCATGCTCTTTTTTTTTCTTAGTGGGTAGGTGAGGGGTGGTGGTGGTGGTGGTGGTGGTGGTGGCTGCTTGCGTGTCACTTTGTGTACAGACCGGTGGCCTTACATTAAGCTTCCTGGAGTCCTCGAGTTGTCGAATCTCTCTGTCTCTGTCTCTGTCTCTGTCTCTCTCTCAGTTTCAAGCTTCAAGTCTCTCTCTCTCCTCTCTCTCTCTCAGTTTCAAGCTTCAAGTCGCTCTCTCTCTCTCTGTCTCTCTCTCTATCTCTGTCTCTGTCTCTCTCTCTCTCTCTCTCTCTCTCTCTCTCTCTCTCTCTCTCTCTCTCTCTCTCTCTCTCTCTCTTCTCCTTTCACTTTCAAGCTTCAAATCTCTCTCACTCACTCTGTGTGTGTATGTCCGTCTGTCTCTCTTTCAGTTTCAAGCTTTAAGTCTCTCTCTCTCTCTCTCTCTCTCTCTCTCTCTCTCTCTCTCTCTCTCTCTCTCTCTCTTTATCTCTGTCTCTCTCTCTGTCTCTCTGTGTCTCACTGTCTCTGTCTGTCTGTACTCTCTCTCTCTCACTCTTCAAACACCAAATAATACGAAAGACATACCTATACGTATACAAATGACTAAACAAACAGACATGATTTTAAAAAAAAATGCACACAACAAAGCAAGCAAACAGACGAAACCATCAGACACAAAGACATCAGCTAAGAGTTATTACACATACACGGAACTTACTCTTTATATTTAGTGTGTTTCATAATCGCCTTGGAGGTGGTGTGTGCAAACCTCAAGTCCCCGTAATCGCTCGCCACTTGTTCGAAGGTAGAAGGCTGGAACCCTTCGGCTTTCTTGAAGAATCCTGTCAATAAAATCATCACACAACTACATTTTAAACTCTAGTTCCGAGCTGTAAATGGGTGCCTGCCCTCTTTTAGGGTCAGGTAAGGTTAAAGCTAGCAGCGAGAGAGAGAGAGAGAGGAGATGGGCGCCGGCCTCAATAATTATGCTGGCCCCTAGAGAGGTGAGTGTGTCTTCGATTTTACGTCTATTCACTTAAAGTGATATTAGACGAAGTGAGGTCTCTGACGCCTCGCTCTCCTACGACCTTATAATGTTATGGGACATATTTACCTTACCCTTTAGTTCCGAGAATTACTTGATTCTGCTATTACTGCGAATATTAGACTTGAACTTAGTTTCGTGTTGAAAGCGATACCCTGGTATGATGAGTGAGACAGAGTGCATATTCTGGGTGACTTCTGGGGTCGTGTTAAGCTGGAGAACGCCCAACAGGAAGATTTTAAGCAGAGAAGGACATTTTGGATTATTTCAGTCAAAACGAGAAGATACCCTTCCCCCGTGGAGATGTCGGGGGCCTGTCAGTATAAAAAGCATCCCCACCTTCTAGAAATTCTGTGCTAGAAATTTACTGTTCCCTCGAATGAGACGATAAATCGTGTGCAAACGCAAGCAGAACGTTTTGTTTCCACCCACACTTTAATACCTGTCCCGCCTTTCAGAAAAAGTAGGCCACTGTGTGTCGGTGGAAACAGATATAAAAATTTCCCAAAACCGCAAGTACAAGGGGACTGAATGTAAAAAAAAAGCACACGAGTGCTTGTTCATAAATGACTAATTAACTAACTAACTAACTAACTAACTAACTAACTAACTAACTAACTAACTAACTAACTAACCAACCAGCCAACCAACCCAAACCAAAACCAACCAACCAACCAAGCACCCAACCAACCCACCCACCCACCCAACCAACCAACCAGCTAAACTAACTAACTAACTAACTAACTAACTAACTAAACTAACTAACTAACTAACTAACTAACTAACTAACTAAGAAAGAAAGAAAGAAAGAAAGAATGAATGAATGAATGAATGAATAAATGAATGAATGAATGAACGAATGAATGAATGAATGAAAAAGAAACCAAAAAGTAGAATCTTACCAATAACGCAGGTGCCCTCCTTGTTCCTGAACTTTTCAAAATCCTCTATAGTTTTCAGCTCTTTGGAGATGGGTCCAACCATCCGAGCCATCGTCTGTATGATCCCATCTGCAAAGTACAGTTGATGATAATGCAGTTGTTGTTGTTGTTGTTTTCTGTGTATATGTCCACGTATTTCTAAGTCGATTCTTTGTATCGATATCTTGTTTTGACTAACTCTAAAAGGTAATTATTCATACAACCCTCATGAAAGAACTACATTTCTCTGTGTGTGTCCATAATTATTTGTATTTCTGTGTGTACGACGTATCTTGCAAGTATGCATTGTTATGTAATTATCTATGAGGTATTAGTATGGGTCACCTAGGGTCAAGAAGACTACAGGATAATTATGTAAATTATTGCATATTTTGTATACGTGTGTTTGTGTGTTTCTGTATGCATTTGTCAATTTATGGTTTTAGCGTACTTCTGTATTTCTGTAGTTGTTTTTGTCTGTTCTGAGCGTCTGTTGTCTGTGTCTGTCTGTCTGTCTGTCTGTCTGTTGTCTTTACAGTATTCTCTGCCTATCAGTCCCACAGGACTGTCATGATGTTTCACACTTTATTGCTTAGTAACCCAAACAAACAAAAAATCGACTGGGGGGAGGGGGGGGGGGGGGAAGCTACTTCTAACATCACTGCTCTTGGCGTGCTTCTAGCGTGTACACTACTCACCTGCAGTTCTTGGCCCATCGTAGTTCTCAGAGTATTTGCCGTTCTTGAAGATCTTCAGACCAGGGTAGGCAGTGACTTCGAACAAATCACAGATCTTGGGCTCCGCAATACAGTCGATCTATATAAAACACAAATCAAGAGTTGGGCTCTGGGATACAGTTAATATATATAAAACACAAAACAATAGTTGGGTTCTGGGATACAGTTAATCTATATAAAACACAAAACGACAGTTGGGTTCTGGGATACAGTTAATCTATAAAAACACAAAACAAGACTTGGGCTCTGGGATACAGTTAATCTATATAAAACACAAAACGAGAGTTGGGCTCTGGGATACAGTTTATATAGAATAGAACAGTTGGGCTCTGTGATGCAGTTAATCTATATAAAACAAAACGACAGTTGGGCTCTGGGATACAGTTTATATAGAATAGAACAGTTGGGCTCTGGGATACAGTTAATCTATATAAAACACACAAGAGTTGGGCTCTGTGATACAGTTAATCTATATAAACAAAACAACAGTTGGGTTCTGTAAAACAGTCGATCTATATAAAACAGAACAGTTGGGCTTTGTGATACAGTCAATCTATATAAGCACAGAACGATAGTTGGGTTCTGTGATACAGTTAATCTATATAAACACAGAACGATAGTTGGGTTCTGTGATACAGTTAATCTACATAAACACAGAACGATAGTTGGGTTCTGTGATACAGTTAATCTATATAAACACAGAACGATAGTTGGGTTCTGTAATACAGTTAATCTATAAAACACAAAACAATAGTTGGGATACAGTCGACCTAATATAAAACACAAAACAATAGTTGGGTTCTGTGATACAGTTAATCCATATGAAACAAAACAAGAGTTGGGCTCTGGGATACAGTTAATATAAAACAACAGTTAGGCTCTGTAATTTAGTCGATCTATATAAACCAAAACAAGAGTTGGGTTATGTAAAGTCGATCTATATAAAACAACAGTTGGAATCCGCGATACAGTTAATCTATATAAACAAAAAAAACAACTGGGCTCCGCCATACAGTCAATCTATAGAAACAAAGCAACAGCCACAGTTGTAAGGACTGTGAATAGACAAGGTAAAAAAAAACCCACCACCAACAACAACCAAAGAAACAAAACCAAAATATGGAGAGGCATGATGAAACGAAAGCGGGAGTATGAAGAATAACAGATTGCAGCCCAGGTCAAGAACGATTGCTGTCTTGGAGAGGTTGATGGTCTTCTCCATGATCAACTTGTAGACCACAGTCACACAGCCTGGAAAAACCAGTGCAGTGTCCCAGCCACGCCTCAAGGAGTTGAGACAGAATTCCAGTCAAGTCACGTCAACCTTTTGATCTTTCTAAAAGAAAGAAAGAAAGAGAGAGAGAGAGGAGAGAGAGAGAGAGAGAGAGAGAGAGAGAGAGAGAGAGAGAGAGAGAGAGAGAGACGGCGTAGTGTGGCTCAGTGGTTAGGACACCCGACATGGTCTGACATTTATCTGGGTGCGCAGGTTTGAATCGCCGCTGGATCTACCCGTTTGATGACATTGACTTTGTTTCCCTATGATGGAATTTCAATAGCGGGTGCTGAAAAGCATAAAATCGGGACGGAAGGTTGATCCATGTGATATATCTGATGGAATAGGTGCAGACTACTTTGGCTTATTATGAGAACAGTGTAGGATTTTTTGGCATGAGGCATTGGGTGGTGTTGATTCCATTCACTATCTACTTATTGGGCTTCACGCCCGCCCTCATTTAGTCAACGTAGCAGAGAAGACACTGAGATAAATCAAGCTCCAGGTTCTGATAATTATCAACAGTCGTGTTACCCTGTTTTTGCAATCGATCTAAACAGTTCTAAGGGAAGCAACACGTCAGGTACAAATATAATACTATTCCAGCTAAAATAATCTCCCATTGCTTGCATGGTATTCTATTAACGCATACAATATCTTGTACACGGGTTAAAAAACACACAAAACAACAACAACAAAACCTATAACAATCGTCGTTTATAAAAGAACGGGAGCGCGAGGGCGGGGGGGGGGGGGGGGGGGGGGGGGGGTGGACACCCTAGTGGCTACACAAATGATTGCACTTGTAATATGACGGCCGGGATTTGAACCTCTACTGTGGCACCCGTTCAAGGGGATTTTTCTCCTAGAGTTAATAAGATCAGTGCCGCCTCCACTCTCCCTAAAGTGCTTCGGGTGAGACTATGACCTGAGGTTCCGTGTGAAATTGCATACAAAACATCTTGCGCGCGCTTTAAAACCCGCTCTGCATTAATTAAGAAAGAGAAGGCTGTTCGTGCCGTTAATAACGGACAACAAAATTGCAAAAGCAGCAGCAGCAGCACCACCACCCCCACCACCACCACCACCACAACATAAAACCGCATGCACCTTGCTTTTCGTGTTAAGACATCATCCCTGAAATCAGAATGGGGCTATCTTCATGGTGGGCAAAGACAGTCACACTTCTTCACCTTCACCTATCCCGTAGTCCCGTGGACCGTGGGGGCACCACTGAAGATTTTGCAACAAGCTTCCTCCACTCCCGGCCTGCGGTCCGCTGCTTTTCCGTAGCAAATCGTTCCACTCAAGACAGTCGCATTCGCCAAAAAAAGAAAAAAAATCTCTTCCTTGGTGAACTTCGGAAGCTCTAGGAGCCAAAGAACGAGAAAGAAAAGAAAAGAAGTCCAAAGTGGATCGGTGGTCTAGAGGTAACGCGCCTGTCTAGAAAGTGAAAAGTCCGGGTCAGATGTGGGCGGTGGTTCAAATCCCGTTTGGACCCGAAAATTTTTCCCTATCCGTTAGACCTTGAGTGGTGGTCTGGGCGCTAGTCTTTCGGATGAGACGATAAACCGAGGTCCCGTGTGTTACACAAAAATTATTTAGCGCACGTAAAAGAACCCACGGCAACAAGAGAGTTGTCCCTGGCAAAATTATGTAGAAAAAAGCCACTCTGATAGGGAAACAAATGCAGTTGTAGGCAGAAAAAAATAAAATAAAAATGGGTGGCGCTGCTCTGTGGCGACGCGCTCTCCCCGGGGAGGGCAGCCCGAATTTCACGCAGAGAAATATGACGTGACTTAAGTGATATAAATGAATAAATCAATCAATCAAGTGGACTTACCTTGGCTAAGGGAACAGGGGGGTCATTTTTCAACAGTCTGTACGCGGCCTTCTCGTATTCCGGGGCCAGTTTCTTGCAGTGACCACACCTGTTGATAGAGTGACCACAGGGAATAAGCAACATATAATGTATGTGCATCAATAATGTATAGACTTAAGTGTATGGTAGAACATATTGCTATATAAACTATGGTGTTTTTGTTGTTGTTGTTGTTGTTTGTGTGTATGATCTTGTGAGTGTTTTTGTATCTGTTTCCGTATTTCATAATCAATACAATTTTGCAAATTTTTTCCCCCTGTTGTTTTAAAGTTCACTGGATGCCATGAAGATTTAAATGCATGCACATTGATCTCAAAGCCCTATGTCTAACATACTGGAGTTGTTACGTCCGTTTTACACACACACACACACACACACACACACACACACACACACACACACACACGCGCGCGCGCGCACGCACGCACACACACGCACGCACACACACACGCACGCACGCACGCACGCACACACACGCATGCTAGAGTTGTTACGTCCGTTACACACACACACACAGACACACACATGAGTGCTTATTCCATTATCCTCGATATAAAAGAATACAATAAAATAAAAAATAAATAAAGTAAAACACACACACACACACACACACACACACACCACACACACACACACACACACACCACACGCACACACACACGCACACACACACACACACACGCGCGCGCGCGCGCGCGCGCGCGCGCGCACGCACTCTGTCTGCTTGCCTGTCTTTCTCTCACTGGAGAATGAGGATGAATACCATACGATACGTACTCTACCCCCCCCCCCCTCGCCCCCGGCCACCTCTTCTCACCACACCCCCCACCTTACCCCCCACACACACACACACACATTCCTCCACACTTCCTCCCCTTCACACACACACACACGCACACAACACACACACGCACGCACACAACACACACACACAACACACACACACGCACGCACACACAACACACACACACGCACGCACAGACACACGCGCGCGCGCACACATCCTTTATAACTGAGTTGCTGCCATTTAAGCCTGATACCCAATACACACACAGTGATGCGGGTGTATGTGTGTGTGTGTGTGTGTGTGTGTGTGTGTGTGTGTGTGCGTGCGCGCGCGTGCGTGAGAGCTCTTCTAGCGATGTGAATATCGAATGCCAGAAAAACGTTTCAGATTACATCTTGAAGGTTTCTGCGTTCATGGAGTCTGCGATTCCTCGTCCATTGATGCCTGTATGTCGTGTGTGGTGTGGTGTGTCCCGACTGTGACTGTTACGGGTGGAATCAATAAAACATAACGATGATATAATTTTTTGCTTCAAAGTATTGTAAGTGGTTCGTTTTCATTCTTTTATTTCGAGGATAATGGAATATGCACTCATGTGGTGTCTTTTTTACATCCAGTACTCTTGTATATGCATTTTTGTATATTTTGTCATCCGTTCCCAATCGCACACAATGGCCTACTTTTCCAGAAAACGTAACAGGTTTAACGTGTGCGCAAGATGTTCTGCGTGCGTTCTGCACACGGGACCTCGTTTATAGTCTCATCTGAAGGATTTTTGGAGGAAATGGTTAAGCGGTTTGTGAAGATAAATAACATGGTGCGTTAGTGGTAAGGAAAAAGCAAGCAAGCGCGCGTGCGTGTGTATGTGTGTGTTTGTGTGTGGTGAGTGAGTGTGTGTGTGTGTGTGTGTGTGGTAGTGTGGGTTTGAGGGTAAATGTTACCAGGTAGCATGAAAAGAAATGAAAATTGAGAAAGAAGCACAAACTTGAAGACACAGAAAGGCAAGACACTAAAAAAAAAAACAAGAAAATGTTTTTAAAAAATCAGTTAAGAAAAGGAAAATACCAGAAGCAAATCAAATTGGGTACGCATATTTCGCCATACTAAATTAGAGAATTTTATAAACGAAATAACTCCTACCCCACCAACAACACTCCCCTCCCCCTCCTGTCCAAAAAAGAAAGAAACCGAAATTGTCATAAAAACACCAAACAAACCAAAAGCAAAACAACTTACCACGGTGCATAAAACTCCACCAAAATCAACGCATGTTCCGCCACTTTGGCATGGAAATTATCGTCTTTGAATTCCAATACAGGACTAGGCTGCGCTCTATCAATCATAACCACCCCGACAAGCATACACACCAAAAACCACTTCATCATAGTCGTTGCCATCTTCCCGAACCACAGAAAGAAAGTAGAGAGATAGAGAAAGTAACAGTCGCGAGCGGCCAACTCCTGTGCTGGCTTCTTCTCATTGGTCCACGCCGAAACGAACGACTTCCGGGCCAGGTCATGTTACAGACGATTGGTAGTTTTCGATTGCTTGAAAATACTCTGTTCACTTTTTCGATACATCTCACGCCCTCGTCATTTTATTGTTTGGGCATATGTATAAGTTTTGTTAGGAGAAAAGCGATTAAAGGTTGAGAAAGCTTACAGCAGAACTGAAAATGATTTTTTGTGGTTTTGCTGCGTGCAGCGTTGCGCTGTTGCCTGATCGACTTCGATTGAAACGAGTACACAGAGGAAGGGCGTTAGCAGAAGACATGGTGAAATGGCATGTGTTTAAAGTGTTCCACCAGTGAGGCTATATTTATCTGTTCATTGTCTCTTGAAATATCACTTTATGGGGAGGTCCATATCAGGGCTATCTACTATCAGTGTTAAGCGATTTGGGATGCATATGTAATGTTGTTTCCATTTCTAAAACGCAGTTATTGGGGTGTTTTTTTCTCAGAAACAGTATTTTTATTTAAAGTATCCCGTCGTTTGATCAGATCAAACAAAATAAAACTGATCCTACTGCTATCCAACTGCAAATGAATGGAAGTAATCCTAAAATTATTTTTTAAAATCCATATTACCTTCTGTGGCTGCTACTATTATACAGATATAGGCGCCTGATCACACATATTGCTTCCCACACAAGAACACACGTGCAATTCTTATGAAGAAGCATACACACACTCACACACACACACACACACACGCACACACACACACACTCACTCATACACACTTTCTCACACTGGTATGTGATGCTGCTTTTGAAGTCAATGTGCTTTGAGACTACTTAACAGGGTTGTACTCTACGCTTCGTATCATAATATTTCCCGGCGTCAAACAGGCCCGACAGATACAGACACCTGCAGTGCTGGTCAGGTAATTTGAACAACACTCTCAAAATCACATCCTTTAAGTCGATAAGCTCGACAGTGTGATCCCAGTCTTCCCAATGATCCTATTTCAAACTCACTATGGGGAAAAAACCCCATCTAGAGTCCGAAAAATCCTTATCATTCTTATGGGATTCGAAACTGCGACCTTCCAGTCTGTAATCCAAGGCACTAGCCACTGTAGCAAGGAGGCGGGTCCTGTATTGTATTTTTCGTCGTGGCAGATTCCTTGCATGAAAATCGGGCTGGTCTTCTTGGAGAAGGCACATCACGCAAGAACATACGGGGACGGGATAGCCTAGTGGTCAGAACATTGCGCTCGAAATCTAACGACCCGGGTTCGATTCCCGTTCAAGGGGGATATTTTCCTCTGGAGTTAACATCAATGCAGACTTCACTCTCCCCAAAAGTCCTTCGGATGAGACTATAAACCGAGGTCCCGTGTGCGAACGCACGCAGAATATCTTGCGCACACGTTAAATCCTGTTCCGCTTTTCGTAAGAGTTAGCCATTGTGTGCCGGTGGGAACAGATGACAGAATTTACAAATCCGCATACAGATGGGGACTGGATGTAAAAAAGCACTTAAGTGCTTATTCCATTATCCTCGATGTAAAAGAATAAAATAAATAAAAATAAATACAGAAATAAAAACAGTGCCACCCAATATTCTTTTTCTTGTCTGCCATGACTTGGGCATTTTGTTCCCTATAGGAGTGGAAGGTTTCCAACAAAATTTTGCGTGAAATGGCACTCTTGTTGCTTTGGGTTCTTTTACTTGCACGAAATCTAAATAAATGTGTGTTCACGCATGGGTCTGTGTGTGTATGTGTATGCGTGGTGGCATATATGCGCGTGCGCTTGCATGTGTCAGTGTGTATGTGTGCGTGCTTACACATGTGCGTGCGTGCGTACGTGTGTGTGCTTACATATATTCATGATTGCGTGTGTGTGTGTGTGCGCGCGCGTGTGTGTATGCGCAAGCATAAATGCAAATGTACATGCATACAAGCACGTAGGTAGGTAGGTAGGTAGGTAGTAGGTAGGTAGGTAGTAGGTAGGTAGGTAGGTAGGTAGGTAGGTAGGTAGTAGGTAGGTAGTAGGAGGTAGGTGGTAGGTAGGTAGGAGTAGTATAGGTAGTAGGTAGGTGTAGTAGTAGGTAGGTAGTAGGTACGTAGGTAGGTAGGTGGTAGGTAGGTAGGTAGGTAGGTAGGTAGGTGGTAGGTAGGTAGGTAGGTAGGTAGGTGGTAGTAGGTAGGTAGGTAGTAGGTAGGTAGGTAGTAGGAGGTAGGTAGGTAGGTAGGTAGGTAGGTAGGTAGTAGGTAGGTAGGTATGTATGTATGTATGTATGTATGTATGTTGTGTGTGTGTGTGTGTATGTATGTATGTATGTATGTGTGTATGTATGTATGTATGTATGCATCTGTACCTCTGTGTGCTTCCACACTCTTTTATGACAAGAACAGGCAGGTTGGTCAGAGAAGACCTTCTGCACTAAAACTGTCACACTGAAAACACCGGACACAGATGCAAAGGACACCATGACTACCGAGAGTATGGGAGAGCCGATACAACTACGAATCTATCTTCTCCCCCAAATTTTTAAAACCCACACAACACACACACACACCCACCCCACACACACACAAACCCCAACACCACACACACAAAAACACCCGGGGAGACTAAAACCGAGGGCCGGTGCGAACGCGGAAAAATTTGCCAAAAACGTTAAAAACCTGTTTTTTGTAAGAGAGGGGATTGTGTCCGGTGGGAACGATGACAGAATTACAAATCCGCATACACAGGGACTGGGTAAAAAACCATAATCTTTTTATTATCCTCGATATAAAAGAATTAAATAAATAAAAAAAATAAAAAAACCATCATACACACACACACACAACAACAACTCTCCCCCACCCCCAACCCCCAAAAACCCCCCCCCCCAAAAATTGTGTTTGAGCCAAAGGAAAAATGTTGACCCAAAAGGTGTTTTTGATGGCAAAATGCCCATCCTTTTTTAGTCCCCTTTAGACAGAACCAAGTGCACGGAATTTCCCCTAGGGTGCTTTACACACACACACCCCACCACAACCGCCGCCACAACACCCCACACACACACGCCGCCCGCACCAAAACCCCACACAAAACACACACACAACACACACACCCACACCCCAACACACACACAACACAGAATATATATTTACTTGATTTTTTTCACGAATACACTCATCTATTTAAATCTTTGAGCCAAGTGGCTTGGCAGTTTCATCGATGCCCTTTGAGGGTTTTCTGTTTTAAGGAATGACAAAGGCCCTAAAAGAGAGAGAACGTGCGCAGCAGGCGGTAGTGGCGTGGAGGAGAACGAGCGGGGGCAATTGAGCGACATGAGGGAGAGAGAGAGAGGAAGAAGGGGGGGAGGAGAAGGGAGGAGAGAGGGGGGAGGGAGAGGAGAAGGAGAGAAAGGGAGAGGAAGACGGAGGGAAAACAACAACTGAAGACTTTAAATCAGTTTCTGTTTTCTTTTTTTTCAGTTTGTAAAAAACATGCTACAAACAAAGCATCAAAAAAAAAGGAAAACTGAACAACAAAGTAAAAGAAAAAAGGTAGGGGCAAATGAATAAAAAGCAAAAAAATGACCCCAAAATACAACAACAATTTTGGAAAAGAATGTTTAAAAAAATAGATGATGGTTTTTAAAAGGTTTAAAAAAAAAAAATGACACTACATTCTCATTCCCCTAACACAAACGCAAACACACACACATACACGCAGAACGCCGCACACCAACACCCAAAACGTAAATCATACAACATCCACGCCCCCGCGCGTAAGCCCCACCCCCCCACCACCCCCACCCCCACCACAACCCCCCAACCTGAAATTTTAAAAAAACTTTTGTACTCAACTGCGCGCTACAATTTCAACAGGGAAAAAAAAATTAAGCTTAAAACTTATTTTCCTTTTTGAAAAGACATCAAAAAAGCACAAGATTGGTTTTCATGGCCCAAAAAAAACAAAACCCCCACTTTTTCAGCAAAGAAACCAATTTCTTCCATAGAGAAGGGAAACTGACAAGATATTATCTACAAAGTCAGGGGCTAAGTGTTTTTGTCAGGTGTTTGGGTTCAAAATCAGGTCTGTGGGGGTTTGTTTCCCCAAAATGGGCCAAATGTCAGGTGTTTGTCTACAAAAGTCAGGGTTTTGTTTTTTTTAGGTGTTTGTCTACAAAAGTCAGGTCTAAGTGTTTGTGTACAAAAGTCAGGTCTAAGTGTTTGTCTACAAAAGTCAGGTCTAAGTGTTTGTCAGGTGTTTGTCTACAAAAGTCAGGTCTAAGTGTTTGTGTACAAAAGTCAGGTCTAAGTGTTTGTGTACAAAAGTCAGGTCTAAGTGTTTGTGTACAAAAGTCAGGTCTAAGTGTTTGTCTACAAAAGTCAGGTCTAAGTGTTTGTCTACAAAAGTCAGGTCTAAGTGTTTGTCTACAAAAGTCAGGTCTAAGTGTTTGTCTACAAAAGTCAGGTCTAAGTGTCTACAAAAGTCAGGTCTAAGTGTTTGTCTACAAAAGTCAGGTCTAAGTGTCTACAAAAGTCAGGTCTAAGTGTTTGTCTACAAAAGTCAGGTCTAAGTGTCTACAAAAGTCAGGTCTAAGTGTTTGTCAGGTGTTTGTCTACAAAAGTCAGGTCTAAGTGTTTGTGTACAAAAGTCAGGTCTAAGTGTTTGTGTACAAAAGTCAGGTCTAAGTGTTTGTGTACAAAAGTCAGGTCTAAGTGTCTACAAAAGTCAGGTCTAAGTGTTTGTCAGGTGTTTGTCTACAAAAGTCAGGTCTAAGTGTTTGTGTACAAAAGTCAGGTCTAAGTGTTTGTCTACAAAAGTCAGGTCTAAGTGTTTGTCTACAAAAGTCAGGTCTAAGTGTTTGTCTACAAAAGTCAGGTCTAAGTGTTTGTCTACAAAAGTCAGGTCTAAGTGTTTGTCAGGTGTTTGTCTACAAAAGTCAGGTCTAAGTGTTTGTGTACAAAAGTCAGGTCTAAGTGTTTGTGTACAAAAGTCAGGTCTAAGTGTCTACAAAAGTCAGGTCTAAGTGTCTACAAAAGTCAGGTATAAGTGTCTACAAAAGTCAGGTCTAAGTGTTTGTCAGGTGTTTGTCTACAAAAGTCAGGTCTAAGTGTTTGTGTAACAAAAAAGGTCTGGTCTATGTGTTGTGTACAAAGTCAGGTCTTAAGGTCTCAATAAAGTCAGGTCTAAGTGTCTACAAAAGTCAGGTCTAAGTGTCTACAAAAGTCAGGTCTAAGTGTTTGTCAGGTGTTTGTCTACAAAAGTCAGGTCTAAGTGTTTGTGTACAAAAGTCAGGTCTAAGTGTTTGTCTACAAAAGTCAGGTCTAAGTGTTTGTTGTACAAAAGGTCAGGTCTAAGTGTTGTCACAAAAGTTCAGGTCTAAGTGTTTTGTGATGCAAAAAGGTCAGTCTAAAGTGTTTGTCTACAAAAGTCAGGTCTAAGTGTTTTTCAAGTGTTTGTCTACAAAAGTCAGGTCTAAGTGTTTTTCAAGTGTTTGTCTACAAAAGTCAGGTGTAAGTGTCAGGTGTTTATCTACAAAAATCAAGTCTAAATATTTGTCAGGTGCTTTTAAAAAAAAAATTCCCTTATGTCGAGGATAATGGAATAAGCACTTGTGTGCTTTTTACAACCAGCCCCCCTGTGTATGGGTTTTGTAAATTCTTTTACCTGTTCCCACCCCACCAATGGCCTACTATTACGAAAATAAAACGGATTAAAATTTTTAAATTTTTTATCTAAAAAGTCAGGTCAAAGTGTTTTATCGGGGGCAACCCCAAAAAAAATTTTTTTTTTTAAACCCCAACTTTAAAAATAACCTAAAACCCTCTAAACAAAAAATAAACCCAAAACTGTAATTAAAAAGTAAAACTCAACGACAAATGCATAACAAAAAAAAAAACAAATGCAACAACACCAACAAAACAATGAAAATTGATTAATGAAAAAAAAAAAACCCAAAAGGGAAAAATTTTATGGACATAAAGGGGGCTCTGCATTTTTAAAAAAAGTGAGGCCTCTGTCTCGTCTGTTTTCCCGTCCCTCTCTCCCCCTCTCTCTCCTCCTCTCCTCTCTCTCCTCTCTCTCTTTCTCTCTCTCGGGTATAAAGGTTTTTTTCCGGGAAAAAGAACGGCGACCCCAAGCCAAACAGTGATCGATTTATATCACATCCGGTCGGAATCGGAGTTGAAATGTCCAGCGTTTCATATGTGGCGCTGGCTCTGGCGCTGATCCTGACCAGTTCGCTTTGTTTTTTTGTTTTTTTGGGGGGGGAAATTTTTGGGGGGAGGGGGGGGGGGTTTGCCGCGGGAGGGGGAGCGAGAGGGAGGGAAGGGGAGGAATCTCGTGCGTGCTCGTGGGGATATCCGACGTTGCGGTACTGGTAGCTGGTGTCGTCTTTTTTCTTTTTAGGGGGATGTTTTTTTGGGAAAAAATAATGATGGTTTTTTTATTTTATTTACTATCTCGTCTCTTTTCCATCTCAAGACAATCTCAGTGTGCTTATGTAAAAGTTTCCTTTGTTTTCGCTGTTGACAATAATCATTATGACATCTTCATCACTGCTGTCAGTTTTATCACACTGTCATCGTACCGGTTGTTAAAAATCTTGATCGGTATCGTCAATACCATTCTATCACCATAACCTCGTAGTTGTCAGTGCGCTTTGATTTGTTGCTTTACAAGATTCAGCGCCATATAAATTCCATACATTATTATTATTATTATTATCATAATTATTTTTGTCGTGCTTTATTGATCAGCAAACCATCAAAGTCATCGCTGAGCTTATCTTCCAATAAAATAATATGCGTATTGTATTTGTTTCTGCAAAATATAGTAAAACTCCCGGTTTTTTTAAAAACTGCTATTATCGTAAATTTTTTAAGTAACCCATAATATGTAGGCTTGTATCAGAATAAAAAAAGAGATTCTTGTTAGAAACGTACACTAGCCGCGCCCCTCCCCCCCAAAACACACACAAAACACACACCACACCACACACACCCAAAACAAACACACACACAAAACACACACACAACACACCAACAAACAAACCAACAAAACACACACAAAACACACACACAAACACACACACAACACACAACACACACACACCACACACACGCACGCGCGCGCGCGCGCGCGCGCGCGCGCGCGCACGCACGCACACACACACACACACACACACACACACACACACACACACACACCACACACACAACACACACACACACACACCATCACCTATCCCGTAGTCCTGTAGACCGTATGGGCACCACTAGATATTTTATTGGCATTATCATGTTCTATAAAAAAAATATTTCCGTCGTAGGCATTTTGCAAATATTCATGTATACTTGAAAGTGTGAGAGTGTACAACCTTTCTTGTCCACTGTTTTCTGATTAATTCTTTCAAAAGCGTGACCCTTCATGTCTGTAGTCTGACTTGTAATGATTATTTTCTAAACATCTGTCGTACAGTTCTGTTGGGACATCAGTTTTGGGTGTAGCTATGTAGCATCTGATTATTCATGATCTGTTGTTTTGCTTTTCTTGTTGTCATTCATATAATATATTATTACTATTATATTATTTATATATAATTATTAAGTTAAACATAGTGCATCGTACATCATAACAGTTCGGTTACTTTTTACACATGACCGTACCATTACAGTTTACCCTCACCCTACTACTCATCCACAATTAACCATTACTAATAGTGAAAAAAAAACGAAAAAAGGAAAAGGTGTTATATAAGGTGGTAGGGGAGCGAGGCATCAGAAACCTCACTTCTCTAGGGGCCAGCATATTGAGGGCGGCGCCCATCTCCTCTCCCTCGCTGCTTTACCTTCCCTGACCCGAAAGAGGGCAGGTACCCATTTACAGCTGGGTGAACTGGGACATTGTAGTCCTGAAGCCCAAGACGCGCAAACGGTCACCCACCCATTTGGCAACCACGCTCAAAGCTGCTTAACCTTAGCTTGGGGGAAAAGCGAGAGCTCTGAGCACCGAGCTATCCCCCGTCCCCAACCCAACAAGTAACAAGACATAACACAAAAGCAGCAATCACAATACTCACCGGAAGAAGATGACGTGCCGCTGCTAGCACTTCCGCTACCACCACCACCACCACCTCCACCACCTCCTCCTCCACGACCACCACCTCTCCCTCTCCCACCACCACCACCACCACCTCTACCTCTACCACCACCACCACGTCCTCTTCCAGCCGCTGTTCCTTTGTCCCCAGGTTTCAGAGCAGCAGGGGTCTGTTTAGGAGCGAACATGCCTCGGAATCTGTTGACGAGGTTCTTGGGTTTCTGCTGCTGTTTCTCCCTGTGGGCTTCCTGCCGCGCCCTCCTCTCCTTGGCCTTCTGCTTCTTGAAGGCCACCACGTCCTCGTCTTCGCTGGAGTCGATCTAAGGAGAGGACAGGAGAGGAGAAGATGAGAGACAAGGGGTCACAGCCCGCAAATCCAGCATCACTCAGGCAAGGGTCCAGGGCCCAGTGCTACAATTACCACACCCCTTCCTTTTACCAAGTCCAAGTGTGGTCAGTTCCTGCTATAATCAGCACCAGCTGGGATGGATGGAATGGAATGGATAGCAGCTGAGAGGAGCTGAAAGTGGGGGGAAGCTGACAGCTGTGGGGTGTGTGATGGTGTCATCTACACGGGGTGAGAGAAGGGACAGGTGAAGGGAAGGAGGGAGAGTAGCGAGGAGTTCGGAAATGATTTGTAATACTACTACGTCTCCTAAACACGCTATTTGCCAGAGAGTTAGTTTTGTGAAGAGTCGTGTCAATGTGTTGTAATGTCATGCTGACATCACTACTGTGACTGTTATACCGTTTGCATTGTTGGTTGTTTTGACTAAGTGGTATTGGTGTTATGATAGAACAACTGCTTATTACTACTTCATACAACTACTGCTACTGCTACTTCTACTGTTGCTGCTGCTATTACTGCTGCTACTACTACTACTACGTCTACTGCTGCTGCTACTACTGGTGGCTGCTGCTACTGCTGCTGCTGCTGCTGCTGCTGCTGCTACTGTTGCTGCTGCTGCTGCTGCTACTACTACTGCTGCTGCTTCTACTGCTACAGCTATTTCCAGTACCGCACAACACCACCACTACCACTAGAACTGCTTCAACTTTTAGTACTATTTCCACTACTAATGCTGTTGCCACAGCTATTGCTACTACTATTACTAACAAGTCACTGGCTTTTTCGTGACACCGATGTTTGTATTGATATCAAAGGTGACAAACATCTAAAAAAAATTCACTGCGTTCAGTAGCGTGCCTAAATTTTCCCATGATATATCAAAAAAGTAATTGATGTTAATATTAGCTTTTATTTAAAGTTCTGATTTTGTACGCTTATGACAAACACGCACTTCTAGTCATACACAGGGATCTGTTTCGCTCCTTCATCTCCACCTAAGTTTCCCTTTATCTAATATCACTAATAGTGAAAAGACGAAGAAGTCGCAACACACACACACACACACACACACAAACTCATTGAGGCTACCCATTGGGGGGACGGGATAGCCTAGTGGTTAGAACGTTGTGCTCGCAATCTGACAACCCGGGTTCGATTCCTGTTCAAGGGGATATTCTCCCCTGGAGTTAACATCAGTGCAGACTCCACTCTCCCTAAAAGTCTTTCGGATGAGACTATAAATCCAGGCCCCGTGTGCGAACGCTCGCAGAGCATCTTACGTACACGTTAAAATCTTGTTCTGCTTTTCGTAAGAGTAGGCCATTGTGTGCCGGTGGGAACAGATGACAATTTACAAAACCACATACACACTGGGACTGGATGTAAAAAAGCACCTAAGTACTTATTCCATTATCCTCGATATAAAAGAATAATAAAATAAATACCCATCCCCCTATACCTACACTAACACACCCACCAATTTACGCCCGCACACATCAATTTACCTATCTCCATCTCCCCACCTTTGCCTACTAACCAATCCCCCTACCCACCCCCACCAAAAAAAAAAACAAACGCAGCACAACAGACCTCTTCACTGGCATCGGAGAGGTCCCCATAGTCCACAGGGTTCATGCAGAGGGTGCAGAGGTTGCCCAGGTCGTCATAGCACTGCCTGCAGTAGACGGCCTTGCAGCCGTGGTTGGCGCAGTGGGTGAAGTTGTCCATGTCCTTCGGCTTGCCCTCCAGGCCGCACAGAATGCAGTGCTTGGCCTCATAGCCCAGCAGCGACATCAGACCCTTCAGGCTGGGGAACTGGCGGGCGATGCGGCCCCGTATGCTCATTTTCTGTTGTGTGGGGGTTGGGAGGTGATGAGATGACAAGTGAATTAAGTGAGGACAGTGGAGAAGCTTAGTGCTTAGAACATCATAGACAAAACTTGTGTGGTTTTGAGAACTATAAGTTCAAGCCGTTGACTGAGGTTGTCTTGAGCAAAAGTATGAAGTCTTGTCTATTATTGGTTTACCCCCTTTTCCGTACATGTCATTGGGGATGAGTTTGTTTATTTTTATTTATTTATTTATTTATTCTTTTATATCGAGGATAATGGTATAAGCACTCATGTGCTTTTGTTTTACATCCAGTCAGTCCCCTTGTGTATGCGGTTTTGTAAATGTTGTCATCTGTTTCCACCGGCACACGATGGCCTACTCTTCCGAAAAGCGGAACAGGATTTAACGTGTGCGCAAGATGTTCTGCATGCGTTCGAACATGGGGCCTCGGTTTATAGACTCATCCGAAGTACTTTGACATTCAGTTCGATTTTTTGGGTCAAACTGGGAAGAAAGAGCGAGGCTGGGAATCGAACCCAGAACCTCACGGTTGACTTGTTGGCAGGCGAACGTCTTAACCATCCTGCCACCTTCCTTGAGATGAGACTATAAACCGAGGTCCTGTGTACAAAGGCAAACATGACATCTTGCACTCATCATATTTAAACCCATCCGACGATAGCTATAGCCGAGTGGTTAAGACCGTTTGACTTGAATCCTGTGCAATTCACGTCCTAGTGAAGGAGATATGCTTTGCATTACTGTAGCACTGTCGTTACTTTTGTGGTCGTAGTTACTGATAATGATGACAAAACTCGTGGATCTTGATAGCGATGATTGTGATACTCATGATCATGGTGGTGGTGGTGGTGGTAGTGGTGGTGATTATGGTGGTATCATTGATAGTGGTGATGATACTTTTAAAAAATGACGACGAGGATGATGACAACGATGATTTTTATTGCATGAGGAAAGTAAACATTCTCCCAATGATGTATCTTTTTGTAATGGTAATTAATACGATGATGACAACGAAAGTGATGACCCTGCTGTTATTGTTTTATGACGGCAACGATAATGAATGGACTTTACGATAATAACTCAGCTGCTG
>CM054147.1:35917810-35920310 GCA_028751875.1 Rapana venosa | reverse complement strand
AGCATACCAGTAATTTTGTCGGGACGAAACAGTTCTCGAGATTCTAGTATGAACGGATGTGTACCAGTGATGTTTAGAAAAACAAACAAACAAATAAATACGGTAGATATTTTCCAAGAACTGAGATGGATGTACACCCAGTAAAATTAAGACAACCCCACATAAAACAGTAACGATTTTCGAAAGGTTGCGAGAGAGAGATATACACCCGATGACACTAAAAAAAAAACACACCAAAAAAACGGTAGAGATTTTCCAAAAGCCTGTGGCAGTGGAAAAAACAACAACCTAACAACAACCAAACACACCAGCAAACAAAAGAAAATGGCAGAGCGTTCCCGAGAGTTGGGGGGTGGATACGTACCACTGACATGGAGCTGCAGGAAGGGCGGGACAGAGGCCGTGGTCTTGACCCCTAGGTGTCTGGACACCATGCTAAGCAGCCAGAACAGCCCATAGTCCGTCACCATGTAAAAGCACGCGTTGTAGGCGCTGAGAAACCACAGGGCCACGCCCTTCCCACCACCACCACCACCACCACACCGTCACAGAGATGACAAGCAGTGTGTAAGAGAGAGAGAGAGAGAGGGGGGGGGGGGAGAGAGAGAGAGAGAGAGAGAGAGAGAGAGAGAGAACATGACAATGACAATATTTTATCGCGATAAGCTTTTTAAGCCCATTCACAAGGGGACAGTGGGAAGGGAATTGGGCACAAAACGCACATTGTAACTAAGAAAAATGCATGATTAATTACTACTACAGCCCAAATTATCTCCACTGCATGGGTTCCACGTCATGGTTGATAGAATTATGTTCAGACTCAGATAAATTATCGCGTAACACTTTCGTTCATTGCGAATGGGGGAAAGGAGGGGGCCACAATAACAAAAACCACATTTTGCTTTGTTGTTTTGTTGGGGGGTTTTGAGCGAGAGAGAGAGAGAGAGAGAGAGAGGGGGTGATAGAGAGAGAGGGAGAGAGAACATTTGAAAATAAAATTGACAGTGTTAATGAAAACATGTTTCTTCATGATGTGATGGAGTGTTTTTTAGGCAAACCAAGATTAAATAATTGAAGTGGCCCGTAAAAAAAACCAGTTCAATTTCCTAAATCCATTTCCATCATTGCAAAACTATGCGAATCATTCTCCTGACTACAAAACTTTATTCCCTCTCCGAATACTTTGTTTTCAACACCAGGCTAGAAAAAACCCACTTAATTTCCATAACGTTTGGTTTGTTATTGCTGTTGGAGTTGATTTCTTCATTTTGAAAAGTGACAAAATGGCAGTGGAAGCTGAAATTGGAACTGTATTTATTCTCACACGCTGGTTCATTCTTACATGGTACATTCTTAAACGGCATTTACCATCTCGAAAATGACTAAAAGGACATTAATGATACTCTCAAATCAGATATAAAAAAATTTAAAAAGTAAACTCACCACCTACACTAAAAGATCAAACCGACTATAAACTAGTTTTAACACTATCTTGTACCTAAACAGCCCACACGCACATCACATTCACCAAAGATTTCAAAAGACCAGTGAATACTGGATTCATTTTCTTTCAGTTTTGCTTTGGCTGCCACCGGTCACATCGTTATAGCTCTGACACAAGACAGCACTGTGGTTGGCGACATATCAATAAATCAAAACAAAACAAAACAAAACAGCCCACACTGTATTTTCCCATCCAAATCAAAATAACAAGCTTCTTGACATTGTAAGTTAGCACAATCATTTCAGAATACGTATGCATAATACTTCAGACATATAATTTTTCTTAGTCTAAGGGTGGAAATGTAGAGACATCAAAAATGTATTCCGACTTCTCTCTCTCTCTCTTTCACACACACACACACACACACGCACACATTATCTGTTTTTTGCTTTGTTTTGTTTGAAGTTTCTGTTGTCAAAATGAATACCCCTTTATACAAGCCGAAGGCCTTACAATTAAAATCTATCTGTCTGTCTGTCTCTCTCACTCACTCTCTCTCCCTCTCTCACTCACTCTCTCTCCTACTATTCTCAGCCGGTGAGACAGCAAAGCCAGTCTACCTTCATCAGTTTTCGAGTCTCTTTGCGGGTGAGACTAGCGGAGAAGAGAGTGAGATACCTCCTCTCCTCCGAAGCTTTGAGGGGAAAGAGAGTGTCCCTTTTGAGCTCCTTCCTCCTCTCATCTATAGCGTACATCTGAGGGGTGATGTAGTAGTTGTCGTAGCTGTTGGTGTGAAAATAGCGTTTTATTCATTCCAAACAAAAAACATAGCACACATTAACATAGAGATCGTAATCAACATAGTAGCAACAACAACAACAACAGCAAGCTAGTAGCTTATAATTATTACTGTGATCGAGTACAACACCAACATAATTATACTCAGCTGTTGTAGCTTTTGGAAAAGCAGAAGACGTTCGTAAGTATACGGGCTGAGTGTGTACAATGTATAGACGAAGATGTATGTTTGAGCGTGTGCGTTCATGTTTGAGCATG
>CM054147.1:35912810-35915310 GCA_028751875.1 Rapana venosa | reverse complement strand
CTGGGTGTTCGAAAGCACAAAGTATCTGCGGCTGAACGAAGGGAACGGGATGGAGTGTACAGATGAAGGCAGTTACAGAGATAAGGGGGTGCAGATTTGTGGAGACATTTGAAACAGAGGGTATTGATTTTATACTCCAGTTTTTGTGAGACAGGCAGCCAGTGAAGAGATCGCAGAAGAGGAGTGATGTGTTCAGATTTTTTTCTTTCTTAGGACCAGTCGAGCTGCAGAGTATTGTATGAGAGAGTGGATAGATGATGCTGGTAGGCCAGCCAAAAGAGAATTACAGTAGTCTAAACGTGAAAGAATAAGAGATGTGACAAGCTTGGAAGTTGCATCAGTGGACAGATACTTGAGAATCGCGCTTATGCGCCGTAATTGATAGTAGCAAGACTGGCAGGTCTGGGTGATGAATTTTTTCATAGAGAGTGTGTTGTCAAGAACTACTCCTAAATACTTCACAGAGTTGGACAAAGGAACTGACGTATTGGCGAATTCTATTGAAGTTTTTGCGATAGAGGAAAGTTTATGTTGGGTCCCTATGAGCATGGCTTCGGTTTTATCGGCATTAAGTTGTAACTTGTTCTGAGTCATCCAGTTTTGAATGTCTTGAAGGCAGTAGGACATATTTGTCAGGAGGGAAGGCAAGTTTTCAACAGTATCACTGCACTGAAGCTGAGTATCATCGGCATAGAAATGATGATCAATATGGTGCTTGTTTATTATATGTGAGAGTGGAGCAGTGTAGACAGTAAAGAGAACAGGGCCCAGGACTGATCCCTGTGGGACTCCACATTCCATTTTGACAGGTTTTGATAGAATTTTGTTTACAATAACTTTCTGGAACCTGTCTGTGAGGTATGAAGTAAACCTTTGTGAGGGCTGTGCCGTTAATACCAAACGTATTTTGGAGGCGAGAAAGAAGAATTGAGTGATCTATGGTATCAAAGGCTGCAGATAAGTCAAGAAGAGTGAGGAGGGAGATTTTTCCTGCATCAAAAGCAAGTAGAAGTGTATCTAAAATGTGGACTAGGGTGGTTTCGGTGCTGTGGTTGGGGCGATAGGCAGATTGAAAAGTGGGAAGGAGATCATTGGACTGAAGGTGACTGTTGAGCTGTTTGAGAAGAACTTTTTCTAGTACTTTAGAGACAAAGGGTAAGTTTGAGACAGGCCTATAATTCTTCAGAATGTTGGGATCGAGGTCGTGCTTTTTCAGTAGAGGTGTGACTATTGCTGTTTTAAGAGCTGATGGAAAATTTCCTGACACAAGAGATGAGTTTACTATTTTAGTGATAATAGGTACAAGTTGTGGAAGGCATTGTGAGAAAACAGGAGCAGGTATGGGGTCAAGGTCGCATGATTTTATAATCATTTCTTTCAGAATTGTCATGATTTCTTTTTCACTTGTGGGATGGAAGGAAAAGAGAGGAGTGCCAGTGAACTGGGGATCAGGAGGCGCAGGCTGCAATTGAGTCTGATCCAGTCTGGAGCGTATGTTTCGAACTTTGTCTGAAAAGAGGGCAGAAAATATGGATGGAAGTTCAGACAGGCTGTGGGTGTTAGGCAGAGGAGTTGTTTTTGCAGATCCAAGGAGATTTGAGGTGAGGGAAAAAAGAGATTTTATGGATGTAGCAGTTAATACAGTTAATTCACATACAGTCTTTTTAGAGGGATGATTTCTTTAGCATACAGTTGAGTTTCTTGTTGTTGTTGTTGTTGTTGGGTTTTTTCAGTTATCTGGTATGTGTTCATTTGTTTGATTTGTTTTGTTTGTTTGGCTGGATGGCTGTTTTGTTATTAATGATGGTGATGTTATTGTTGCTGTTGTTACTGCTGGTGTTGTTGTTGTGGTTGATGTTATTGCTGTTACACTTACTCTCACTCGTTTACCTACTCGCCACTCACCCACCCATTCCTCTCTCTCTTTCTCTCTCTCTCTCTCTCTCTCTCTCTCTCTCTCTCTCTCTCTCTCATAAACGCGCTTACTCACTCGACTCATCTACTGAATCATCAACTTCCTTCCTTCCTTCATTCCTTCTCTATAGTCACTCCTTCACTCCCACACTTAACTCTTTCCTTCCTATACCTCCTCCCCCCCCCCCCCCCACCCCTCACAGGCTCCCTTACTCCTACCCTCCCTCCCTCCCTCCTACCCTCATTCCCTCCTACCCTCACTTCTTCCCTCCCTCCCTCCTACCTTCCCTCCTCCTACCCTCCCTCCTTCGTACCCTTACTCCTACCCTCCCTCCTACCTTCACTCCTCCTACCTCCCTCCCTCCTACCCTCACTCCTCCTACCTTCACTCCTCCTACCCTCCCTCCCTCCTACCCTCCCTCCCTCCTACCCTCCCTCACTCCTACCCTCCCTCCCTCCTACCCTTACTCCTCCTACCCTCCCTCCCTCCTACCCTCCCTCCCTCCTACCCTCCTCCTACCCTCCCTCCCTTCCTACTCACTCTCCATCCTACCTACCTACCCTCCCTCCTACTCACTCTCCATCC
>CM054147.1:35892810-35895310 GCA_028751875.1 Rapana venosa | reverse complement strand
GTATGTGGTGTGTGTGTGTGTGTGTGAAAGTGTGACTGAGTGAGTGTGAGTGTGAGTGTGGTTGTGTGTGTGTGTGTGTGTGTGTGAGTGTGAGTGTATGTGTTTGAGTGTGTTTGTGTGTGTGTGTGTGTGTGAGTATGTGTGTGTTTGTGTGTGTGTGAGTGTGTGTGTATGTGTGTTTATGTGTGTGTGAGTGTGTGTGTGTGTGTGTGTTTGTGTGTGTGAGTGTGTGTGTGTGTTGTGTGTGTGTGCATACACTTGCGGGCGGTTGCAAAAAGTGTGTGTGTGTACATGTACGTGCGTGCGCTTGTGCTGTTCTGTGTGTGTGTGTGTGTGGTGTGTGTTGTGTGTGTGTGTGTGTGTGTGAGTGTGTGTGAGTGTGAGTGTGTTTGTGTGTGCAAACATATTGTTATAACCTTTGGTAGGCGGAGGGGAAGCGAGCACATGTGTATCATGTGTGTCTCCGTGTGAGCGAGCACGCGCACGGGCGATTGTGTGTGTGTGTGTGTATGTGTATGTGTGTGTGTGTGTTGTGTGCGCGCGCGCGGGGCTTGAGTGCTGTGTGCGTGTGTGTGTGTGTGTGTGGTGTGTGTGTGTGTGTGTGCGCGCGCAAGTGTGTGCTTGAGTTGTGCGTGTGTGTGTGTGTGTGCGTACGTGCGTGCGTGCTTGAGTGCGTGTGCGTATGTGTGTGTGTGTGTGTGGTTCCAGACTTATCGGACAGATTAAAAGCTTTACTGCGGATGACACATTCCTTTTTCTGACTGACAAACTTCATTTGCCCTACAAAGAGCACGGCCCACCTCCCGTTTCCTCTGCTAACCCACAAACAGACGTTAATGCACGCGCTCGTGCGCGCGCGCACGCACGCGCACACACACACACGCGCACGTACGCAAGTATACACAAATATACACGCGCGCGCGCACACACACACACACACACGCACACACACTCACACGCACGCATGCACATACACACACACACACTCTCTGTCTCAAAAGCACACACACACACACACATGTGCGCGCGCCCAAAACATAAACGCACATACGCACGCACGCACCCTCACATGCGCGCATACATACTATCACACGCTACGGCACATACCACACCCGCCCGCGAAAGTACGTAAACACACAGACACAGACACACAGACACACAGACACAAACACAGACACACACACACACACACACACACACACACACACACACACACACACACACACACACACACACACACAGAGGAAGAGGCACTTAAAGCTTCCAAGCTTCAAGAAATTATTATTACTGGTTCATATAATATTATATATATATATATATATATATATATATAATATATATATATATATATATATATATATATATTTATACATATTATTGTGTTTGTGTGCATGAAACACTTTTAATACAGATGAAAGCCATAGGGGAGAGAGTGAAGAGAGAGAGAGAGAGAGAGAGAGAGAGAGAGAGAGAGAGAGAGAGAGAGAGGAGAGAGAGAGAGAGAGAGAGAGACAGACAGACAGACAGACAGACAGACAGACAGACGACAGAGGCAGAGACAGAGAGGCGGAGATAGAGAGAGAGAGAGAGAGAGAGAGAGAGAGAGAGAGAGAGAGAGAGACAGACAGACAGACAGACAGACAGACAGACATACAGAGACAGTCAGACAGAGAGACAGAGAGACACAGAGACAGAGACAGACAGACACAGAGACACAGAGACAGAGAGAGACAGACAGAGAGACAGAGACAGACAGAGACAGACAGACAGAGAGAGACAGAGAGAGAGACAGAGACAGAGAGAGACAGAGAGAGAGACAGAGACAGAGCATCAGTAAATAAAATCTTCAGACTCGACCCCTGAGACGAAGTACTCTTACAACTGGCAGGAATTGACATGAAGGAGAAGTACTAAGTGTGTGGCCATATGTATGGGGGGTGGCGTGGGCGCAGAGGGGGGGGGGGGGGGGGGGGGAGGGAGAGTAGGGGGGAGAGACAGGGACTTGGTGGATGTGTTGGTTAGGAGAAGGGGATGGCGGGGTGGGTGGGGATAGGGGGGGTGGGGGTGGGAGTTGGGGGGGGGGGGGGGGGGCCGGTCAGACCGATTTGAGTCTGTCAAGTCCTTGATGAAGTGGGGCTCTTCTAGAAACAATGTGTCATGTAGAGAGTGCTTTTCGTCTGCCTGTTGGTCAATCTGTCTCTTTTGTCTGCTGTCTGTCTATCTGTCTGTCTGTTTGTTTGTCCGTCTGTGTGTGTGTGTGTGTGTGTGTGTATCTCTGTCTCTGTCTCTGTCTCTCTCTCCCACTCACAAACATACGCACGCACGCTCACACACACGCACGCACGCAAGCACGCACGCACGCACGCACGCAGCACACACACATATACACACTACATATGTCGTCACCAGATATGACGAAAGGTATCTAGTTAGGTGGGTGGGTGGGTGGGGGAGGGGGGGGGGCAAAAATATACCAGATAAGAAGAAGAAGGAAGAGAAG
>CM054147.1:35865310-35880310 GCA_028751875.1 Rapana venosa | reverse complement strand
TTTTTCAGAGGGTAATAGATTAAGCATTACATTGCTTTTTTACATCCAGCCCTCAGAAAAAAAAGAAGAGATGAATAAGTCAGCACAGTGAGAGAGAGAGAGAGAGAGAGAGAGAGAGAGAGAGAGAGAGAGAGAGAGAGAGAGAGATAAAGAGCGAGAGAGAGAGAGAGAGACAGACAGACAGACAGACAAGAGACACAGACAAACACAAAAGACAGACACAAATACAGGGACAGAGAGACAGACAGATAGACAGACAGACAAGAGACACAGACAGAGAAACACAAAGACAGACACAAATACAGGGACAGAGAGAGAAACAGACAGACAGGGACAGAGACAGAATGACCTCCTGACCAGAAAGAACACACAAGGCTGGCCAGCGGCAGACTCAACACAGCTGCTGGGACGAGACAGACTCTTGTGGGCAGACACAGGTGCTGCTGGCCGATGGATGGTCAGTTTGTTGGTTATAAACACCATCACCACCAGTTAACAGTAGTTTTTTTGTATATACAATGGGCTGGTTGTCTTGTCTTACACTAGTGTTCACACAGAGAGAAAAAGAGAGAGAAAGAGAGAGAGAGAGAGAGGCAGACAGACAGAGAGAGAGAGGCAGACAGACAGACAGAGAGAGAGGGTTAAGATTTTTACTGTACCCCAGCTTTAGGCTGCAACACAAAAGAATGATGGGCATTTGATATAAGTGTTATACACATAATATCACTACCGACCTATACACATGTGGGGACGGGATAGCCTAGTGGTTAGAACATCGTGCTCGCAATCTGATGGCCCGGGTTTGATTCCCGTTCAAGGGGATATTTTCCTCTGGAGTTAACTTCAGTGCAGACTCCTCTCTCCCCAAAAGTCTTTTAGATTAGACTATAAACCGAGGCCCCATGTGCGAACGCATGCAGAACATCTTGCGCACACGTTAAATCCTGTTCCGCTTTTTGTAAGAGTAAGCCATTGTGTGCTGGTGGGAACAGATGACAATTTACAAAACCGCATACGCACGGGGACTAGATGTAAAAAAGCACATAAGTGCTTATTCCATTATCCTCGATGTAAAAGAATATAAAATAAAATAAAAACATATGAAGTAATGTATCAGTAGCAATTTAGAGAGTCAGGCATAGATGAATATCATAATTATGCTGACATTTATCGCGTCGTCCACCTACCTTCACCCATCCCATAGTGTGGTCGACCGTTGGGGCACCATTGAAGATTTTTGTTTTTTTTTACAACCAGCTTTCATCAATTAAGAATGCAAGTGACACTTTGAATATATGAATACTCTAGCACTCAATCAATCAACAAAAATTGTAATGGAAAGTAAAAAAAAAGAGATGCTTTCTGTCGTAGCCATTTCAGTTAATTACAGACACAATTTTATAATTGTTACATTATGTTCATTTGTTTTTAGTTTGTTTTGGGGGTTTTGTAAATTTTTGTTTTTATTTTTTCATAGCTTGCGTTTCTCAAAATTTATAATTCTTTATTAACCGTGGCCAAAAAGCCTTTGAGTTATTGGTAAAAGCAAAAATCAATACCAACGGCCACAGTGAAATATGCTTTGAAATGTTATGATGGAGTTTGTCTTCATCCCTGATAAGCTTGTTGCATAACAATTTTTACTCTATATTAAATGAGAAAAAAAATCCTTCAAGTGAAGTTGGAGTACGGCTGCCTATAATGCCAGGTACATAAAAGCATCCAAGCTTTTCACCCCATGCGTACAAACAGTCCCAAGGTACAGTGTTCAATGTACCATCTGGAAAGTATACGCTTGACTTTGACAGCGATTCCCCGGGTGTGATGAATAAGAAGAGTACATAAGTTAGGGTGACTCCCATGGTATCAAGCTGGGAAATGCCCAGCAACAAACATTTTTTTTCTTTAGTCATAGATGTCGTGTAATACTACTGTTTATATCTTTGCTGCTGCTTCTTATACTGCTGCTCATCTTTCGTTTCTGTTGCTGCTAGCTACAGTTGAATGCAAACACAGCTGCTTTGAGTCTTATTTTTTTGTTGAAGGATTTTCTTTCATCTAATTTAAAATAGGTTTATTTATTTATTGTATCTTTTTATTCTTTAATATCAAGGATAATGGAATAAGCACTCATGTGGTTGGATTTGTATGTTTAGCCTTCTGCTCTTTTGGCTTTATGACGTCTTGAAATATTGATGAGAAGTCATTAAGAAGCAGTGGACAATACTCCCAAGATAAGATAGTTCTGTCACTGAGGTAAGGGAATTAGAAATAGCTTTAAACATTTTTTTTAATCTCCAGGGACCAGGCCACAATTTCATTGAGACTTTTTCGTTTTTGATCTCCTGTTAACATTTCAATAATTATAGAGTGTAGCTCCTATTAACGTTTCAATATAGACTGTGGCTTATTATTATCATTACGTTTTTTAATCTGGTATCCATCACTGCACAGCTTGGAAGAGAACATAATGAACAATGTAGACCAAGAGATATGGACACCTGCAGTGTTGAAAAAATATGATTAATAGAATACATCAGAATGCTGACAACACAAGACACTTTACCATCCACAAACACAAGCAATGAGACAAGACAGCAGCAAAATATGGCCAACACTTTTATTTCACACTTCAGTACACGCGAGAAGTCGAGATTTGAACCAACATCACAACAGTGTTTTGCTATCTTACGCCAGTCAACGCAACCTTGTTACCATATAGATCATCATACCAGAAATTCAAAAGGCCAAATGCACTTTTATTCATGCTGCCTTCAGTGTTCTGCTTTTTCCCCACCATCATCGTACAAGTAAGGTCAAATAAGAAGTGTTATGAATCTTTACAGAACACGATAGAAGTTTGCTTATATTTAAAAAAAAACAACAAACAAAAAACCCCACTTGTCATACTTTAACTTTTTGATTTTTTTATAAAGAAAATAAAGTATTAACAGCAGTAGAAAGCCAAACATTACCACCACCACCCCAACAAAAACTCGAGTTTAGACACTGTTAATGAAGCAGTACCTTTTGTTTCTTTTCAATTCAATAATGATAAGACACTGGTTGCAATGACAAAATCCTGGGCATTCACATTACAAGGGCAACACACACACACACACACACCATCAACACACCAACACATACATCAACACAAACACACACACATGCGCACACACACACACATACACACACACCACACTCAATCACCAGCTAATACAGACATACACTTTTAATTTCTCATACGTCAAAGAAAATGAATAACTTTTCCAAGATAACTTGATAAAAAAAAAAGTAGCAGAATGGTCGACAGAAACTGGCAATGCAATCACTAAAGATGAAACTTGGAAAGACACATCTGCACAATCCGTATATTCTGTCTAAAAGAATTTTTTGCAGGCTGGTAATTTGTGGTATAAATTGCTTGCAAAATGGAGTGCAAATATGACAAAGACTCTCAGATAAGATGGAGCATTCTGGTTTGGGGCAATGAAAAACGTTAGCAAAAGATCTTTCTGACTAGCTGAATGAGTTACTAAAGAACATTATTTCATCTTGCCAGCTCTTGCAAACTAATCTGCAATCTTGTGGCTGATATTACTGTTAATGCCCATGATAATGAGAGATCTTACTTCAGATTTTATTCACAGTCACACAAGAGTCAATTTTTTCCATCATGGAATGACCAACACCAATGTTGATCAAATCATCAACTCAGTTTTCTCTGCCCTAGCAGGTAGCACATTCATCCCAAAGATTTTGTGTATTCCATGACGGATAAAAAACCAGCAGATGGTGTTTTGTGTGTACTGTTCCAAAGATTGACTCGTATTGTATTGCCTCAACATTCTGCAGTCTAATATATTATAGTCCAATCATACTAACAACACAGCGTTGATGCAGCCGTCATTTTCTGGATGATTCGTCACCTGGGCATATTTCCCTGCAAAAATAAAACAGGACATTTTAGTTTTAATCTGTAGATGAACTGCCATTTCCAAGTTGCTTATGCTTAAAATCCCCGTTTCTTTTAAGTATGCATGCACACACATGCATCCAAATATGTACATACACACACACATGCACACACAAACATACATTCTCACTCACAAGATCTTTAACCCTCTTGTTGGATTCTACAAAGCTAAACTGCCTGTAGATTTTGAAATCTTTGCAGGTTTTCTACCTCCATCTGACTTACTTTACTCCTAAGGCAATTGTGTGTGTGCATGACAAGTTATCAAGCTGAAATTTTGTCACAAGCTAGGCATATCTTTGTACTTGCATTTAGGCGCAAGTTTATGTGTCTGGTCACCAGATGTCTTGTCATTGTCACCTTATTTGTCACCAATCACAGGTAAAAATATGGTATATATGATAAAACAGCAAATCCTGCATGGATTTGACAATAGTTCAAGCATATTAGTGTCGAATAAGGAAGTGATACCCAGCTGATGTGTTTACCAAAAGTTCTGTGCAATAGTACTTCAAGGATGTGTCACACAATGTCCCCATAGCACCTGCTGTTTTATGGTATGTCTCGAGGAGATAGAAGTTTTGTTGAACTATTTTTTCTTTTGAAAACAAGTCATATTCAATCGACATGTGACCTTTATACAGCAGTTCATATCTGCCTGTGCTACCACATGTTTGTTAAGTGCACAGAAGTGTATTATTGTACATGACTGTCACACTGTCACCATTGTCACAGCACAGGTGTGACAAATTCGAAACAACACAGAACTTCTGTAACTCTACAAAATTGTAATGTTGGTAGTCTCTAAAGTAGTCGTAGTGGTGGCACAGGGTCACATCACATCACAAAAAGCACAAATTATGGATGTGTGTGTGGGAGGGGGGGGGTGTAACATTGCTCTCACCTGTCAACCTTGGCAGACTGGAGACCTATTCTATTTTCCTTCTTGCTATTTTCATTATCAGCATATCTGTTCGTTTCTGCCATGGCAGATTCAAAGCAAAAGTGTGGCAATAATGAGAAAACAGCCAAAAGGCATCACGCTTTCAGGCGTCTATGCCGCGACCGGCCGGGAGGTCAAATTTCTCCACAGTCCGTGTGTGTAGCACAGGTCAGGAATGTGCTGTCTAGCACGTTATTTTCTGGCTCACTCTTCTCCCTAACTGCAGCATTTCCTTCCTCCTCTTCCTCGTAATCCTTTAATATCGGACTCACTTAACAATTCTCGTTCAAATGTTTCTACTTCCAAGACAATAACATTCAATTTATCGTCTCGTTAATCAGATTAATCGTCTGCTACTAAATAAAACGCCATTTTTTTTCGCCACGCTGCACCATTGAAAAGCGTTCCGGTCGCTGGTTGTTATTTCTTCCTTCCCTCCCCACTACACGCATGTTAGTGGTCTAAATTTATCACTGGCATCCTCTGACACCCTCCCTGCATTGCCCCACCAATTTTCAGACACATAGCGTGAAAACCACGAGATCTGTGTGTGATGGAAAAGTACTGCCCACGTGGGCAGCACCAACTGTCGGCTGCGGTCGTATTGGAATCTAGCAGCAGCCTCCGTTACTGTCGGCTGCGGCCAGATCGGGGACAAGAGGGTTAAAGCAGAATCAGGAGCTAGAATTGCCAATGGCACTCTACTAATTGTCAATGGGGTTTTTCATTTATTTGTTTGCATTCGCATTACACTCCAAAATGGTTGAGAAAACATAGATCTGTGCTTTTAAATCTGCTTTGTTGCTTGCATAAAAGTCACAACTTAGTTGATATGTGTGGGTATGATCAAGAGTGTGGGTGCATAATTATGTGTTTGTGTGTGTGTTATTATATGTGAGAGACTATGCATTAGTGAGAGACTGTGTTTGTTTGTGTGTGTGTGTGTGTGTGTGTGTGTGTTGTGTTGTTTTGTGGTGCAGTGCAGTGTGTATTTATTTATTTATTTATTCTTTTATATCGAGGATAATGGTGTGTGTGTGTGTGTGTGTGTGTAGGTGCAGGTTGTTACAGTAAGCATGCACACATGAACGTGTGTAGACCTACAGTACAGAAAAGCTGGCCAGTGCAAACTGCTCGATAACACATGTGTGTGCACAAAGTACTCACCCCACACCACTTTTCCTGACTGTGTCACCAAACCCAGTTCACTGATGTTGATCTGTAAACACACCAACCAAAAACTCAATAAAAACTGCCATCAAATTCTAGAAAAAAAAAAGAAACAAATAAATCAATCAAATCTTAAACACTTTTAATACATGCTAGTACAGGTTATATATATTCTTAAGCTATGTAAAAAAAAAAACCAACAGAAAAAAGAAAAGGAAAACGCCACAAATAGCACAGATTGCAGAAATATGATTATACTTATTTTCAGAATTGCTCTTTTTCCTAATTTTGATAGTAATGGCACTTTTCTTGTACAGCGCTCTCAAACGCCTCCTCCCCCTCCCCACACACATCGCAGAATAAAGTGTTTTAACAAATACACTTCCACACAATCATCCGTTAGCCACCAAAAGATACTACTGAACTGGTATGCAAGAAACAAACTGGACTTTAAATAATAATAATATATGGAATTTATATAGCGCTGAATCTTGTAAAAACAAACAAATCAAAGCGCTTACTCATAGGTACCTTTTTGCCAAACATTCTACACACACACATCTGCCCACAGAGTAGGCAGCTAGGCCTGGACATAGTACAGTACATGGTGTGTAACAACTGAGCCATTAAGGAATGGAGGTGAGGGCTACTAGGGAAGACAGGGCACTGGGCACCACTGTTTTTCTCAGTCCTCTACTTCACACTTTCCTCCAATTGGCAGTATAGGTCTCAAGGGACCACACGCAGACTTCCAACTTCAATATTTGTCCAAATCCTGCCTGACTCTGAAGAATTTCTAAGATAAGCAAAGACTAAGATAAGTTTGTTGTGTACACAGAATCACACAGACAAATCAGATAGATGACAGTTCTCCAAGGTAAGGTTGAGGGCAGAAGGAAAGGGCGCAGAGCACCAACATCTTACATTGCCAACATCACTGAGGTCAGTGGTCTGGGAGGAGGGCTACAGGAGATCGTAGAGCTCAGCAGAGACAGAGAATGATGGTGAACCCTGGTGGTGGTGGCATTGTCTGGAGTTCCTACTGACGACAGTGGTGATGGAGACGGCAGAGTTGTGTTTGAGATGGATTCCTGGCTTCTTTCACCAGGAGTGCATACAGAAACTATAAACTTTGTATGTGTGTGTTGTTGTTTTGGGGGTTGAATAGGGCTTTTTTGTTTGTTTTTTTCTTTTGGGGAAAGGGGGTTGCTCTTTTTACTATTTATTGTCACCAACTGCCCAACAGTTCATATCAGCATTTTTTGTTGTTAACCCCATTCAAATGCAATCTTAGAAGGCCAGTAAAACATTTGAAGACAACATCTAATATATTCATCCCCATACAAAACACGAGACGACTACAACAAGATGGTTGAAAACTGAAAGGGTCCTTACTTCAATGATGGTGCCCTTCGTAATCACTCCCAGAGAGGTATACATGGGGGAGCTGGGGTTTTTCTTCACCCCTATAATGGGGAGGTTGAACGTGGCCTTCAGTTCAGGATGCGTTACATGGGCTTTCTTGAAGCGAAGACCCTGCACACACAAAAAAGAAGAGATTGGATTCAGATCAGAGATCATATTCTATTAGAGTCACAGAGTAGGTCTGATATGATTAGGTTCGCAAACAAAGAAAAATATGAGAGAGCAGATTACAAATAAACTAACTGACAAAACAACTCCAAGCAAAAATGTCCAATAATTTGCACACTCACACACAAAAAAAAATCCCCAAAACAGCTCCAAAGCCTTTTGAATAGATTATCAAGCCTGAAGATAAATAAAATCAAAGATCAAAAGAAAGTAAACAAAGACAACAACAAACCATAACCATATAAATAAACAAAAACAAAGAAAAAACCAAAAACCAAACAAATCCCTTCTTCAGACCCCTTCCCCCCTGAAAAAGAAATGACAGAAGAAATGGAAAACTTAAAATGGTAGATACAATATCCTAAGAAAAGGGGACACGTATCCATCACAAAACCTTCTGAAAAGTAAAATAAACTGATCATACACCCCCCCCCCCCCCCCCTCCCAAAACAGCATCTCCTTCTGGGTACATTCCCATGGAGGCAGTGTTTCTTTATCCAGAGCACACACAACTACTTACCATGGGTCTGATGAAGCGTTCAAATTTGACAGGTTTTCGTGTGAAGCCCTCGCCCACGTATGTGACTTTTGTCACCATTCTCTTCCAGGCTTTTCCTGCACAGATAGAAGAACTATCAGGATGTACTAACCACAACAACTTTACATAACATAACCAGTGTGTATGTGTGTGTGTGACACAGAGAGAGAGAGAGAGAGAGAGAGAGAGAGAGAGAGAGAGAGAACACACACACACACACAGATAGAGAGTGTGTATGGGTGTGCACAAATTTGTGAGCATTTTTGTACAGCATGTATGTGTGTGTACAGAGAGAGAGAGAGAGAAGAGAGAGAGAGAGAGAGAGGAGAGAAGAGAGAGAGAGAGAGAGAGCACAGAGAGAGAGAGAGAGAGAGAGAGAGAGAGAGAGAGAGAGACACACACACATAGAGAGAGAATGTGAGAGAGAGAGAGAGAGAGAGAGAGAGAGAGAGAGAGAGAGAGAGAGAGAGAGAGAGAGAGAGAGACAGACAGACAGACAGAGAGAGAGAGAGAGTGTGTGTATGGACGTGCCGAATATGTGAGCATTATTCTACAGCATGCACTACATAACACTGAAGTTGTAACTTATTTCTTTACCTGAAAATTGAGCTGCTGTCCAAAGGAGAACTTGTTGCAGTGCCACTCAATATTTATTCTTGGCTGCTTGCATATTTGTTGGTGTGTGTGAGCATGCAAATGCATGTGTATGCACCCATAAACACACTGCCCCCCCTTCCTTTCTTTTTCTCCCTCATACTCACGTTTTGACTTGCCAGACTTCACGACTTTGAACATTTCAGCTTCACTGACTGCCTTCACTTTGGGCAACGGGACGTCCCATTTTCCCTACAACAACAAAACACACTACTTACTTTCAATGCGCTTTCATTTCAACATAACTAAAATATACTCCTCAGTGGGTTTTTTAAAAATCATTATCAAAATTATTATTATTATTGCTACAACGATTATTACTATATGTCTGCATGAGTGGAATCAAAACAATCTTTCATACATACATATCTAAAAAAACCCATCTTGAAACGGGTCTATAGTGTAAATCTTTGCATTAATTTACATCGGCACTACCTACCAGAATCCAGCTCTGAAAACAATGATTTATGCCTTTATAATCCAAACTTACCACTCAAGCATTTACGCGCACTATGCTGCTTTTCTTAAAGGATCTGTTGATGTAACAGTCATTGGTGGGTTTTATGGTGTGTTTTTCCTGAGCTAAATGTGCTCTGTAAGCAACCATCTTGGTGCAATCATCAATAAAGTACACTCCTAGTTGGAAGAAACTGAGTGTAAGTCCACCACACTTTTTCAGGTTCTGGAATCAATAACTATTCACAGCTGGGCATGTGCTGGGAACAGTAGGAAGACTGAAACTCAAGTTTGAGAACATCCTTAAACCTGAACATCTATAGCTGCAAATTCGTCTGCTCCCTGTGTCTATTAATACCAAAACGTAAAAAAAAAATTGTAGTAATGACAGTAGTATGACAATAATAGTAATTCCTTGAGTAGAACAATTTGCTGTGGAAAGGAGGGGACCGCAGGGACAGATGAAAGGAAAATCTTTATTGGTGCCCCCACGTTCCACGGGACTACGGATAGGTGAAGGTGCAGTAATAACAATAATGGTAATGAAAATAATGACAATGACAATAATGATGCTGATGATAATGATGATGATGCTGATGATGATAGACTGCAATCAAAGAGCGCAAATTTCGATAAAGTGTTCTCAGTACGCTTTAAACCACAAAAAACCCCAATGAAATATGCATAGAACTGACCCCCCCAAAAAAGTGTTTTTGCCAGGCCTCACCGCTTTTTCCTTCCTCTTCTGTTTGATGGTGTTGGACAGGACTTTGGCGCTCCTCTGCTGCTCTCTGTCCAGGAGGTAGCTTGGCTCCGGTCCCTCCTGAGTCCTTTCCTCCGTGCTCTTCTTCTTCCTCTCCTCATGCATCTTGATGCTGCACAAGGGGCATAGCTTGTAAGGTCATTGTCAACAGCTTTCTTCTTCTTCTCTTCTTCTTCCTTTTTGTCATGTTTCTCCCAGCTTTGGGGGGAAAAAGTAGTTCACAACATAAAACGACTCAAAGTGACACCCCCTTCCTCTGCTCCACCCCCCTTTCCCAAATTTAATGCAAGTGGTTGTTAGTAAACATCAAAATAGAAAAGCGCTAGTGTAGACTATATCAAAAAGATACATCCAGCATTTGGGTAAAATCTCAAGACACTTTATGTAACTTTTAAGAGAATACTCTTAACCTAACATCCCTTCCCTACCTCTACTTCTTATGGTTGAAAAAAAACCAAAATACCCAAAAATTTAACAAAAAGCAAAAAACAACAATGAAACACCCATGTCTCATTGTTGTTTTGTTTATTATTCTTATTCTTGAAAGAGAGTACAAGCTGATGGGTTTCAGTTTAGCTTTTACTTCATGAAAATACTGCTGCAGCTGACTTTTATGATTTTTGCTTTCAGTATCACTATACAATGAGTTTGGTTAAATAGAGACATGTCCTATTATCTGCGATGGTGGGCTTCAGTTAATGTGATGCTGAACTAAGCTTCACAAATTTGATAATGGTGACAGCCTTGATATGGCCCCTGTGGTCAGTGGGGCAATAAACACATGTTCAGACTGGATTGGAACAGGTTTACAGACATGACTGCAAACACACACACACACACACACACACATACGCACACACATACACACCACATCCATACACATCTGTTTTCACTCTTCACATGAACTGAACTGTCTGCCTGTCAAATGTATACTTACGTTTTCTTCATCTGTATCTTTTCATTGTGACGTCTCTTGTTGTGCAGCTTAGCCCTGGAAAATGAAAAAAACCCCATACACATCATGTAAGTCTCCATAGTATAATATGATATTACCATATTTTTGCAGCCAATACATTCAAAACAAATCGGTTGAAAAAAAAGTGTATATATACATATATATACCACATGCAGATTTGTCAGAACAGGTCTAGCTTTCCTACTTCACTCGCTGCTTGTGCAATTACATGCAATCTTATTTTAATGTGTGTGTGTGTGTGAAAAAGCTTAACGAGTTGTATGTCTTGTAAAGAAACAATAAACCGTGCACAACATCAAAAGAAAAAAAGAGAATGATAGTGGTAACCGTTAAAAAAAAAAATTCCTGCTGAAGGATTTTTCAGAAATTCTGACACCTGTTTAAGTAGAGAATTCATAAAACTTTTATAGCAAGACTTGATATTCATTAAGCTAAATTTGTTTTTTTAAATTTTAAAATCAAATGCATAATGAACCAAGCTTGAAATGGAATTTAAAAAAAACAACCCTAGGTTAATGAATACTAAGTCTTGATATATATATACTTTGTACCAAAATGTGAATGCAAGCTCTATTTCATAAATGGTCTGATGTATCAACTGACTCTTATGCTTGCAATACACAGGAACAACAAGTATGCATGAAAGTTGTTTGTTTTCCTCTATACAACAGGTGGTATGCCATAACATGTACAGTAACAGTGTGAAACATTACATGTATAAAAAGCTCTTACTTGATGCCTCTGAGTTTCTTTGCAGTCTTTGACTGTGTGTGTGGTTCTCTGGCTTCTCTCTTTCTCCTGCACACAACAAACACACATGACATAGATTAATATTGCCTTTGTTATGGTTAACATGCAGCAGATAAGAATAACTCTACTCACCAACAGCTCTGCATATACATAGTGATATACTCCCCAAATACCGACTAGATGTGTGAGTGGAAACAAGTGCTTATTGCTACACATGTCACAAATCAATAGGAAAAACAATATTGAGCTTGCTACCTTCACTACCAGATATGCTCAAAATACATGCAGCTTAACAGTCCACCTATTTATATTCTGACTTTAGTCTTTAGATACAAATGTAGAAGAAAAAAAAGAAGCAAAAATTGCTATAAAACTGTCATGAATCTCGTTTCGCTCAGATGAAATTATATGTTTATAAATTAAAATCACAATTGCTCCCGAAACAAGTCCAATGTTTTATTTGAGTATTATATGCAAAACACACTGCACATAGAGCACATTATTGACTATACTGTTAAAAAACCCAACATTCTCTCAATCTCCTTAAATGAAAAATGTTTGATAAAATGAGTAGAACAAGAATTTACAAAAGGAATATTATGGTACATGAACAGAATGTTACCACTTTTTTCTTCTAGACACTACATTGAATACACTACAGGCATTCAAAAACTGTACTAAAACTGAATTTAAATAACAACTTACTTTCTCTCTTCATAATCCAAACGTCTTCCATGACGTTTCCTATGCAACTCAATATGTTCGTTTTGTGGCTGCAAGACAGAAAAATTCATGGTAAATCAGATACTGCAAAACACATTTTATTGAATTCGCACACAAAAAAGTAAAATGATTCCTGCAATTCTCACTTTTTTTCTCTTTAGTTAAGGAAGGGGGAGGAGGCACTGTTTGCTGTTTTATGAGTTTTCAGGAGGGGGTGAGGGGTATTGTTTTACTTTTAGTGCTTTATCAATTTTCTCAACAGCACATCACACAAAATTAAGCCATGATTAAATTAATTTACTAAGAAGTAAAGACTAAAGGACACTGAAAAAACCAACTTAACAAAAAAACCCTGTTGACCTAAACAATGAAACTGAAAGAAACCATTTTTTCTTGATCTCCCACAGTAATGCCATAATCAGTTTAAAATGATTTATAATATTAATAATCATAATGACAAAAAAACACAAAGGCAGTCTACCCAGGAAAGATTAATACATGACTGATATTATAGAATGTTACTTGGATAAATTTGTGAACACAGCAAACACTGAAACAGGCAACATCCTTTTTAAAAAAATATTGTTTCTTTTTAAATCATAGGAGCTAAATGTAACTAGTAACTGTAACAGTGTAAGCAATAAAGCATGAATTGAGTGAGTATATAATATATATATACATATATAATGAATATAAAAAAGCAACCCAGTGTGTGTGTGCGCGCGCACGCATGTGTGCATGTCTGCGTATGAATAAGAATTATGATATATTTGTGTGTGAGTGTGTGTCTGCAACTGTGTGCACCTGTGTGTCACTGTGTGCAATCATGTGCATGTGTGTGCCTATATCAGTACTTGCATTGTGTGTTCTCTGAAATGAAAGATGTCCCCAATTAAATCATTGAAATTTATGCCAAATGTACCTAAAAAACCCAACACCCCCCTCCCCCCCCCCCCCCAAACAACAAAAAACATGTTCAAACAAAAACACCACCAAGTGAAATTGAAAAACTGATTCATGATGACTGTTTAAAGTGTTTTTAAATATATTAAATTGGCCTTGTGTAAAAACAAAACAAAACAAACCCAACAACAACAACCCCCCAAAAACGCAACAGTCTCATGATAATGATATGAAAGAAATGTTGACTCTAGTCTGGGGATGATGGTGGGAGATCATACTCATATTGTCACAGTATGTAAATTAATAAAATATAGGTCAGTGATGGAGATATAATCCCATAACCATTAAACTATCGTTAACTAGTAAGTACTTCTACTGTTCTAGTACTGCAGTGAGTAGTACAGTGGTAGAACTTTAGTGGCTGGCTCACCATTTATTTTCCAAAAACTACTCAGATTTAGCGACAATCGCAACACTAAACAGCATTCGTGCTACACCTAAAATAGATGTTTATAAAATGCAAACATCGCAAGCCAATGATACGGCCACTAATACAATTAAGGATAATGGCATTACGCTATCGAAATTTTGATCCACAGACTAAATCGAAAGCTCACGAAGTTCTAGTCGAGCATGATCTATTGATCAAGATGTCGACATTTTATCCCTTCGCAAACTGGAGGTGTCTCAATAGGGTGAATATTGATTTAATACTCTCACTTCTCATCCTTGATCGTATCAAAAACCACACGGCAACATTTTTTAACTCTATAGGGAGTCTCCAATCAATACATAAGGTAAATAAATCGAACAATTATGGCATTTGCTTACCATTTTCTCAGACTTTCATTCACGTGTATTTCAGTGTATGGCCAAACAGGAAGTGACGATGGGTGTGTTATAAATATCTTTCTACCAAAATACAGCACGTAACCTGCTAGCCCTACTGTCTCAAATAACCGAAAGCGAAAGTCATGCCTTTGGAATGAAATCTTTTGCAGGCAATGACACTTATGAAAAACGTACAAATCATAAAAAACAAAAAAGAAGAAGATAAGAAAGTTGAAGAAGTAGTAGCAGCAGGAATAGTAGCTGTTGCAGCAGCAGTATTATTTTTCATGTGGATTTCTGCGGATAGCTCGACTATAAAGTGATCGCATACGTAGTATTCCGAATCGGTCTGATATTAAATTGGCTATGCTTTTTGCAATAAGAATGTGTGTTTAATTCACCATAATTTTCTCTCTCTCTTTGTTTGTAACCGGGTTTTGCTTGCAGCTTGAGGGTATGGATGAGGATGGATGACAATAATTATTAGACTTCAGATCAGCAGCTGTTAGTCCCTAGTTAAAACTGACACACTATCGCGTTGGCAGAATTATATCAATAAAGGTGCTCCATGTGGGCGCAAAAGAGATAAATTTAAATTTCCAAACATTGTTCGAGTGCAGCAAAATATTGCAGGTTTTGTTGTGTTGTTGTTTTGTTTGTTTGTTTTTCCAATAGGAAAACACAGCTCATTCAGTTAACAGGCCAATAAACAAATCGATCAGAA
>CM054147.1:35855310-35860310 GCA_028751875.1 Rapana venosa | reverse complement strand
TACACCCTTCTCCCCCACACACACCCTTCCACACACAACCTTCACACACACACACCTCACACACACCCTTCACACACACAAACACACACGTGCACTCTCTCATACACACACACACTTCCCTCACACAGACACACACATCCTTCACACACACATACCCCCCCCCCCCACACACACACCCTTCCCTCACCCACATAACACACACACACACACATCCCCCCCCCCCCCCCCCTCCCCCAACACACACATACAGAGCCTTCCCTCTCTTTCTCCTCCCACTCTCACTTCACTCTCTGGGCAGCACCAATAATGACCACGTCAAAGAAGCGAAAAGAAGCATATGCCTACACGACAGACAGGTAAGTCGCTGGCACACCTGACAGGCACGGCAAGCAGACAAAGACGGCTCCAGACATTAGGGACACACTTTTTTGAAGTGGCCACCAACTGCACGCTCTGACCCATATTTCATTTCTGGCCACTCTCATTGCGCAATAGTAGCACTACACTCATCAAGCGTAATTATGATATTCTATGAGCCACGACAGGGTGTCTTCGTTTTTCATCACACATCATGATAATTATCATGCATCAATGAAAGTTGTTAAATCATTTTATTTTTTAAAACTTGGAATGTAGGCACGAGAGTTTGACGCAAATTATTCGTTATTGACGAAAAGATCGGGTGTATTTACTCTTTTTATTTCTTTGTTTATTAGAACATTATTAGGGATTCATGCTTAGGTAGGTGTACATCAACTCGAGGTTGTCAAGGAGATGGAAGTGTGTGTGAAGCATTGCCTCTGATATGCCTGGCACTTGCCAACAAATATCTATTTAGACTAGTGGCTTTGGCATTGTTGTTTGCCTTGAATCATGGACTGGAAGGTTGCGGGTTCAAATCCCTTGGGTCATAGGGGTTTTTCAAACTCTGGTCGGCTCCTACCCAAAGTGAGTTTACTATGGGCTCATTTAGGAAGAGTAGGACCACATGGTCGAGCTTCATTCATCCATTCTGCGGATGTGATATTAAGTGTGTTGCTCAAAATACTGGACTAGCACTACAGGTGAGTGTATTTCTTGGGACCAGTTGATGCCGGGATAGATGATGACAACACATGTGGAGTACCTCCATGTCATATTGTCTTAAAGCACATGTGCATCCATTGCAGTATCATGGCATCATCCTAATCGCCATTAATCATCACGCAATAAAAGAAAAATACATTGTATATGATTCGGTAGTCTCTGTTGCTCTGATCTCATGGTGACTTCAGTTTTAGTTTCCCATGCCCTTCGGTGTCTGAGGTGAGTTTGTGTCAAAGCCTTCGGGGCTGAAGATTCACAGGAGAAGGGAGTTTGAGGGACGTTGTAATGGTTGCCACCTTGGGTTGGCGTCTCACCCAGTTTGTCTCCTCGACTAAGTTATTACTGTCGACAGTAGGGGGCTTAGTAGGTGATATCATGCGTGTGTGAACTCAGAACAGGTGCCACTGAACACCGCTTAAGTGACCCAGCAGCAGTGCAGGGCCTCTCTGACCTGTACCCCACGGCGGCCAGACATTGATGGGTTCCTTGTGTTCTTTAATCTTGGAGGATTTGACATACGAATCTGGATATGGGTTGAGAAATAAAAATGAGCGGCATGACACAGTAGGACAAGAGTGTAATAGAAGATGAGGTAAGACACAAAGTATTTACTCAGCAGATGCTTAGATAGCCATCCACATAACTCAGTAATCTACAATTAAATCCTATAGCACCTGGTAGACATGTTTGTGTGTCTGCAAGCCAAACATTGCTGACATCAACTGCAGGATTGTTAACAGGCCAATTCAATACGCATGTGCGCGCACACACATACAAAAATAAATAAATAAATAAAATAAATGATAAATAAATAGCACGCTCGAACACACACACACACACACACACACACACACACACACACACACACACACACACACACACACACGCACCCACGAACGCAGACACGCACGCACACACACACACACAGACCCCGCGCGCGCGCGCGCCCACACACACACACACACACACACACACACACACATACACACACACACACACCACGAATCAGCTGAAGATACTGTAGACAGGTTTGCCCATAAGCTGACCTATAGGATCCTACTATCCTCATTTGCCGCCCTCAAGACCCAAACCAGCATCTTTCAGACCCCAACAACAATTATTAGCAGCCAAGCGCTGTGTCCGAATCATCTCTGTTTCAGCGTCAACACTTATATCTCTACAGTCCACATTACAATCTATCTATCTATCTATCTATCTATCTATCTATCTATCTATCTATCTATCTATCTATCTATCTATCCATCCATCCATCCATCCATCCATCCATCCATCCATCCATCCATCCATCCATCCATCTATCTATCTATCTATCTATCTATCTATCTATCTATCTATCTATCTATCTCTCTCTCTCTCTCTCTCTCTCTCTCTCTCTCTCTCTCTCTCTCTCTATATATATATATATATATAAAATATATATGTGTGTGTGTGTGTGTGTGTGTGTGTGTGTGTTGTGTATTTTTGTTTGTGTGTGTGTGCCTCTTACGCTGCTTTCATGCTATAATGTAAGCATATGTCTCTCTTCCACTTAAGTTGCAGGCAGGTGAATGGAGCCTCACTTTTGTCAACCGACAGCAAAGTGGCATCAGAAAACTAGGCTGAAGTGTGTGTACAGTGAAATACCCTGACTACCCCCATGTACCAGAGGGTAAAGAGGGGCAAACGCCATAGCTTCCTGTTCTATCAATCACTTCTTTACCGCATCTTACTCCCAGACAATATTTTATACTGTATTATCCAACTGTAGTCCGATTACCAACTCCAAAAAAAACCCCGAAACTCCACATCAAGTTTCAGCAATACTGATGGTTATACTACTTTCGTTTTATTATCATTATGGGAACTACCAACAAGCAGACAGAACACAGAAAGAATTCAGCCCGCTCTGACAATGGAGAAAGTCTGCCAGTGACAGCTTGTCCCATCCGGGTCTTCTGTTCTCCCGTCACCACCTTCTCTCCCGACGTCACTTCCGGCTATTTTCAGCCGCAAGGTGGCGCTCCAAACCATACAGTAATGGGGCTGGAAAGGTCAGCCATGATTTGGTGAAGCGTGCGTAATGTGATCGTGGGTTGTGTTCTTGCTGGTGGTGGAAGTAATTATTATGCGTATCATATGAAGATAATCTGTCATGAGATTTGTTAGGTCTGACTTGTCTAGACGGATGGTCGTTTGTTCTGCGTTACAACTGGGGATGTTTATGTAGGCTAAGCCTGCAAGAAGAAGAAGAAGAAGAAACATCAAAGCACACAAAAAAGGCAGAGGAAGCTTTGCAGAAGAAGAAGAAGACGACAAAAAAATAAGCGTTGAAGAAGCTGAAGAAGTAGCAAAATGAGAAAAAGAATGAACAGAAGAAGAAGAAGAATGCAAAGAAGAATAATGCAAAGACGAAGAATACAAAGAAGAATGCAAAGAAGAAAGCAAAATGTGCAAAGAAGAAGAAGGAGTAGCAAAAGAATGCAAAGAAGAAAAAGAAGGATTGCAAAGAAGAAAAAAATGCGATACAGAAAATAAAGGAGGTACAGAAGGAATAGGGGAGGGAGGGAGAGGGAGAGAGAGAGAGAGAGAGAGAGAGAGTATTAACTAAAATGCTTAACATCTTACCTCTGAACGGATCTGGTTGGCTGATATATTTCACGTAACTTTGGCCTGCTAACCAAGCCTTAACGATAACTGATGTGTACACAGGCTAACTTTTGTACGGGGTTACGGCCCCTGTGTCTGAGCTCTTTTGTCCACACACTATCTACTTGGCCTAATGCAAACATATTTGTATCTCCTGTTATGATCCTCTATCCATCTAACCTCATTTCTTCTTTTTTATGGGACTATCGTTCATTGGTAGCAGTCATTACACTAGTCTAGCTATGTGTCTAAAGATATCATAAAGAAGAGTTAACCTTTAGTCCTAGTTAAACAGATCAGGCACCTTATCTGTCAATCTCTCCCTACTCAGTCTGAGAGAAGTTTGAAGAGATTCATGAAGACTATGCACAACATACTTATTATCATGGCTTGATTTAGAATAAAGTTAGAGAGCTAACAGGTAAGTGAAAGGTTGATTACCTCTCTAAACCATGGACAAACCAGAGTACTTTATTTTTTCAGTCGAAGACATTACTAAGATATTGCCTATCTTTAACAACAACAACAACAATAATAATAACAACAACAACAACAACAACAACAATAACTGCAAATTAGGTACTTTGATTTCCATAATGGCCACAAGTTGCAACCAGATATTCAATTTATCTATCATATCCTTGTGAACTTGAATTTTTTTCCTGTTCACGCTTTTACTATGTCTGTGTGGAAAAGAGCGCTTGAAGAGCACACTTGATATTGGCTTTAGCTTTAGTCATAATATTGACTATGATGTTTAGATACAGATTTGAAACGAGAGAGAGAGTTTACAATCATAAGACCACTGCTGATAAATGTCGAAATAGCTATCATACATAAAAAACCAAGCAAACAAACAAAGAAATAACTTGACAACCAGCCAGCCGACCAACCAACCAACTAACCAACCAACCAACCAACCAGCCAACCAACCAACCAACCAACCAACCAACCGTAAACACCTATCTGGTTACAACCCCCAAACAAACCCCGAAACAGAAGCATCAATCAAACCAGTATACAAACGAAACACACTGAAATCGATTCCAGACAATAATGGCCACACAGAATCTCTACAAGACAAACGAGAACAGTGACACTGACCTCAAAAACCTACTATGTCTAGACAAGACAATTCTGACAAATTTTTTCATGCTGGACTGTCTTTTACACACAAACATACTCTTAAGTAATGTCGTCTGCTCACCGAAATAGAACTACGGTTTTATCACTTGCACTCGTGACCCCGCTCATAACTTTAACCTGTC
>CM054147.1:35805310-35837810 GCA_028751875.1 Rapana venosa | reverse complement strand
CTTCTGGATATGTAGGGCTGGACTGACAGATAAGTCATTCACAGAGATGAAGGATGAGTCTGTAATGGACATGCTGGTAAGGGATACAAGAGTAAAGATGCCGAGTGAAAGGGAGATCTTTTGTGCTGTCAAGGAAGTTTGATCAAAGTTTCAGACGGCAATGGTTTGACACCCTTTAGGTATTTAGTCATGTGTATTTTTTCAATGGTGTCTACTAAGAAGCATCCAACAAACCTGACAGATTGATGATGTATAAAGATTGTCTGAATGAGTCTGCAGCCTTAAGCAAACTACTGAGGAATGAAAGTCATGGAATTATTTGAATTTTTATAGATGGTGATGATCAGTATTACCCAAGGTTGTCCGAGGCCCCCCCAAAAAAATCATAAGTCGGAAATTGCCTGTACAAAGAACTTCATGACCAAAAGTTTTTTCTAAACAAACAAACTTTGTATATAATATAACTTAAAACAGTTTTTGGTGTGTGTGTGTATGTGTGTGTGTGGGGGAGGGGGGTGGGGGTAGTGGTCCTTCAGATAAAAATCACATCTTAGGTAAACTTAACGCACAAAAGTCCTCCTAAATATACAAAATTACCTATTGAAACTGTCCAAGAAATGTAAAGTTCAGAAAAATCAGAGAAAAGAACAAACTATGCCAGATATATAAAAACAGCGAAACAAAAAACAACAACAACAAACTTTTAAGAATTAAAAAAAAAACCCTGAAAAATTAGAGCTTTTTTTGTGTGGGGGGGGGGGGGGGGGGATACAAAAAACGTTTGTGGCAATACATATTTCAGAAGCAAACATTCACGTAAGAAGACACATCGAGTGTTAACAACAACAACAACAGCAACACATAAAGAAGAATTTCTACAGGTATATAACAGATCTTGAAGCTTTGAACTGTTTCCAGCTTCTGGTCATTAACCCTGATATCAGTGCTAATGCCGTTGGTGTTATTAGTCATCAGTTTGGTCTTCTCTGCACTGATTTCCATGCCGTATGTTTTGGAGGCCTTATCCAAGTGTTCTGTTAGGCTGGCAAGCTCTTTTTCTGATCCTGCTATTCCATCAATGTCATTGAGAAGCGGAGGTTTGTGATCGTTCTGCCACCAATGCTGATGATCCTTCATGATGTTCCAGTGCATCAGCCATGATTCTCTCAAGGAAGATGTTGAAAAGGGGTAGGAGTGAGAGTAGGACAGCCTGCCTTACTCCAACTGTTGTTCGAAAACCATTCTCCAATGTTGTTGTTGTAGTACACTGCACTGGTGGCCTCGCTGTACAGCTGTTTGATGACTCTGTCAGGTTTGCATTGATGCTGTACAAGTTCATGGTTGCCCACAAAGCTGCATGCCACACCCTGTCAAATGCCTTCTTAAAATCGATAAATACGTGGTATAGGTCTTGTTGATGTTGAAGGTACCGCTCACATAGTATTCTGAGGTTGAATATCTGTTCTGTTGTGCTGCGTCCTGCTCTGAAACCTGCTTGTTCCTCAGCAATGATGGTCTCTGCTTGTGGCTTCAGTCTATTCAATATTATCTGCAGCATGACCTTGCTTGGGTGACATATGAGGCTGATTGTGCGGTAATTATGGCATTGTTGTAGATTTCCTTTCTTGGGGAGGGTGATGATGAGCGACTGCGTCCATGGTGTTGGCCATTTTCCTGTCTGCCAGATCTTGTTGCAGATTCTTAGTAGGGCGCTGATCATGGCTTCCCCTCCAGCTTGGACCAACTCAGCTGGAATGTTGTCAGCCCCTGCTGACTTCCCCTTTTTCAGCGATCTGACTGCTGTTTCCACTTCTTCTCGGAGGATAGGGTGACTGTCTGTGTCTTTGCTTTCGGGTACATTAAGGACTTCTGGATCTCCTGCGGTTCTATAGTTGTACAGGTCGGAGCAGTATTCTGTCCATCTGTTCAGAATATCCTGGTCGTCAGTGAGACACTTCCCATTTTTGTCTTGGATTGTTAAACCTTTTCTCTGTTTCGTGCTAGTCAGGTCTTTCACCAGCTGATATGCTTTCTTGCTATTGCTTTTCTTGATATTCTCTTCAATGTCTTGGCACTGTTCACCGATCCATTTCTCTTTTGCCTCCGTCATGGACTTCCTGATTCTTTTGTTGACTGCCCTATATTGTTCTGCTCTTTCTTTTGTTTCATTTTTCTTTTTCTTCAACTCTCTACGCTTGTCGCATAGTTGTAGGATGTTAGGTGTGACCCATGGTTTTTTGACTGGTCGGCGTTTGCCAAGAAGCTCGTTTGCTGTTTCAGTCACTGCTGTATTGAAACTATTCGTCAGTGTATCTATGTCTGAGTCTATCACAAAGCTTCAAGTACCTGGGAGCCATTGTATCCGACCAGGGATCCAAGCCAGAAGTAGTATGCAGGACTGCACAGACAATAACAGCTTTGTCAAAACTAAACACCATCTGGAGAGATAAGAATATCTCACTTATCTCCAAGATCAGACTAATGCGCTCCCTTGTCATATCTATATTTCTGTATGCCTGTGAATCATGGACCCTGACTGCAGATTTGGAGAGAAGAGTACAGGCAGTGGAGATGAGATGCTTTCGGAGACTCCTTGGCATCTCCTACAAAGACCACATAAGCAACGAAAGCGTGCATAACAGAATCCAGCAAACCATTGGACCCTATGAAAAACCTTCAAAACGATCGTGAAAAAGCGTAAACTTAAGTGGTATGGGCATGTCACAAGATCCCAAGGAATTACAAAGACAGTTTTGCAAGGCACTGTCCAAGGAGGAAGAAGAAGAGGCAGACCAAGGAAGAGCTGGGAGGATAACATCAGTGAATGGACAGGCCTAGAACTCAACAAAACCCTGAGAAAGGCAGAACAGAGAGAAGAATGGAGGGAACTGGTTGCTGAGTCTTTGAAGGTGCCCCCACGGTCGTCAGACTACGGGACAGATAGATAGATAGATAGATAGATATAACAGATCCAATGTGGTGATAGTTCAATGACCGCCAATGACCACCATGAAGTTACAGCAGGCAACACACACCCCACACACACACACACACACACACACACACACACACACACACACACACACACACACACACAAGGAGAGAGAGAGAGAGAGAGAGAGAGAGAGAGAAGAGAGAGAGAGAGAGAGAGAGAGAGAGAGAGAGACAGACAGACAGACAGACAGAGAGAGAGTGAGAGACAGAGAGAGACAGACAGAGAGAGAGTGAGAGACAGAGAGAAGAGAGAGGAAGAGAGAGATAGAGAGAGAGAGAGAGAGAGAGAGAGAAGAGAGAGAGAGAGAGGAGAGAGAGATGAGAGAGAGAGGAGAGAGAGAGAGAGGGGGGAGAGAGAGAGAGCGCGCACAAGAGTGACAGGTCTGTGTGAACGCTCTGCCTTTTCTCCCCAAACAACTGTCAACACTTGTTTGTCTTATCAGCCTGGGCGCTTGGCAGGAAGCAAATCTTGACATTGAGGTTATGTCAAAGGAAACGATGTTTTTTTCTCTTTCTCTCTCTTTCTCTTCTCTCTCTCTCACTCTCTCTCTCTCTCTACTCCTCTCTCCCTCTCTCTCTCTCTCTCTCTCCTTCTCTCTCTCTCTCTCTCTCCTCTCTCTCTCTCTCATCTTAAAGTTGGCTAGAAGGTTTGTCTGTTGGCTTTAAAAGCGCTTTGAGTCTTGGGTGTCAGCATGCCAGTTGTCTGTCTGTCTGTCTGTCTGTCGCTGTCTCTGCCTTTGTCTGTGTGTCAGTCTGTCTGCCTGTCTGTCTATTCCTCTCATTTAGGATTGGTGTTTTGTGTTGATGTTTCCAAAATCAATTGGCACAGAAAAAAATCCCCTGACCTGTTTGTCGGTTATGTGATCATATTTGACAGAACTGAAAGTTCTATGATCTTAAATATAAGAAATATAATAGCAATGAATATGGAAGGAAGAGGGAGAAAGAGAGAAAGAGATAAAGAAAGAGAGAAAGAAAGAAGAGATAGAGAGAGAGATAGAGAGAGAGACAGAGACAGACAGAAAGAGACACAGACAGACAGAAAGAGACACAGAGACAGAAAGAGACACAGAGAGAGGCAGAAAACAAAGAGACATAGAGAGAGACAGACAGACAGAGGGAGAGAGAAAAACAGACACAGAGAGGTATACATACATACAGACAGACAGACAGACAGACATACAAACATACATACAGACATTCAGACAGACAGAAAGACAGTGCTATGCACTGGAACACAAACAGACAAGCGGTATAAACTCACCACAGGAAATAACAAACCAAATTACGTTTCTATTCAAACCACCTCTCTCTCTCTCTCCCTCCATCCATCTCACTCTCTCTCTCTCTCTCTCTCTCTCTCTCTCTCTCTCTCTCTCTCTCTCTCTCTCCCTCTCTCTCTTCCCCCTCTCTCTTTCTCTGTGTCTGTCTCTCTCCCTCTCTGTCTCTCTCTCTGTCTGTCTGTCTGTCTGTCTCTGTCTCTCTTCTCTCTCTCTCTCTCTCTCTCTCTCTCTCTCTCTCTCTCTCCCCCGAATAAAGACGGAACTTTGGTATTCGGGAATTCTCTCTCTCTCTCATTCTCTCTCTCTCTCTCTCTCTCTCTCTCTCTCTCTCTCTCTCTCTCTCTCTTCTCTCTCCCTCTCTCTCTCTCTCTCTCTCTCTCTCTCTCTCTCTCTCTCTCTCTCTCTCTCTCTCCCCCGAATAAAGACGGAACTTTGGTATTCGGGAATTCTCTCTCTCTCTCATTCTCTCTCTCTCTCTCTCTCTCTCTCTCTCTCTCTCTCTCTCTCCTGTCTCTCCCTCTCTCTCTCCCTCTCTCTCTCTCTCTCTCTCTCTCTCTCTCTCTCTCTCTTCTCTCTCTCTCTGTCTGTGAAGCCAGTGCTTTCAGAAGGCCACCTACCTAGGTGAGATGATTTAGCTAACAACAGTCTAGGAAGAAATAACCAGATGTTCTGCAGTCTTATGAATCACACACTCTGTGAACCTTAAACATTCTTAGTTGTAGCCTAGTGGGTTAGAGTGCTACACTCGCGATCTAATGGCTCAGGTTCGAGCCCCCGCCGAGGTAATAGTTCGAGGGTACATTTTCCTCTGGAATTAACATCAAACCGACTCCACTTTCACCATCTGTTCACCCTAATGGAAGAGTAGGGCATTTTTTGCCGGTAGGAACGGATGACAACATTTTAAAAAATCCAAACCAAGCCAAGCCAAGCCAAACCAATCCAAGCCAAACCAAACCAAACCAAACCAAGCCAAACCAAATCAAACAAAGCCAAACCAAACCAAGCCAAATCAAACCAAACCAAGCCAAATCAAACTAAACCAAACCAAACCAAGCCAAACCAAACCAAACCAAGCCAAACCAAACCAAACCAAACCAAGCCAAACCAAACCAAGCCAAACCAAACCAAACCAAACCAAGCCTAACCAAACCAAACCAAATCAAACCAAACCAAACCAAACCAAACCAAACCAAAACCAAACCAACCGCTTGCTCGTATTTAGACGTCATCTCCGAAGTCGGAAAGTGGCTACCTAAAATCTTACTCTTGGTGAACCTCAAAGTCATTAGCGGCTGCAAGGCATGGTCGATGAAATGTTGTCATTTCCAAGTATACTTTAATGAGGGGACGGGATGGCTCAGTGGTCGGAGCACTCGCTTTCCCCCGGCCAAGTTAGCAGCATCGAGCGTGGTTACCACTTGGATGGGTGACAGTTTTGCGTGCCTTGGCTTCAGAACAGTCCCCTAGTTCACCCAGCTGTAAATGGGTTACATACATCTTTAGGGTCAGGGATGGTAAAGAAGCGAGGGATAGAGGATGGGCGCCGCCCTCAATATGCTGGCCCTAGAGAAGTGAGGTCTCTGACGCCTCGCTCCTCTACGAGCTTATAGGTTATGGGACACTTTTAGCTAACCTTTTATACTTTGATTACTTGTAACCTTAACTCCAAGACCGGGAACATTTGTTGTTGTTTTTTTAACCGAGACGGTTTTGGCAGATAAACAACAAGTATAACACAAGGAATATTTAACAATAATAGGTAAACATAAATAGCAGGTGACAGGGTTTTTGTGATGTATCCTCTGCTTCTATTTATGTACTGTCTTTCTCTATCGTATACAAATTCACACTCACACAGATTCACAGAAACAGGCGCACGTGTGTGATCGTCTGTGTATGCGGCACACACATAGACAAACAGAAGGACAGACAGACAGACAGATACACACACAGACAAACACACATACACACACACTTTTGCACACACATACAGACACAGACACACAGACACAGACACACACACACACACACACACGTTTTCTCAAACAGACACACCCACACCCATCCACCCACCTACCCACATTTTCATACACACTCCCCTCTACCACCCTCCCCACTATCCCCAGCCTACACACTAACGCACCAATGGGAAATCAGCCTGTGACTTCTGTTAATGAAGAGTCGGAACCAGTACTTTCTTTCAAAACAGTCCCGTCTTTGAGAGTCAAGAGAGAGGGAGGGAGGGAGGGAAGGAAGGAGAGAGGGAGGGAGGGAGAGAGAGTGAGACAGCGATGCAGACAGAGAGAGACAGAGAGAGACAGAGAGAGACAGATACAGACAGACAGAGAGAGACAGACATACAGACAAACAGACAGACAGAGAAAGACAGAGAGAGACAAAGAGAGAGACAGAAAGAGACAGAGAGAGAGACAGACAGAGAGACAGAGAGAGACAGCGAGACAGAGATAGATACAGAGACAAAGAGGGGTAGAAAGAGAGGGAGAGGGGGAGAAACAGAGATAGAGAGAGAGAAGCAGAGACAGAGAGACAGAGAGACAGAGACAACAGAGAGACAGGGACAGACAGACAGAGAGATATACAGAGAGAGAGACAGCGTTACAGAGATAGATACAGAGACAAAGAGGGGGAGAAACAGAGGGAGAGGGGGAGAAACAGAGATAGAGAGAGAAACAGAGACAGAGACAGAGAGACAGAGACAGAGAGACAGACAGAGAGACAGCAATACAGAGATAGATACAGAGACAAAGAGGGGGGGGGGGGGGGAGAGAGGGAGAGGGGGAGAAACAGAGATAGAAAGAGAAACACAGACACAAAAACACAGAGACACAGAGACACATAGACAACCCACAGACAACAGACATACAGACAGATATACAGACAGACAGACAGACTGACTGACAGACTGACAGACAAGACGGCAAATGGAATCAGAAACCAAAGCAGAACGAGGTACCTTTGGTGTGCCATAATTGTTGCCCCCCTTTGGCTATAGGAGCCAGACGGCAAAAACAACTACGGTACCACTTCATCATCATGATGTGGACTGCAGACTGCAAAATGCCTGTCGTTAGTTCCGTGCTTCCTGCAAGCATACTTTCTGTAACCTTCTCATATTTGCTATGCTTCCTGAGAAGAGGAGGAAGACGAAGAAGAAGAAGAAGAATGCCAAGAATCAGAAGAATGCCAAGAATCAGAAGAATGCAAAGAATCAGAATGTAAAGAAGAGGAAGAAGAATGCAAACACGAATGCAAAGAAGAAGAAGAATGCAAACACGAATGAAAAGAACAAGAAGAATGCAAAGAAGAATGCAAAGGAAAAGAAGAATGAAAGAAGAATTAGACGAAGAGGAAGACATGCAAGGCAAGCGCGCGCGCGCGCACACACACACACCACACCACACACACACACACACACACACACACACACACACACACAACACACACACACACACACACACACACACACACACACACACACACACACACCACACACACACACACACACACACACACACTCACACACACACACACAACAACACACACACACACACACACACACACACACACACACACACACACACACACACACACACACACACACACACACACACACACACACACACACACACACACACACACACACACACACACACACACACACACACACACTAATATGTACATATTTACTGAGTTGGCAAGTATATTCTAATATGTAGTATAATTATGCATTTGTTGCCGATATTTTTCTCCATTTCTTTTTTTTACTTTCGTTTTAATGTTTACTTTCCTATTCTGAAAAAAATAATCTAGTCTCTTTATTTCAACAATGTAGGGTGTATGGCCTTCAAACAAATGCAGTCATTTTTTTCATATTCCTTTTAACATTTATATTATTTTGTGTTCTTTTTATCAACGCAGCTTGTAATATGAATCTGAGAACAGGTATGTGAGCATATTATCTGTTTTTATTTTGTTTCTTTAATCCACGGACCTGTTTGTTAACAGCCACCTTTATGAGAGGCAAAAGTAGCTAGTGCGTTGTCTATGTTCTTGAGAGCGATGTTGATGTCATGGTCTCCACTTTTACCTTCTCCTTGCTCTGTTTCTTTGACTGTCTGGAGATGTATCTGCCAATTATTTGTCTGTGTGTCGGCTTTCTTTAAAAGAACACTACCATTCTTCTGCCATTAATGAAAAGTGCCAGTCTGTTTATGTCTCTGTCTGTTGTGTGTGTGTTGTGTGTGTGTGTGTGTGTGTGTGTGTGTGTGTGCATTTGTGTGTGCACGTGTGCATGTGTGTTCTATAGAATACGTATTCCACACGACAAAAGCACAGTTTACTAAAGTTACTTCCATCAACTACAGGCCTCTCATCACCCCCTACCCCCACCCCTCCCCGTCATTTGGTCGATTTCCATCACCACGACCACTATTATCACTGTTGTTTTCAATGGCGGGTTTGTCACCATATCATCTTGGTCGTCTTCGTAATCATCTTCATTATCGTCACCACCACCACCACAACACCACACCAGTACCCCACCACACACACCTCCATCACCACCCTACCCCCACCACCCCACCGTCATTTCGCCATCCACCACCACCACTACACTCATGCTTTGTCATCCATATCATCTTGTCTCTCTAATCATCTTCATATCGTCACCACACACCCACCACCACCATCACCATCACAATCACCATCACATCACCATCACCACACCCACCCCACCACTCACCGATTCTCCACTCCCATACCACCATCCTCTCCTCTCTCTTCATCTCTCTCATCATCATCTTTCTCTCTATCTCTCTCTTCTCTCTCCTCTTCTCTCCTCATCTACCTCCTCATCTCTCCTCCTCTCTCTCTCTCTCTCTCTCTCCTATTTCTTATCTCTCTCTCTCACTCCCCCCTCTCTTCTCTCTCTTTCTCTCTCTCTCTCTCTCTCTCTCTCTCTCTCTTTCTTTCTCTCTCTTCTCTCTCCTCTTTTCTCTATCTCTTTTTCCTCTCTCTCTTCTTCTCTTTCTCTTTCTCTCTCTTCTCTCTCTCTCTTTTCTCTTCTCCTCTCTTCTCTCTCTCTTCTCTTCTCTTCTCTCTCTCTTCTCTCTCTCTCTTTCTTCTCTCTTCTCTCTCTCTCTTTTCTCTCCTCTCTTTCTCTTCTCTTTTCTCTCTCTCTTCTCTCTCTCTCTTTCTCTCTCTATCTTCTTTTCTCTCTCTCTCTCTCTCTCTCTTCTCTTCCTCTCTCTCTCTCCTTCTCTCTCTTCCTCTCTGTCTCTTTTCTCTTTCTCTCTTTCTCTCTCTCACTCTCTCTCTCTCTCTCGCTTTCTCTCTCTCTCTCTCTCTCTTCTCTTCTCTCTCTCTCTCTCTCTCTCTCTCTCTCTCTCTCTCTCTCTCTCTCTCTTTCTCTCTCTCCTCATAGTGTTGCCACATGGCACATATGTACAGATGATGCAGCCGAACCATCTGGGCAGCAGACGACTGAAGCAGCAGCAGCAGCAGCAGTAGCAGCACACTGCAGGTGTGAACATGGTATTTCTATAAGCTTTCTTTTCATCTTCATCCTTTCATGTTGGAGAATGTGGTACTTGTGCGTGTGTGTGCGTGTGTGCGTGCGTGTGTGCGTGCGTGTTTGTTGTGTGTGTGTGCGTGTGTGCGTGTGCGCGCGTGCCCGCGCGCGAAAATGTATCTGTACGCACATTTTATTTATTTATTTATTTATTTTATTTTATTCTTTTATATCGAGGATAATAGAATAAGCACCCACGTGCTTTTTTTTTACATCCAGTCCCCGTCATTATGCGGTTTTTGTAAATTTGTCATCTGTTCCCACCGGCACACAATGGCCTACTCTTAGGAAAAGCGTAACGGGATTTAACGTGTGCGCAAGATGTTCTGTTATGCCACATGAATGTGTGTGTACAGATTTGCGTGAGCACTTACGTTCACACGCTTGAACCTAAGTTTCTAAACACCTGCATGCCTGCTTGTATGGGAATACACTAACCATATATTTTTCTTCTTCAATGGAATCGAATACAGCCACTAATATACTGTTCAGGGAGGCATAGCACTATAGAAACAGAAGCAGAGAGACTGACATAGGGACAGATACACTAAATGCCGCCGCCGCCGCCGCCGCCACCACCACCACCACCACCACCACCACCATCATCATCATCATCATCATCATCATCATCATCATCATCATCACCACCCCCACCACCACCACCGCCACCGCCACCCCACCACCACCATCATTATCGTCGTCGTCGTCGTCGTCATCATCATCATCATCATCATTACCACCACCACCACCACCGCCACCACCACCACCACCACCACCACTACCACCACCACCGCCGCCGATGCCCTCTCTTTTAACCATCGTGACATGGGTCTGCAATTTCCCTGCCGACAGTCCTCCATCTACTGAGTTTTGGTGCCAAGCTGTGGGCTGGCTCATGGACCCCAAGGCATGTGAACATCAGGATCTAGAGGATGGAGAACCAGGGAGACTGCTGGGCACCTTCCTTGCATCCTTGGTTCCTGCAACGGACTATGTTGAGAGTACCCATCTTAGCTAAGAGTAATGCCATCCGGTTAAATTAAGGTTATCTTTGTTTGTCAGTAAGGTGGCGCTGACACTGTTTGTGCAATCGTTTTTTTGTGCTTTCAGTTTATTTTTGTTTGTTTGTATATATCAAGTCATTACATTTTTTCTCTCGAATCATATTTTGATAATATATTCTTGTAGTTTTTTGTTCAGCTTGAATTATCTTTCGATAAAAAGCCTGTGTAGGTTTCTATTGATCTTGAATTATCTTTTGATGCGTAGATGTTTGTTCAATTTGAATTATTTTTCAATAAGAAACCCTGTGTAGATTTCTGTTGATCTTGAATTATCTTTCGAGTAAGAAGCTATGCACAGATTTTAATTCACTTTGAGTTATCGTTCGAAAAACCCCCACCTCTGCGTAGATTTCTGTCTGCCCATTGCAACGATGATCATTAATGTTACAATGTTTTCTGTTTTCTCATCAACACCGTCACAGCCAAACAATAGGTCTTTGCTCTTAGGAATATCTTGCTGTGTCAGAAACAATAAGTGTTCAGTTGTCAAGCATTCCTTTGGCAGGAGCACGCCTGTTTTGCAATAGACGTGGCATTTTTACTGTCAGGGTTCTGGAACTGAAACGGATGGCAACTGCCAATACATATTCATTTTTTGGCAACATTGTAATCAGATATGCATCCTCAGACAGTGAAGTAACATGACACATTCCAACAGTTTATTGCCGGCTAATGGCAGACTATGCGCACGCACGCACACATGCATGCTCGCACGCACACGCATGCACGGACGCACGCACGCACACACACAATTGCACAAACACACATAGCATTACAGACACTATATTTTGACTAGCTATTAATAGCCATAAACAAGAGGCCATATTTTCAGCGAACAGGATAGAACTATGTTCATTTCGCAAATCAACAAACAGCAGAAGAACGTGGTAAAATACTTTTCATCTATCGTCCTTAGAAATATCATACAATAAATAAAATTTGTAGGTACTTGCATAACCATTTCTACACAAATTAGTAATAATAATAATAATAATAATAATATATGGAATTTATATAGCACTGAATCTTGTAAAAAACAAACAAATCGAAGCACTTGCACTCAATCATTTACAGGCATGCAACTCTCCTTAAACATAATGAACAACAGATTTCAAAACCATGCACGCGCACGTATGCACGCATGCACGCACACACACACACACACAAACACACACACACACACACTCGGAACAACACTTAGAAGGTGAAAGATGCTGTTGAAAATTAGGGACAGATATTTGGGGGGGAAAGTCTCAGGTAGGAAATAAGTGTGTTTTGAGGCTGGATTTGAAGGTATCAAGTGAAGGCTTTTGGCGAAGTGAAAGAGGAAGGTCATTCCAGGTGGATGGACCAGAAACAGAGAAGGAGCGACGGCCAACATTGGTTTGTTTGAATCTGGGTGTTCGAAAGCACAAAGTATCTGCGGCTGAACGAAGGGAACGGGATGGAGTGTACAGATGAAGACAGTTACAGAGATAAGATGATGCATATTTGTGGAGACATTTGAAACAGAGGGTATTGATTTTATACTCCAGTCTTTGTGAGACAGGCAGCCAGTGAAGAGATCGCAGAAGAGGAGTGATGTGTTCAGATTTTTTCTTTCTTAGGACCAGTCGAGCTGCAGAGTTTTGTATGCGTTGAAGAGAGTGGATAGATGATGCTGGTAGGCCAGCCAAAAGAGAATTACAGTAGTCTAAACGTGAAAGAATGAGAGATGTGACGAGCTTGGAAGTTGCATCAGTGGACAGATACTTGCGAATCCCGCTTATGCGCCGTAATTGATAGTGGCAAGACTGGCAGGTCTGGGTGATGAATTTTTTCATAGAGAGTGTGTTGTCAAGAACTACTCCTAAATACTTTACAGAGTTGGACAAAGGAACTGACGTATTGCCGAATTCTATTGAAGTTTTTGCGATAGAGGAAAGTTTATGTTGGGTCCCTATGAGCATGGCTTTGGTTTTATCGGCATTAAGTTGTAACTTGTTCTGAGTCATCCAGTTTTGAATGTCTTGAAGACAGTAGGACATATTTGTCAGGAGGGAAGGCAAGTTTTCAACAGTATCACTGCACTGAAGCTGAGTATCATCGGCATAGAAATGATGATCAATATGGTGGTTGTTTATTATATGTGAGAGTGGAGCAGTGTAGAGAGTAAAGAGAACAGGGCCCAGGACTGATCCCTGCGGGACTCCACATTCCATTATGACAGGTTTTAATTGAATTTTGTTTACAACAACTTTCTGGAACCTGTCTGTGAGGTATGAAGTAAACCAGGTGAGGGCTGTGCCGTTAATATCAAACGTATTTTGGAGGCGAGAAAGAAGAATTGAATGATCTATGGTATCAAAGGCCGCAGATAAGTCAAGAAGAGTGAGGAGGGAGATTTTTCCTGCATCAGAAGCAAGTAGAAGTGTATCTAAAGTGTGGACTAGGGTGGTTTCGGTGCTGTGGTTGGGGCGATAGGCAGATTGAAAAGTGGGAAGGAGATCATTGGACTTAAGGTGACTGTTGAGCTGTTTGAGAACGACTTTTTCTAGTACTTTAGAGACAAAGGGTAAGTTTGAGATAGGCCTATAATTCTTCAGAATTTTGGGATCGAGGTCGTGCTTTTTCAGTAGAGGTGTGACTATTGCTGTTTTAAGAGCTGATGGAAAATTTTCTGACAGAAGAGATGAGTTTACTATTTTAGTGATAATAGGTACAAGTTGTGGAAGGCATTGTGAGAAAACAGGAGCAGGTATGGAATCAAGGTCGCATGATTTTATAGTCATTTCCTTCAGAATTGTCATGATTTCTTTTTCACTTGTGGGATGGAAGGAAAAGAGAGGAGTGCCAGTGAACTGGGGATCAGGAGGCGCAGGCTGGAATTGAGTCTGATCCAGTCTGAATCGAACTTTGTCTGAGAAGAAGGCAGAAAATATGGATGGAAGTTCAGACAGGCTGTGGGTGTTAGGCAGAGGAGTTGTTTTTGCAGATCCAAGGAGATTTGAGGTGAGGGAAAAAAGAGATTTGATGGATGTAGCACAAAGAACTTGGGAAGAGTAGTAGTCTGTCTTTGCTGAATGGATTGAGAGTTTGACTTTGTTTATTTGTTTTCGGAAAAGCTGTTTGTTGATTTCGGTTTTTGACTTCCGCCACTGCCGTTCTAGCTGCCGGCGTTTGCGCTTCGCTATCAAGATGTCTTGGGTATACCATGGCGCACAGGGTCTATCAGGGAGGAGATGGTCAGTAGAAGGTGCATGCTCATCAAGCAGTGAGACATATTTCCTATCTTCTTCTTGCAGTATATTTTTGCACAAAATCGAACTTAAAACGCGAATAGTTGCGAATATTATGTGAATAGTCATTCGTGCTTTGAAAATCATATCAGAATGTAGAAGAGAGAAAACTTATTGACTACATCTTTTATGTGTGGACCATTGATCTAGAGATAACACGCCTGCCTAAAACACAGAACCTTTCCTCCAACAACTGGACTTTGAGTGGTGATGTGCATGCTAAGGTTAAGCAGCGTCGAGCGTGGTTACCAAGTGGGTGGGTGACCGTTTGCACACCTTGTCTTCAGTACAGTTCCCCCAGTTCCCCCAGCTGTAAATGGGTACCTGCCCTCTTTAGGGTCAGGGAAGGTAAAGCAGCGAGGGAGAGGAGATAGGCGCCGCCCTCAATATGCTGGCCCCTTGAGAAGCTGAGGTCTGTGACGCCTCGCTCCCCTACGACCACATAGGTTATGGGACACCTTTACCTTTTACATTTTATATACACAAATCTTGAGCACAAGACATATTCAACACATGTAACAAAAAAACCCACATCCAACAACAAACTCCAAACCCCACAGCAACAAGAAAATTACTCCTGGCAATATCCTACACGAAAAAAACCTACTTTCACAAGGGAACAAACATACTTACAGATAGGAAATATCAAATAGAAGATAAAGGGCAGAGCTGGTCAGGTTGTGACGTACTTTCCTATAGAAAACCACCTCGAATATCACGCAGACAAATCTTCCGTAACATGCAACACAAAATGATACAAGAGAAAAGAAAAAAAAACACACCCGAATATAATAACACAATTGAGTACAACTCATATAACTGAAATGGGAGAAGATACTACTTTATGGAATAAATGACAAGTACAGAACGAAATGCTGTAGACTGATGACATGAACAACAACAACAACAGCAACAACAACAACAATAACACTGGTTTGCTGTGAAGGCTCGCTGACTCCTCATCTTCTTCAGGAAATTACACAGGGGGCTACGTACAGGAATATTGTTTGTCTCTTAGCAAATAATGACTACGTCGTGTTCTCATGATTATGTCTTAACATGAGTCGCAAAAGATTATCCGCACGAATCCTTTCCTGCATGTATGCCTGTCTGTCTCTCCCTGTATGTCTGTCTGCCTGCCTGCCTGCATGCCTGCCTGCCTGTCTGTCTGTCTGTCTGCCTGCCTGCCTACCTGCCTGCCTGTCTGTGTGTGTGTGTACCTGTCTGTCTGACTGTCTGTTTGTCTGACTGTCTGACTGTCTGTCTATCTGCCTGTCTGCCTGCATGCCTGTCTGTTTGCCTGTCTGGCTGTCTGCTTGTCTGCATGCCTGCATGTCGGCCTGCCTGCCTGTCCAACTGTCTGTCTACCTGTCTGCCTGCCTATATGTCTGTCAGTCTGTCTGTCTGCCTGCATGCCTGTCTCTTTGCCTGTCTGTCTGTCTGCTGTCTGCATGCCTGCCTGTCTGTATGTCTTTCGGATGAGACTATACACAATGACCCCGTGTGCAAACGCATGCAGAACATCTTGCGCACACGTTAAATCCTGTTCCGCTTTTCGAAAGAGTAGACCATTGTGTGCCGGTGGGAACAGATGACAGAATTTACAAAACCGCTTACACACGGGGACTGGATGTAAAAAAGCACACGAGTGCTTATTCCATTATCCTCGATATAAAAGAATAAATAAATAAATAAATACATATGTCTAACTGTCTGACTGTCTAGAAATTATGAATTGCGATTCTTACTGATAATTCCTACTTAGGGTAAGGGGTAGATGGAAAACAAATATATCAATACTTCCCTGTAACCTGTGAAAATAGCGATAATCAATCAATCAATCAATCAATCAATCAATCAATCAATCAATCAATCAATCAATCGATCGATCGATCAACCAATCGATCGATCGATCAATGACTCTGTCTATCTGTCTGTCTGTCTACCTCTGTCTCTCTGTCTCTGTCTGTCTGTCTGTCTGTCTGTCTCTCTCTCTCTCGCTCTCTCTGCTTCCGGTGGGAACGGATGACCAACATTTACAAAAAACCTGCATGCACACGGGGACTAGGTGAAAAAAGCACATAAGTGCTTATTCCATTATCATCGAAATAAAAGAATAAAATAAAATAAAACTAAAATAACATCTCTCTCTCTCAGCATATTTTGAAAAGTGCGTAAGAAGCAAAAAACTTCTAACAATAGGAAAAAAAACCAATAACTGTCATGTCCACTTGCTTAAAACATGTCTCTTTCCCTCCATGCATGTCTGTGTCCCTGTCTGTCCCCTCCTTGTCTATATGTCTGTCTGTCTTCCGTTCTCCGGCTGTATCTGTCTATCTCTGTCTGTCTCTGCCTCTGCCCGTCTGTATGTCTGTCTCTGTCATTCTCCGGCTGTCTCTGTCTGTCTGTCTGTCTTTCTGTCTGTCTGTCTGTCTGTCTCTCTCTCTCTCTCTGTCTCTCTGTCTCTCTCTCTCTCTCTCTCTCTCTCAGGTCAGAGACGAAGGAGTATGGAAAATGAAAGGATATACGATCATTAAGACTACGTAGGTTATTGTACTGGAGAAAAACAACAACAAAAACGTGTGAAGCAAGTAAACTTACACGACTGTTTTGCCAGAAGCTGTAGACGCAATTTGCCATCTAAGTAACAAAACAAACAACAAAACCAACCAACAAACAAACCCCAACAAAACCAACACACAGTTATTTCCTCCAAGTGTTGATGACCGGTAGAACAATGTCCATGCTGAATGACATACGTGTCCGGTTTTTTTTCATTTTCTTTCTTTTTCCAAGTCTGTCTGTAATGATTGATACCGAGGTGACAGCCCTGGTATGGCCTCTGTGGTCGGCGGGGCTATAAACAACAGGATTGGATTGGGTTGGACAGACCTGATACCGATGTATAGATAGACAAAGAAACAAATGGATAAAGACATTGTAGACTTAGAGAGACTGAATACAAGTGGAATAGTTTTTATGGGAAATATCGTATTGTAAAAAAAGATAGCTCACTAAGTCTTATATCCAAATATATAAAGGGATATCGTGTTATGTATAGATATCAGAAGCTTTGAATGTTTCAAATACCAATTTTTAAAAAAATTTAAAAACAAGTTGTTCACATAAAGATTTGAAAGATGCATGTACGTACGTACACTTGCGATTGTGTTATCGGAACGGATTGATAGAAATTTAAGCTTGACCAGTTCAACACAAATTCGAAGCCAAGCGGTTGAGACACTAAAGTTAAAAAAAGAGAGAAAAAAAGTGTGCAGAAAAAAACAACAACAGTCTGTCAGAAACAGTTTTCCTGTCATGTTATGACTCACCCCTCTGGTTGTGCCAGTTGTGGAACTTGGCAAAAAACTTTGTTCCAGTGGGCTGCTCACACAAACAATTATTGCCCGCAGACACTGGCACTCACTATGTGGCCTGCAGAACTGGGCAAACAATCAGTCTGGGCATCCTGCCACCCCCCCTCACCCAACCTCACCCCATCACCCCACCTCATCACTCCTCCCCCCCCCCCCCTTCACAATCATTCCACTTTATAACCCCATCTTCTGTGGATGGAAGTTGGAGGAGAGGAAGTAGGGCAAAAGGTGGAGGGGAGAAGAAGAGGAGTGACTGGTCAAAGTGTTTGATGATGATGGGGGGAAGGTGAGAAAAGGAAAAGGTAGCTGGACGTGGGATGGCTAAATGGATCTGGCATTCCGTGAGCCTAAGGCTGGCCCTTGTTGAACATCGATGTCAATAGAGATCGGAGGTGGGAAGCATGTGAAGCGATACTGACAAGAACTGTGCAAGAAAAAAACCCAACCCTAACCACATACTCACCGAAATTGCGGCTGGTGAGGCGAGGTGAGGCGAGGTGAGGTAAGGTTGGCAAGTTCTGCCTCAAATCTGCTATCACGATTCTGCAACTATTTTTTGGGGGGGTTGTTGTTGTTGTTGACATTTCCAAATTGCATTCACCCAGCTGTCAAGTAGTCTCTAGAACAGTTCACTGGATTGTAATTGAAGTTATAATCATGATAGAGAAATAGTTTAATCATGATGGAAAAATAGTTTAATTATGATGAAAAATAGTTTAAAGTTTTAATAAGCTTTCTAACCTTTCTGACCAGAACTGTCTCTTCATCATTTTTTTTCTTATTACTAAGCTTACATTTGATAGTTGAAACCCGGGTTTATTCAGCCATTTTTGTGGAGGTGACAGATTAGGCCTGAACAGTTTAATTATCAATGTCGAAGGTATTTCAGTCATTTTTTTTCTGACTTGAATCAAAACACTCTGTACACAGATCATGATCACTGTGCTATATTTTTTGGTTGTGACCGAATTTGCCTGTTTTCACATATCATCTGTCGTCAATCAGTCAGTTCATTATTCACACTGTTCATAAAAAGATGTTTATTTAAAATAAATTCTGATCATACCTTTTGTTCATTGTGGCAGTTCTCCCCAGACACTGTCCCCACACTGCATGTTCATTGTTTTTGCTCCTCCCCCTTAAGTCAAGGTATGCGTACCGAGAAATAAAAAGGATGCGTCTGTTTAGGACAATACGAATATTCTTTAAAAAAAAAAATCTCTTATATCGAGGATAATGGAATAAGCACTCATGGCTTTTTTACATCCTGTCCCCGCGTGTATGCAGTTTTATGAATTTTGTCATCTGTTCCTACCGGCACACAATGGCCTACTCTTACGAAAAGCGGAACAGGATTTAACGTGCGCGCAAGATGTTCTGCGTGCGTTCGCACACGGGGCCTCGGTTTATAGTCTCATCCGAAGGACTTTTGGGGAGAGTGGAGTCTGCACTGATGTTAACTCCAGGGGAAAATATCCCCTTGAACGGGAATCGAACCCGGGTCGTCAGATTGCGAGTGCAATGTTCTAACCACTAGGCTATCCCGTCCCCATTCTAGTTTGCGTGTGTGTGTGCGCGCGCGCGTGTATGTGTGTGTGTAATGCTTTGTTGCCACACAAATGTCAGTGACAATGAGTGTGTTGTACGTACTTTAGCGAGCACAGGGGTGTACACTCTGTCTGTATTTTTGTTCCCTCAGGAATGGTGTGTTTTTATGTGTTGTCTCCCACTTTGAGTGATAGCTACTTTCTCTTTCCTTTCCTTTCTTCTTCTTCTTCTGTATGTGTATGAGTGTGTATGTATATGTATGTATATATGTATGTATGTATGTATGTATGTATGTGTGTATGCTGTGTATGATGTATGTATGTATGTATGTATGTATGTATGTATGTATGTATGTATGCATGTATGTGTGCATATATGTATGCATGCATGTATGCATGCAGTGTGTGTGTGTGTGCGTGTGTGTGCGCGCGCGTGCGTGGACGAGTGCGTGCGTGTTTGTAAATAAGCATATATCTAATTATTTTTTTTATTAAACAAGTCGACGACAACGGAACAAGCACAGATGTCCTTTTTTTTAAACTTAAACGTCCAATCCTCGTTTTTTTGCCATTTTGTAAATGCTTTCACTCCTTCCAGGCGGTACAGAATGAGCTACTCTTCCAAAAGGTAGAACAGGTTATAACATGTGCACACTATCACTACGCTCTGCTGGTTTTGACCAAAGAAACTGTGCATTGATGAAGAATTGCTAGCTCTCAAACAATGTGGCCCACCACGGTAAGAATACCGTTGTGCATTAGACGAAACATTAAGTGGAAAAAAAATCATGAATGGAGATGGACGGAGTAGAAAACATACTAAATTATGGTTAGTAAGGCAGTCACGCAGATGTCGGGGCGCTTAATTTTTTTTCCACTTTCTGCTACTCTCCTCAGCTGCTATCCATTCCTACCCATCCCAGCCCACCTGATGCTAGTAATAGCAAGAACGGACCGAACATGGGAGTGGGTAAAAACAAAAAGGAAGGAACGTGCAGATTTTAACACTGAGGTTGGACCCTTCACTGTGTTATGCTGCGTTTGCGAGCTGTGGCCAGCCGTTGTCGAAAAGCCCATAATGATGATAATAATGATAATAATAATAATAATAATGATCTCCAAAGGACTTGCAAAGACAATTTTACAAGGCACTGTCCAAGGAGGAAGAAGAAGAGGCAGACCAAGGAAGAGCTGGGAGGATAACATCAGCAAATGGACAGGCCTAGAACTCAACAAAACCCGAGAAAGGCAGAACAGAGAGAGGAATGGAGCGAACTGGTTGTTGAGTCTTTGAGGGTGCCCCCACGGTCGTCAGACTACGGGACAGATAGATAGATAGATAGAATGATAATGATAATAATAATACTAATACTAATAATACTAAAAATACTAATAATACTAATACTCATCATCATCATCATCATCATCATCATCATCATCATCATCATCATCATCATCATCATCATCATCATCATCATCATCATCATCGGTGTTACTATCACGAGACATGTTCTGATTACAGGATTTAACAACATAGACAAAATAATATAATAAGATTCACACTGAGAATGGACGAACACAAAAAGCAATCAGATACGAATATAAGGTAAGCTGTGCAAAGATAAAGCCATTTTTTCTAAAGACGCTTTAATCAGAAATACTCTATTTACTGAGATTAAAAGGAAAAAAGAATTGAAACCTGAAAATAGTCACAGAGCAAAGTAAACGGGCCTGACCAAGCCTAATGAGCTATTTTTTTCTTGTTATATTTTATTTATTCTTTTATATCGAGGATAATGGAATAAGCACTCGTGTGATTTTTTACATCCAACCCCGTGTGTATGCGGTTTTGTAAATTTTGTCATCTGTTTCCATGATCAAGGAGCTAGCTGCAACAAACTCTGACCTCCGAAGCGTTTTCTGTTTGCAAGAACTGCTTAAAGTCAAATATACAACGCAGTCTGAAATGCAACCAGACGATGGTACCACGTGAAGCTGCCAAATAACTTCTCATACTATCTGCTTCCTCCTGATAGAGTTTGCTACATACAAACATCCATCCATCCATCCATCCATTCCTCTCGTTCTCTTACTTCTCATTATCTTTCTGGTTCATCTTCATAGATTTTTCTGAACCCATCCATCCATGCATCCATCCATGCATCCATCCATGCATCCATCCATCCAAACATCCATCCATTCATGCATCCATCCATGCATCCATCCATGCATCCATCCATGCATCCACCCACCCACCCACCCATTCACCCACCCACCCACCCACCCACCCATCCATCCATCCATCCATCCATCCATCCATCCATCCACTCCTTCTCTTCGTACACCCTTCCCTGTCTAAACTCCTTCGTCAATTGCTATTCTATTCTGTCTCCCTCTCTCTCTCTCTCTCTCATAAGGTGGTGATCAGGAAACATATTGCAGCTTCAGCCTCTCTAAATTTCTCCATGCCTGGGATAGATACGTCTGGAAGGAAGCTGATCAAGGCCCGCAACTGCTGCTGGCCTCATGAAAGTTCTTAACCGGCGTGTAAATCGTCTGCACGTTTGACCAAGTTTACACGCACACGCGCGCGCACGAGCACGCACGCACGCGCGCAAACACGCACGCACGCACACACGCACACACACATATACGTGCACGCGCGCGTATACACGCACGCACGCACAGAGAGACAGAGGCAAAATAGAGAGACAGAGGGAAAGAGAGAGAGAAGGGGAGAGAGACAGAGACTGAGAGAGACAGAGACAGAGAGAGACAGAGAGAGATAAAGAGAGAGAGAGACAGAGAAGAGAGAGACAGAGAGACAGAGGGGGAGAGAGAGAGAAGGGGAGAGAGAGAGAGAGACAGAGAGACAGAGGGAGACAGAGAGAAACAGAGAGAGACAGAGACAGAGAGAGACAGAGAGACTAGACAGAGAGGTTTGTTTTGTTTTGTTTTAATTAGGTTATTTGTTTTTTCTTTGTTTTTTGTTGTTGTTTCTTACGAAAAATTGAATGGAAAAGGAAGAAACACCCCCCCCCCTCGACAAAATAAACAACAACAAAAAAATCTACACAAAAACGAAAGTCTCAAATCACTTAATCTAATATTGTACAACACACTTCCTATCTGTCCTTTGAAAGAAAAGGTAAGAGAGAAAGAGATAAAGAAAAAAGTGAAGTGAAAATTGTCTGTCTGAATTTTCTTTTTACGACGTCCCTTGCGCTTAGGAGATATGGTCGTATGATGGCTACAGCCTCTGTCATGGGTCCTTTGAGTATTCAGTGTCCTGATAACCTCTGTCGCTGTCTATACCTCTCTTCCTCCCTCTTTATCTCTTTCTCTCTCTCTGCCTGTACCCCCTTCTCTCTCTCATTCTTTCTCTCATCTCTCTCTCTCTCTCCTCTCTGTCTGTGTGTCTGTCTCTCTCTGTCTCTGTCTGTCTGTTTGTCTGTCTCTCTGACTGTCTGTTTGTCTGTCTCTCTTTCTGTCTTTCTGTTTTTCTGTCTGTCATTATGTCTGTCTCTCTCACTCTATCTGTCTATCTCTCTACCCTTACCTCTGTTTGAGACTAAAAACTTAAACACATGGTAAAAAAAAGATGAATGCCAAATACACACACACACACACACAGCATATATCTTCTGACCACCCTTCTGCCCCAATCTCCAACACACAACAACATAAGGCCTGAGGCGACATTATCTATCTATAAAACAAAACAAAAAGAAAACCCCTCTTTCTTTAAGCTCAGTGGGTATCATCAAGATCAATACCCCTAAAAGTAAAAAATAAATGTGTGATCCAAGGAGATAAAGAAGACACAAAAAACCAACAGAAAATACCTCAACCTTTTCCCTGAGCTATTGTCATTACTATTTTTTTCCAACAAAAAGAAAACAAGAAGAGCAAGGTTAGAAGGTGGAATATTATTTAATGGACTGAATAAAAGAAAACAATGGTGAAATGGAGTCGGTGATGTAAAATAATTTTTGTTTGTTCTTTTGCAGTGAGAGCGAGAGAGAGGAGAGAGAGAGAGAGAGAGAGAGAGAGAGAGAGAGAGAGAGAGAGAGAGAGAGAGAAGCAAATGTTGGTCAGATGCAGAGACTAGAAACACGAGAACACAGAGGATAAAGAGTTGGAAATAGTTGGTCAGATGCACAGACTAGCAAACCACAGATACACCAGAGGATAAAAAAGTTTGGAAAGATAGGGAATGGAAGCAGTGTGGAGGGGAAAAAGGGGAAATATTAATACACAGAATGTAAAAAAACAAAACTGCAGCATGTCAAAAGCAAACACAGCAAGAAGAAAGGCATGGGATGATTTGCAAAAACAGCACGTGCAGTCCCCACGGCAATGTCATTAGCTACTGACCTGTCAACCCCTCCGACTCTTTTCTACCACCCTTGTCCTTGTTGACACGTGTTTGGTCAGCATGCAGTTAGCCATGGGTTTGCTGTGAGTGCTGCCACAGGGTTCAAGGATATTTGTTTTTATTTTGTTTTTCATGCCTCATAAAATGCATTTTTCTGGGGGAAAAACACTGAACAAAAATTGCAAAATATTTGAAAAGTGAACCTGAACTAGAGTTGAAATTTTCAAGAATCATTAGCTGGTAAAAATGCTTGGTTGCAGTGAGGACTACATACCAGTACAGTAGTAGGGTTTGGAAAGTGTTACATCATTTCCAAACACACACACAAAGTTTTATTTTTGTTGTTGGTTTTAGTCTTCAGGTTTCACAGATAAATGGTAAGGTTTATCCTGTGAAGTGGTTGGCAAAATTAATGGTTATATGTGAACAATTTTACCATTGGTGTACTTTGATTAAAAAAAGGTTTAAAAACATATTACTCCCAAACTGTGGCCTTCATTAACAGCAAACATTGCAAGAGAAAAGGAATGAGACTACTTGCAAACACAGCACGTGCAATGCCCAAGGTAGTGCCATAGCTACTGACCTCTCATCTCTTTCCCTTTTCTCACACTCTTCATTGTGGACTTTTGTTTGGCTCGCATGCAATATGCAGGGGGCTTACTATATGATTTGGGAAAATTTCTAAGGACTGCTTTTATTTTTATGCTTTCTTAAGATTCAAAAAAGTATTTTCTCAAGGGACAATATTAAACAATAGTTTGAAAATGTCAGCATTAGAAATAGATCAGACATTTACTGCAATCCGCAGTCAGTCAAAAGTGCCTTCTAGCAGTTTAGTCTATATGCCAACATAGTTTGTAATTTTGTAAAATGTTAAAACAGTGCACCATATGTACAGATGATATCTATACACAAAAACACATGCAGCAGAAACCATCAAGAGAGGAGTAGTTTATAAATAGAGGATCTATACAGTGTGGGCCAAGAAAACATAGGAAAAATACAATATGAAAGTTATAAAAAAAATGTGGCCATTCAAAAGAAAATACCGCACTCAGAAAGGGATGTGGTGGCTTGCAAAAACAGCATGCACAATTCCCAAAGCAATGTCATTAGCTACTGACCTGTCTTTCCCTCCCCCCTTTCACACTCTCTGTCCCTGTTAACTCCTGTTTCGGTAAAATGCAGTAAGTCATTGGTTTGGTTTATGCACTGGCATGGAGTTCAAGGACTTTTCTTTTTTCTGTTTGTAATTAACTTTCAATTTTTAAAAATACACCTTATTATTGAGAGCAAATATGGAACAGTATTTAAAATATATCAGCATTGGAATTAGAGCACACATTGATTGCAACACACAGTTTGTTATAGTGCTTACTGACAATCTAGTCTACATACCAACATAGTCTATACAAGAAAAAGAAAATTCAAAAGTTTGCTATACAAAGAAAACCTTTCAAGCCCTATCTTGAGTTTTCCCAGAGAAATGGCAAGCCACAGCCTTTGCAGAAACCTGGCAACCTGCATGACAATATATTAACCAATCCTCTGCAACATGCTGATAGAGTTCCTGAGTTTGCAATTTACAAAACACAGCCATGAATAATTGCACTATTTATAGTGTGTTGCCTTGATCTTCTGCACTTGTTTTTGCAAGGATTAAAGCCAGGGCTGCAAGTCAACTGTTCTGGAAAATTTGAAGATTTGAGAGAGAGACAGAGACAGATAGACAGAGATACAAAGAGACAAAGAGATAGAGATAGAGGTAGAGGTAGAGATAGATATAGATATAGATAGATAGATAGATAGATAGAAGAAGAGAGAGAGAGAGAGAGAGAGAGAGAGAGAGAGAGAGAGAGAGAGAGAGAGAGAGAGAGAGAGAGAGAGAGTCAGGAACAAAAGCAATAGTCATACACAGCACAAAGTTTTGAAGTTGGAATGCATTCACTGAGGCCAACAGGCAGGCATCCTGCAAAGTTACATACGCAGTAGAAGACCAGACAAAACACAAACCAATAGTAAGTGGACACAATGAAAAGAGAAAAAAAAGCTATGCCACATACACACAAACACAGAAGCCATCAGAAGGGAGCAGCTTGTAAACAAAGGAATAGCTGCAGTGCGGATACAAAAATGAAACGTGACAAAACGTAATAGACAAGTTCGGAAAACAAAACTGTGGCCAGCCCCAAACCCCAAAAACTGCACACGGGAAGGAAGGAAGGAGATGACTTGCAAAAACAGCACGTGCATTCCCCCAGGCAGTGTCATTAACTACTGACCTGTCAACCCCCTGTCCCCCTTTCTCCCGCTTTCTGTTCTTGATGACTCCTTTCTGTTTGGCCAATGTGCAATGAGCCTTGGCGTTGTTGCATGCACTGCCTAAGGATCCAGCATTTATGGTTTGCATTCAGGTTTTTTCACTCCAGGAGAAAAAAAGGAGAAAACATTAAACAAACGTTTTCACACTATCCCTATGTTAATGAAGAGAACCCCTCTTTCACAGTGCACGTGTACTGTGCACATTAGTAACTTTCTGTAACCCCGTCGTGGGCGATACAGAAGGAAGAGTGAGTAAATGATTGGTTACCCTATCGCAGGTTACCCATAGGAAAAAAGTAAAAAATGTCTACAAAGTGAGCTAAAATATATTAGACAGTTACTGCATTATGTAAGTAGTAAAACTATTTGCTGGCAGTCTGATCTACCTACATGCCACCAGTGGACTGTGCATATAGAAAACTTATCTAGTTTTAAATGCAAACGAAAAGTCTGCGGGACTTTTTGGTAAGTTTTATTTTTTCCCCAAAGAAAAACTATGATGTATGTTTTTGTAGATGCTTGGTCATCTGCATGACTGAATGCACCAGTCAGCTCCAGGCTTAGGAGAGAAAAACTGGCCTTATAGATGAACTCAAATGTCTGTAGTCAAGGCCTACTGAAAACTGTTACGAAATTTGGTATTTCTTGTCATGTGTTTTACTTCATGTTCTGCATGCATGTTTGTATGGAAGGAGTGAAGAATGTCTGCAAGTTAGCTGATCTTGGGTACTGCAGATTTTGAGAGAGAGAGATAGAGAGAGTGTGTGTGTGAGGTGTGGTGTGTGTGTGTGTGTGTGTGAAGAGAGAGAGAGAGAGAGAGAGAGAGAGAGAGAGAGAGAGAGAGAGAGAGAGAGAGAGAGAGAGAGAGAGAGAGAGAGCGATGCTTTAATGCTTGGAACATTTTATTGCAATTGTCCAATGTGTGACACAGAGAGAGAAAGAGAGGAGAGAGAGAGAGAGAGAGAGAGAGAGAGAGAGAGAGAGAGAGAGAGAGAGAGAGAGGAGAGAGAGAGAATAGCAAACAGATGAGCAACCACTGATATATCAGAACAGAGTAGTTTGTGAATATTTGGTAAAGGATGCAGTGAGAAGAACACGAAAACTGAAGAGAAACAATTGAAAATAATAATAATAATAATAATAAAAATAATAATGATAATAATAATAATAATAATAATAATGTATGGAATTTATATAGTTCTGAATCTTGTAAAGCAACAAATCAAAGCGCTCAGATGACATTTATTCTAATATATCGAGGATAATGGAATAAGCACTCATGTGCTTCTTTTTACATCCAGTCCCCGTGTTTATACGGTTTTGTAAATTTTGTCATCTGTTCCCACCGGCACACAATGGCCTACTCTTTCGAAAAGCGGAACAGGATTTAACATGTGCGCAAGATGTTCTGCATGCGTTGGCACACGGGGCCTCGGTTTATAGTCTCATCCGAAGGACTTTGACATTCAGTTCGATTTTTTTAAAACACACTTTAAATGAATAAATAAAAGAATGAAACCACGGCAAGCCTAAAAGCAAACATAACAAGAGCAAAAACAAAGTGAGATGACTTGCAAAAAACAGCACATGCAGTCCCCAAGGCAATGCCGTTGGCTACTGACCTGTCACCTTCCCTCTTCCAAGTCCCTGTCTTCGTTGACTCGTGTTTTCTCCCTGTAGGGAAGCTGGGGGCTCTGTCACTATAAATAGCATTTCCCACTTTCTGGAAAGTCTGTGCTAGAAATTTCCCCTTTTCTATCACTCTCTTTCCACTTGTTTCTATATTCATATCTGACTTTCGTATTTTCTTTCTAGCCAAACTTAATTTCCTGCTTTATCAGGCAAATATGACTTTTAAAAATTAACTTTTTAAGGAGTTGCAGTCAGAAGTCAGAATGTGTCAGCTGAGGCCAGCTGGCAAACCTCTTGCAGAATTACAAGTGCAGGAGAAGATAAAAGAGATACACGCATCTGACGGGGTGTGCATCAGTGGATGTAATGGAAAGTGGTGTCATAGTTACATTTCCAAACTACCAACTTCCACCAAAACAAGAAGCCATGACTTGCTACATGCTTTGAATTAGAATCTGTGAGTTTTAGCACATAGCTCTCACGCACAGGACAAATAATGTTAGTGAGTACATTGCCCTGTATTTGTAACAAAAAGACAGCCCAGATGTAAAGAGAACGTCTATGACTTCTAAAGATTCTTTGAAGGCCATTTTCCTCATGTCCCCCCCCCCCCCCCCACATACATGCACGCACACACACATACACACACAAACACACACACAAACACCAAACATACATACACACACACTCACCACCACTCACGCACACAACAACACACACACACCACACACACACACACACACACACACACACACACACACACACACACACACACACATAACAAATAATGTTCTAAAATTCAACTTTGTTTCGTGAACATTTTTTCCCCAATGTATCAGTAATCATATCAGGTATTCTGCGCAAACTGCGCCTTCACTTTCAGGAGAAGTGAAATCTGAGAAAAAAAATTGCTGTCTTTTATCATTTCACTTGAAGGTTTTCAGATAATTCCCATGTCAAGTCAGGTGTCACGGATAAAAACAAAATACAACATAAAAAAGTATCAGGCGAAGTTGATTCGTGTAGCTGACCGATGTAAACAAAAGGTTTCCTTAAGCCCATTTTTGTCAGCACACACGCTTCTTTACCTGTCTTTGTTACAAGCATTTTTGCCAGCAAAGAAAGCTTGTTTATTAGGAGGCAAACTGACAATCAAACAGAAAGCTATAGGCTGTGATAGAGGAGATGTTTGGGTTACTCTTCCACAGCCCTTTCCTGAAAAAAGAAAATACATACACATCAATCATTCAATCATTCAACCAACCAACCAACCAATCAATCAATCAATCAATCAATCAACTAATCAATCAATCATACAACCAATCGATTCAATCAGTTAATCAATCAATTAACCAACCAACTAACCAACCAATCAATCTATCTATCCGCAAATCAAACATATACTTAACAGCTTCCCCTTTAAACTACACTACCGATGATGTAAAAACTAGAAGACAGAATTGACTCTACTTTTTTTTTTAAATCATCGTAAAAGGACAGCATTTTCTTTTAATCTTAAAAAGCTCATACCGAAATGTTTCAATATCCTTTAAACACAGACTTGAGCGTACACGCAGACTTTGGAATGCACAGGCGTGAGAGTGTCAGAGTCTAAATGGTATCGATCAACCTCTCCACAGAAGCTGACCTCACCATGCCCATCTCTTGGTATAGCAGAGAGGTAATTCCAGCTTTCTTCTCGCTGCCAACAGCACCTCCTGCTGAAGCACCAGACATTTGGTAAACAGTGCCTTGCCCAGGCCAGCCTCCAGAGAACAGAGAGGATGGAAGCCTGAAATATGGAGAGTGTGGAGGGCAGAAAGAAAAGATGCCAAAAGAAGCTGAGAAGGTAGTTCAGTGCGGTTTGTTCTGGAAGCAAGACTATTTTACTTTTTGTTCCCCCCTGTACTGCATAGCAAAGTGACGGTGTGGTAGTAGCTGTTTTGAAGGGGGAAGGATGTGTTTGTTCTGTTTGTTGAATATGTTTTAGTAATATTTATTGTATATAAATATGTCTGTTCATCTGTTTTGTTCTTGTCTATGGTCTGTTTCTTATAATTATGTCCCTGTTAGGCATTTACCTGTCTGCCTGTTTGTCTTTCTGTACACCCTCCCCCCTCCCCCCCCCCACTCTCTCGATCTGTCAACACTATTTTGTTTTTCCATATTTGTGGAATACGAACTCCGTTGGCTAAATTGCCTTATTTGAATGTGAGGGTCGGGTGGTCGATTTGTCCTACACTGTTGCTGATTTGCAGGGAACATGACACTGGTGTGTGTGTGTGTGTGTGTGTGTGTGTGTGTGTGTGTGTGTGTGTGTGTGTGTGTGTGTGTGTGTGTGCAAGCTTGTGATAACAATTAATTTATGATACAATTATTGCATTCAGTTGAATGTAGTTATTGGAGATTCCTTTTTCTCTTTCGGTTTTCATTATTTCCTTGTTGCAAAAAGCATATTGTTTAAATTGTGTTCATACTGTGCTCCTTGTCAAAAAGATTGTATTGTTAATGGCAATAAATTACTTTCAGTGTCCAGTGTTCTCTCTCTATCTCTCTCTCTCAAACACACACACACAAACACACACACACACGCGCGCGCGCGCAGACACGCACACACACGCACACACACACGCACGCACGTACGCATACGCACGCACACACACACACACACACACACAACCACACACACACACACGCACGCAGGTACGCTCGCACATACACACACGCACACACACACACACATACTCTCTTCTGTTTGTCTGTCTGTCTCTGTCTGTCTGTCTGTCTCTCTCTGTTCTTGTTACATGTCTATGTAGGATATATCTTTATTCCTATTTGCCCTCCCAGCAAATGTAAAGTCTGCAAATAAAACCCACCCCAAAACATATGAAAACATAGTATAAACAAACACATGAAAGAATCAACACAAACCAAACAGCTACGTCATGGTTTGATAGCACTGATAAAATAAAAAACAACACTGAATAAAACAACAAGTAAACAGCCACATATAATTATTTGTTGATCATTATCATTTCTCTTCGTTCATCATAAGAGTCTATTTCACACGAGAATAAGACATAGTCGTCACCTTTGAAGACTTCGCACTGTGTGTGTGTGTGTGTGTGTGTGTGTGTGTGTGTTTCATTATGTATTTCTGTTCAAATTATGCACGATACTTTTAAATACATTTTTTTAAAATTGGTGAAACGTGATTTTTTTCGTTCCTTAACTAAAACTCACAAGTTCACCAACAGTGAGATTTTTTGGCGAATCTTTATGTTACCTCAACATTAAAGTACACGCATTCTGACTTCGGGAAGTGCCAAAATAACAATTACCTTCAACGAAAAATCCAACACGGTTTTAAAAGCACAACACTCACAACAAGCAACATTGGGAAACATTCACCGAGAAAGCAGACCCTAACATCGCTATTGACCGAACTCTCCACAGGGCTGACCATGTCCATCTTGGTGTGACAGATAATCCCAGCTCTTTTTTTGCCTCAGTGCCAACAGGACCTGTTGCAGAAACAGACAGCTGGTAAACACTGACCTGCCCTGCCCCAGTCAGTCCTTGCTTGCAGGAGAGCAAAGAGGAGGAGCAAGGCATTATGGATTGAGTGAAGAGCGAGAGTGGAGAAATAAAGATGCTGAGGGTGGAAGGATGGTGGAGAGATGGATATGGAAGAAGTAATGAAGAAGAGAAGAAGAAGAGTTAAGAAGAAAAAAGAGTTAAGAAGAAGAAGAAGAAGAAGAAGAAGAAGAAGAAGAAGAAGAAGAAGAAGAAGAAGAAGAAAAGAAGAAGAAGAAGAATAGAAAAGAAGTGAATTGCGAAGAAGAATTGTGAAGAAGAAGAATTCAAAGAAGACTGCGAAGAAGAAGAATTGCAAAAGAAGAATTGCGAAGAGAAGAATTGCGAAAAAGAATTGCGAAGAAGAAAATTGCAAAGAAGAATTGCGAAAGAAGAATTGCGAAAAGAGAAGAAGAATTGCAAAAAAGAATTGCGAAGAAGAAGAATGCGAAGAAGAAGAAGAAGAATGCGAATAAAAATAAAATAATAATAATAAAATAATTAAAATAATAATATAATAAAAAAGAAGAAGAAGAAGAAGAAGAAGAAGAAGAAGAAGAAGAAGAAGAAGAAGAAGAAGATAGTCTGGAACCTGGGAAAATGTGACCGGTATTACTAAACTATGCAGCAAATATGAAAACTGATGCGAAGTGTCTCATTCTGCTTTAGTGTGTATGGCTCTATCTCTTTACTGTAGTAGTAGGCACACTGTCTGCTACTGTCTCTTTTTGTTTCTATGTTGACTTTTGCGAGCGCGCGTGTGTGTGCGTGTGTGCCTGTGTGCGTGTGTGTGTGTATGTGTGTATGTGTTATTTTATTTGTTATTTTACCCACAATTTTAATCTGACAGTCACTAGATTAAAATGATGATTTTCTATCTTTCTGATTCCTTTCCCATAAAAAATATTCATGCACGTATGTACAAGTGTACACTCATTATATTAAACTGTATTAAGACTTAGCTTGTTTTCTTGCTCTCTCTCTCTCTTTCTCTGTCTATCTCTCTCTCTTTCTGTCTGTTTGTCTGTCTGTCTGTCACAACATAGGTGTGCACGGCCAAACAAGCTAAATAAACACAAACCAGCCATTGCAATGCGGTAATAAGAAGCAAAAACCGCTTTCAGTGAGTTCCCAAAACATACATATGAAGTTCATTTCTTGTTCAGACATCCCCTGCCTAGAGCATCGCACTCGATAGAGGACACTGACGCAACAGAATAGCCACCAGCTGCAGATTTTTTATATCCATAGTTCGTGGGCTGGGAACAATAAACAGAGGCGTTTCAGTTAGCCTGAAATCCTGAGATGCATCAAGACCCCTGACAAGGGTCAGAAGAGGTAATCAGGGACATTCTCTCCCTCAGCAGCATGGAATGCCATGTAGCCATGTCCATCTCGGGGTGACAGATAATTGTCACTCTGACCACACAGCTATCTGACATGGCCTGTGGCG
>CM054147.1:35797524-35802310 GCA_028751875.1 Rapana venosa | reverse complement strand
AATGTAAATAATTGCACAACAAATTTCAAGTAAATAAAAAAGTCACACAAACAGACAAACAACAAACAAACAAACATAAACTAACAAACAAACCTGAAATTCTGACTAAGCACACTGACATCCATTTTAAACTACCCTCAGCAAATACCTTCATCTCCCCATACCATCTCTCACCATCAGAGAGAGAGAGAGAGAGAGAGAGAGAGAGAGAGAGAGAGAGAGAGAGAGAGAGAGAGAGAGAGAGAGAGAGAGAGAGAGAGAGAGAGAGAGAGAGAGAGAGAGAGAGAGAAGAGAAGAGAGAGAGAGAGAGAGAGAGAGACAATACAGAGAGAGAGAGAAAGAGAGAGAGACAGAGAAGAGAGACAGAGAGAGAAGACATAAGAGAGAGAGAGAGAGAGAGAGAGAGAGAGAGAGAGAGAGAGAGAGAGAGAGAGAGAGAGAGAGAGAGAGAGAGAGAGAGAGAGAGAGAGAGAGAGAGAGAAAGACAGACAGACTGAGAGAGACAATGACAAATTGATAATGACAAATTCTTTTATTTCGAGGATAATGAATAAGCACTCATGAGATTTTTTACATCCAGTCCCCGCCCGTAGGGATACATCTTAATAATAACCCAGTACTTATACAATCTCACATTAGAAACATGGGGAAATAACCCTTTTCAAAACAGCCCCCCCCCCCCAACAGAGAGAGAGAGAGAGAGAGAGAGAGAGAGAGAGAGAAGAGAGAGAGAGGGGGACACACACACACACAGACAGACAGACAGACAGACAGAGACAGAGAGTGTGTGTGTATTTCAGAGATAATATCCAATACATAATTCCAAAAGCAGTACACGATCACCATCAACACTCATTTTTCATTATACTCGTTCAAATTATATGTCATGATAAGAGAGAGAGGAGAGGAGAGGAGAGAGAGAGAGAGAGAGAGAGAGAGAGAGAGAGAGAGAGAGAGAGAGAGAGAGAGAGAGAGAGAGAGAGAATAACAACAAGAAAGAAAGCAAAACAGAAAACACAGAAACAACCCCAAAAATAGCAAAGAAACCAAGAGCAAAACAAAAGCGGCAACAACAAGGGGAGAGGGAACAATCGAATAGTCCCCCCTCCAAAAAAACACCCCAAACCCAAACCAAAACAGAACCAAACAAAGCAAAACCTCCATAATATAAAGAGAGAAAGAGAGAGACAGAGACAGAGACAGACATACAGACAGACAGACAGAGACAGAGAGGAGAGAGAGAGAGAAAAAGACAAACATATTGACAAGAAGATACAGAGAAAAGACAGTTGTTTACATCCTGGGGCGCGGCATACTTCGATTCGTCCTGATCAGCTTTCCTCTGATTCCTCAGATCGATGACTGCTGTATCCATCCATTCCCCTTTCTGCCAGCACCGCATCACTAGGGGTGACTTGTTTTAGCCCGTGAAAGGCAAGAGGCGGGAAGAGGGGTTGTGTGAACATAGGACTGGACGGATGGAAGCCTGGTTGTAGGGCGGAATGTTGTTTTTTCCCCCCTGTGGGAATGCCCCGGGGGCTTGTCAGTATAATTTGTTAATAGCATTCTGGAAATTTTGTACTAGAAATTTCCTTTTTGTTCTTTTTCCTATCATTTTCTTTGTTTCTGCTTTGTTCCTTTTTCATCCTGTCATCTCCTTGTTTTTTGGGTGTCTATTTTCTGCCTTCTTGGGTCCATTCTCCTGCTTTTCTTTTCTTTTTTCCTAGAGAGACTTAAAAAGATAACAGTGTGTGTGTGTGTAGTATGTGTAGTGTGTGTGTGTGTAGTGTGTGCGTGCGAGTGTGTATGTGTGTGTGCGTGTGTTGATGGTTTTGTGCGTTGATGGTTGTGTGTATGTGTGTGTGCGTGTGCGTGCGCGTGTGTGTGCGTGTGTATGTGTGTGGGTGTGGGTGTGTGGGTGGGTGTGTGCGTGCGTGTGTGTGTACGGGGGGGGGGGGGGGGGTTGCGTGCGTGCATGCGTGCGTGTGCGTGCGTGTGTGTGTGCTGTGTGTGTGTATGGGTGCGTGCGTGTGTGTATGTGTGTGTTTGTGTGTGTGTGTGTGTGGGTGGGTGGGTGCGTGCGTGCGTGTGTGGGGGGGGGGGGGGGGAGCGTGCGTGCATGCGTGCGTGTTCGTGCGTGTGTGTTTGTTGTGTATGTGTGTGTGTGTATGTGTGTGTGTGTGCGCAGACCCTGTCAATACAGAGTGCTCAGAGAAACAAACATCACTACTGTAGGGTATTCTTTTGTTTTTGGTCTCTTTATTTTTGGCCCTTTGTGTGTTCAGTGTCACTATCCTCTGGAGCATTCCTGGCATCATTGACCGGAATCAGTATTTCTGCCCTGTACCTTTACCTGTCTGGAGCTGCATAACCATAGGTCTTGCGCTCTGTCTGCCTCGGTCTGTCTGTCTGTCTGCCTTCCTGCTTTACTGTCTGTCTCTGACTTTCTGTTTCTCTGTGTCTCCGTCTCTCTGTATCTCTGCCTGTCTGCCTGTCTGTCTGTCTGTCTCTATCTGTCTGTCTCTGTCTGTTTGTCTCTATGTCTCTCTCTGTCTCTGTCTCTCTCTTCCTGACGAATACTGTTTTACTATGAAAACAAATCATATACACATCCACCTGACAAACAGAAGGCTATAAACATTAACCAATAAAAGCTGATCATGGGCTTTGAACTCTTGCCTGGCTGCAGTGTCACAGTAACAGACGTGGTACATGATTGCGCTATGCCTAGTACATAAATAATAATAATAATAATAATAATAATAATAATAATAATAATAATAACAAATAATAATAATAATAATAAGAAGAAGAAGAAGAAGAAGAAGAAGAAGAAGAAGAAGAATGTATGGAATTTATATAGCGCTGAATCTTGTAATGCAACAAATCAAAGCGATCAGATGACTTTTTTTTGTTTGCGTGTGTATGCGGTTTTTTAAAATTTTGTCATCTGTTCCCACCGGCACACAATGACCTACTCTTTCGAACAGCGGAACAGGATTTAACGAGTGCGCAAAATGTTCTGCATGCGTTCGCACACGGGGCCTCGGTTTATAGTCTCATCCGAAGGATGTCTGGACATTTGGTGACATAATAATCGTGTCTGAGGAAAAGTGATTGTACTAGAACACCCAGCTAGTCCCCATTGATGTCTGATCATTGCATGCCTTGTTGAGAGGGAGCTGGTTTTCTCTCTTCAGTAACGGGGACGGCATAGCCTGGTGGTTAGAGCGTTGCGCATTGCGCTTGTGATTTGCTGACCTGGGTTCCAATCCCGTTCAAGGGGATATTAAAATTTTTTCTCCTAGAGTTAACATCAGTGCCGACTCCACTCCCCGCAAAAAGTCCTTCGGATGTAGCCTATACACCGACGTCCCGTGTGAAAACACACGCAGAACATTTTCGTTACATCCTAACAAATGTTAAAACCTGTTCGGCTTTTCGAAAGAGTAGGCCATTGTGTGCCGGTGGGAACGGAGGACAAAACTGACAAAACTGCATTCACACGGGACTGGGAGTAAAAGAAGCGATGATTGCCTATTCCTTTATCATAGAAACAAAAAGAATAAATAATTAAATAAACAAACGTGCTGATCTTTGTTTTTTAAACAATCATTTTATTAAGCAGGCTTTTAAGCGAAAAAAGAGCAGTGAGATGAAAAAAGACAAGTTCGCAGCAAAAGTATGCTAATCAACCTACTCTAACAATTCATTCCCACAAATAAACAAACATCCAAAGGGGCTGAGGATACGTCTTGACACAATGGCACAGTAAAGAAGCCAGAATATCCATTGCAGATCTTCAGAACTTAGCCTAAAGCAAATATCTGGAACACAAATGCTAACAAAGATAAATGTTGAAGTAGTTTGCAGTTGAAAACAAAAATGCTACCAACAAAATGTCGGGATCACTTAAAAAAGATAGAGCAGCTCCTTCAGCAGTTAACGAAAAGAATTCCAAACATTTCTTGCGACAGTGGTACAAATATACTAAATAATTAGTTCACTGAAAAGCAGACGCACTCTATCCGCTGAAAAAGAGTGATTAAATATATCTTACTACTTAATCATCTCAATTCAAACCTTCAGTACAACATAAACCATGCAGACCCATACATGAGAACACCCATGAACAGACTTTGGCACGGTATGCACGTTAACATTCTTAAAGCCGAACATCAAGCAGGCTGCCAACAAGATGAACAAGATAATAACAAATAAAAATGCAGCCTCTTGAAACAACATCACAGCTAATTCTTCTTTGTGGAAGAGTGGCTGTGTTTTTAAAAGGGTGTTGCGCATTACTTGCTCGTCTGGCCCCTATTGTTTTAGACTTGAGTGCACGCAATCTGGTTTTCTGCCAAAACAAAATATCAAATTGTGTGCACGACATTGCTTGATAGATGTGATACTAATCTGAATTCACATAAAAAATAATCTGTTGCAATTGTAATACTATACAAAACAATAGACGAGATCAGTTTATGTAGAAATTCTCTAAAATGCTCGACATTTGAATGGGTATTCCTCCATGTGGACACTAGGGGTTTATTAGTATAAACAGCATCTCCACCTTCTTGACAGTATGTACAGCAATACACTCTTTTTCTATCCCTTTCTTTCTTTCTGTCTTGTTCCTTTATTTTCTGTCATCTTCTTGCTGTCTGTTTTCTGCATTCTTGCACCACTTTCCTGCCTTTTTATTCCTTAAAAGATAACAGTTCTCTCCCATGCCTAAGCTGGATGCTCTGGGCCTTGACTTGTCAGGCGACTAATGGCAGTGCAA
>CM054147.1:35775024-35785024 GCA_028751875.1 Rapana venosa | reverse complement strand
CGGAGCTGTCTTCAATGACTGATGATTTGGTTTGAAGTGGTTTTGTGAGTTTCTTCAGGGTGTCGTATGCCTTTTTACTGTTGCCCACTTTCATGTTTTTTTCGATCTCATCACATTGATCACTGATCCACTTCTCTCTGGCCTTTAACATTGACTTCTTCACGAGATTGTTGGCCTCCCGGTATTCTTTAGGGTTGGAAGACCTGGTTGGTTTCAGTGCTCTTCTTGTATCGCAGAGGTCCAAGATGTCATTGGTAGTCCATGGCTGGTGTTTATTCCTCTGACGACCGAGTACCTCCTCTGCTGTTTCTCGGACTGCCTCATTGAAGTTGTTGGTGAGGTCATTGATGTCATTGTCCAGGAGGGTTAATGCCGCAAAACGTCCGCCAAGCTTAGCTTGGAAGATCTCCTCGACATCTGGATCTTTTAGTTTGTCCACGTCAAATTTGATACGTGGGTTTGCAGGCTGTTTGTTTTTCTTCAGCTTCATTTTGAATACCAGCAGCACAAGGTCGTGGTCACTGCCTATGTCAGCTCCAGGGTAGGTTCTTGTTCTGGCTCTGTTGATGCTGGATTTGAAGCGCCGTGGTGTTAAGATAAAATCTATTTGGTTATGGATCTTGCCGTTTGGCGCATGCCAGGTTGTCCTCCTTGACTGCTTGTGGGGATAGAGGGTATTGGCAATGGTAAGTCTGTGGGTGCAGGCAAACTCCAGCAGACGTAGTCCCCTGTCGTTGGTCTCCCCAGTTCCAAACTGACCAACTGTTCCGGCCCATTGGTTGTAAGAGTCAGGACCTACTTTGGCGTTAAAATCCCCTTGGATGATGATGATGTCCTTCTTGGGTATTTTCTTAATGGTCACTTCAAGATCTTCATAAAATTCTTCTACTTCTTCATCTGTATGGTCAGATGATGGTGCATAGATTTGTATGATGGTGATGTTCTTGGGCTTGGCCGACACCCGGATGCTGATAATCCTGCTGGAAGCCGGTGTACAGCTGATAATGCACCCCACTACTTCCTTTCTGACAATAAATGCCACTCCATGTTGGTGATGTTTCTCTTGGCCACTGTACCAGATCTTGTTGCCTTCTTCAGTCAATGTCTCACCAAATCCTGTCCATCTCACTTCTCCTAGTCCAATAATGTCCCATTTATATCGGCTAAGCTCATACTCTAGTTCTTTGATTTTTCCGCACTGGTAGAGTGTACGGACATTCCATGTACCAATGGTGATTTGTTCTCTAGGGAGCTTAAGTAATGTTTTAACTCCAGTAGCTGACTTGTCACTTCCACCCTGGTGTTGATCAATGGAAAGCGCGGTCGTTGGTAACCCGGGCCTCGACCGATCCGGTATCATTTCGGCTTTGCATTTGTCTTTCATGTTTTTTTCTGTGGGCTTAGGATATTCCTTGGTGGCGCCAATCTCCTCTCCAAGTCTCCATATGTTTTGGGTTTTTTCTATTGGGGTTTCCTCCCCCACATGCGACAGGTTGTACTGGGTTACATTGATACCAGTAGCAGTAGCAGAGAACTTCTCTGACTGACCTGACCCAAACTTGATGATATGTGGATAGACATAGAAAACAGTCAGAAACACAAAAATAGTGATTGTGGAGACATTGTGTGCCTCTTTTTTCTTCGTTATTTTTTTGTCCTGTCTCGGGTTTAATATCCTGCTTATTGGGTTGCTTCTTCTTCCGTATTTCCAATATCATTTCAGTCCATTTTTGTAGTCATTTAACTTTGGGTATTTTTTTTAAAACTTTGATTATTAAACACACGCAATAAACGATCTGACATTTCTTTTACTTTGCTTCATATGAATGTTTTACATGTCGTAAATATCATCATTGAAAAGAAAAGCTTTGAAAATAGCTTATGCAAGCAGGCAGGCAGATAAATAGACAGTCAGACAGGCAGACAGACAGACACACACATTGCGTGCGTGTGTGCTAGAATTTGGAAATGCCCCGACATAATTATTACCTAATACAGGCTGTCTTCTGCTAGATTTTCCACAAGCAGTGCAGCTGAAGATAGCTGCCTACACTTCATGATGATACCGCAGACATAAAAGTCTGTCAGAAATGCTTTTCCTTTCAGAAATGATTTTCCTCCCTTTTCCCTAACATGCCTCTATGCTGTTTGAGGTTTCATATCCTAAACTTGTTTCTTACTCTGTATTTTCATATCGCTTTTAATCTTCTCTTTTTTCTTCTTTCTTGAGTAGTGCCTTTTTCCTCTTCGTCTTCAACTCAACCAATATCTGATAAAACTTTCTTATCCGGAACATGGCTGTCTTTATGCTGTTTCTAGTTTAATATCCTAGACGTTTAGATCGTTTCTTATTCTGTATTTTCATTTCACTTTTATTCTTTTTTAAAAACTTGAGTAATACCTTTTTTCTTTAGTCTTCAAGTTAACCAATAACTGATGTGACATTCTTTCTTCGCGTTTCATGAATTATGTGTTCGATGTTTATTGCGGCTAGTATGATTGAACAAGTAAGAGTTAAAGATCGTCCATGCCAGCAAACACACAGAGACACAGACGCAGAAACAGATAGAGGCAAAAACTCTATGTCACACACACACACACACACACACACACACACCACACACACACACACACACACACACACACACACACACACACACACACACACACACACACACACACACACACACACATGGACGCACGCACCCCCTTCCCCATACACACGCGCGCTCGCACGCACGCACGCACACACACACACACACACACACACACACACACGCACGCACGCACGAACGCACACACACACACATGCACGCTCGCACGCCCGAACCCCCTTAACCCCCCACACGCGCGTGCGCTCTCACACGTACGCACGCACGCGTGCACACACACGCTCGCGCACACACACACACACACACATACACACACACACACACGTGGATTTGGAAACCCAAAACATGTGCAATACAACATTTCCTATGCTGATCCCCCACCTTCCCCCCCCCCCCTCACACACACACACCTCCAGCAAGGCAACTAAGGGTGTCTGCGAACACCTCAGAATACGTGTGAACACACATAAAAAGACTTTCCGAAACACAAGAAAGATGACATTTCGAGCTATTGTTTTCCACGTTTTCTCTATTGTTTCTTTATATTTCGGCATCGTTTCTTTTTATCATTGAATCTGGTTCAATATTCTGCAATATCCTACATATTAAATTGTTTCCTTCGCTGTATTTTTATCATCTTTTTCAACTATTTTTTCAGTCAGTTTCTTTGCTTATCTTTTCTGATCTTTTAAATAGACTAAAAATACCGGACATGACATTTTTCGTTTTACTCAGCATGGATATTTTAAACATGTTGTATGTTTATTTGATAAAAAAAAAGAAAATCATTTACTTGAGAAAACACACACACACATGCACACAGACAGACACAGGCACACAGAAACAGACCACACACACACACACACACACAGAGGGAGGGAGGGAGGAAGACACAGAGAGAGAGGGGAGAGAGAGAGAGAGACAGAGACAGAGAGACAGACAGACAGACAGACAGACAGATAGACAGACAGACAAACAATCAGACAGACACACAGACACACGGACACACAGAGGAATAGAGACAGACATACAGAGACAGAGGCAGAGGCAGGCAGACATACAGAAGTGAAGACGAGCCAGACATACAAAGAATCAGACAAAGAAATGCAAGGGAAGAGAGAGAGGAGAGAGAGAGAGAGAGAGAGAGAGAGAGAGAGAGAGAGAGAGAGAGAGGCAGACAGACAGACAGACATACAGACAAAGAGAGACAGAGAGAGACAAAGAGAGACAGAGAGAGACAAAGAGAGACAGAGAGAGAGACAGAGAGAGAGAGACAGACCGAGAGGCCGAGAGACAGAGGGACAGAGAGACAGAGACAGACACAGACAGACAGAGAGCGAGACAGAGACAGACCAACAGACAGAGACAGAGACAAAGAGACAGACAGAGAGACAGAGGGAAACAAAACAAACATAGAGGACGATGCCGAATGTGTCTTGGAGCTACATACATACACACATACATTGATCATCATGATCAGCTTTCCCCTGACACCCCAGATCAATGACTGTATCCATTCCCCCTGCCAGCAACAGACCGTAGAAGATGTGTGCTCTTTAGACAGAAAAGAAGAAGGGGAGAGGGGTGGAGGATGAGGGGTGAGGGGTGAGGGGGGAGGATAGGGGTTGCCGGTGTGGTTGGGCTGAAAGTCGGGGGGTCGTAAGATTGAATAATACGTAGGCTACTAAAGCAATATTTTATGGTTATCTATATGTCATTCCTTCTGGGTTGATAGATCTCTAACACAAAAATTGGAGCTGGATCTTAGGTGTAAAAAGATTTAAAAAGCAGACAAGTAAAAACACAACACCCAAGTGTTTGGCACTTAGGCGGTGGCTTGTCTTGATTTCTCAGGATGATCAATGTATGTATGTATATAATAAGAATGTGTGTTTGATAGCCTTACGATTAGAGAAACATATAGCTTTGTTGTCAGATACCCAGTCATGACATAAAAATGTATAAGTATTGTTTTCCTTGTGTCTTTGTTTTCAGATACCCAGTCATGACATAAAAATGTGTAAGTATCGTTCTCTTTGTGTCTTTGTTGTCAGATTCCTAGTCCTGAAATTAAACAAGGATGTGTATTTATCATTCCCCTGCGTTGTTGCAGAGCCACTTATTATAATACCGATGCTTTTGCAAATGTGACATCTGTAGACTTGAACATCGACTTGAGTTTCTGATTGTGGTGGAGGAACATTGTTAGTTTTGGATATCTGTTTAATTTACATTATAAGTAAAGTGGTTATCTATATTACCCACATCATTCAAATTTGTACCAATGTTAAACAAAAAAGATAGGAATAAAATGACGGGACATTCATGCTTGGTCACTTTCTAGTTGTCTTCTTTTACTTTTATTGACAAAAAAAGTATGATCACAAGGTTGGTTATCACTTCAGTTCTCTTTTAGTATCTGGCCACACTAAGCCAAACATAGATTATTTTCATTATTTATCAGTGTTAGATGCAAAAATAATTACAGTGGATCATAGAAGTGGTATATCCTATAATGAAGATGGAATCTTTCGCATGCTGTGTCACAATGACAAAAAGGAATGAGCTAAACTTACAATAGATGACATGACAATATAGGACAGCAATTTCATCGCCTTCCAAGCCAGTATTTTTTTTTCTTATTCATAAACATGATCCAACTAGAAAATAGTATGCAGAAAGAAACAGTTCTATCAAAGATGGAAGAAGATTCACGGAGGAACATACTTGGTACCAAAGTGAAAGGTCTAGAAACACAATGGAACAGTCTGCCAATTTCTCCTGTCCAAAGTCAACAGCAGTAGAAATCTCTGTGTGTACAGACCCTTGCATTTAGACTGGTCAGTCCACAGCTATCACTACTCAGAAGTGTATGGTATGTACCCTCAGTCGCTTTCCTCCTGATCTCTGTGTGTTCAGTGTCGCTGTCTTCTGAGGCATTACCACCAGTACCAACGGTGGAAATCAATACTTTTGCCCCCTTTCCCTTGGCATTTATGGCTACAACGCCATCAGTCCAGTTCGTTCTGGTGATAATTATATGCATCCGCTTTCTCCAGCTCTTCGCAGGAACAATAGAAACTGGTTCGGAGTAATAATAATGATAATAATAATAATAATAATAATAATATTGATAATAATAATAAATGGAATTTATATAGCGCTGAATATTGCACAGACAAAATCAAAGCACTTTACGGCTTCATAGTCAAACATGGAGACAAAGTTTCTGGTCGTGCAAAGCAGGTCAGTAAATGAGCACAGGTTTCATGGCAGTACAGTTCTCATGCTGTAGGAAATGGTCCGAAGTAGTATCAAGATACTACATTTCATGGTTACAAAGTCAGTAAAGGAAAAACGGTTTCATGCTGTATAAAACAGTTCCCATGCTAGAAGAACTGGTCTAGGGTAGTGCTGATATGCTACACTTCATGGCTACACAGAACAGAACATGGAGAGAAGTTTTGTGGCCGTGAAAAGCAGGTCTTTTGCCAGAGGGACTGGTCTGAAGTTAGTGCCGATATGCCACACTTTATGGCAGCACCATCAGAAATGAAGAAAGGGTTTATGGTCAGGTAAAGAGGCTGTCTTGCTATAAAAACCAGTAGGGGGTAATGTCAACATGCTACACGTTATGGTCACAAGGTCGGAGATGGAGAACAAGTTTCATGGCCGTATAAAACAGTTTTCATGCTGCAAGAAATAGTTTGGAGTTAGTGTCAACATGCTACGCTTTATGGCTACACAGTCAGAAATGCAGACAGGGTTTACGGCGGTGTAAAGCAGTTGTCCGTCTATATAGAAACTAGTCCGGAATAATGTCAATATGCTACACTTTATGGTTACAAAGTCAGAAATAGAGACAAGGTGTGTGGCCGTGTTAAGAGTTCTCGTGCTATAGGAAATGGTCTGGAGAAGTGTCAACATGCTACACTTTATTGCTATGAAGCAAAGAATGGAGACAGGGTTCAGGGCAGTGTAAAGCAGCTTTCTTGCTATGTAGAAACTGGCCTGGAATAATGTCAGCATGCTACACTTTATGGCTATAAAGTGAAAAATGGAGACAAGGTTTACGGCCGTGTTAAGAGTCCTCACAATATAGGAACTGGCCCGGAGTTAGTGACAGCATGGCTACACTTCATGGCTACACAGTCAGAGACGGAGACAAGATTTATGACCGTATAAAGCAGAATCTTTTTCCACAGGGACAGTCTGGAGTAGTGCCAATATGCTACACTGTATGGCTGCACCATCAGAAAGGAAGACAGGGTTTATGGCCAGGTAAAGAGATTGTCTTGCTATAGAAACCAGTAGGGGTTAATGTCAACATGCTACACTTTATCGCTACACAGTCAGAAATGGAGTCAGGGTTTATGGCCGTTTTAAGTTATTCTGTAGGGAAAAAAATGGTCTGGAGTAGTGTCAACATGGTGCATGTTATGGCTACAAAGTAAAAAATGCAGACAAGGTTTATGGCCGTGTAAAGCAAGTCTTTTTGTTATAGGAACTGATTTGGAGTAGTGTCAATATGCTACACTTTATGGTTACAACGGGGAAAAAATAGAGAAAAATGTTAATTACCGTATAAAACAGTTCTCATGCTACAAGAACTGGCCTGGAGTAGTGCCAATATGCTACACTTTATGGATACACAGCCAAAAGCGGAGACAAGATCTATTATGGCTGAGTGAAGCAGGTCCTTTCATTATAGGAACTGGTATGGAGTAGTGTTTTACCTCGAACTACACTTTATAGTTACAAAGTAAGACGTGGAGAGAGGGTTTATGTCGTATAAAGTCATTCTGTTTTATTTTAATTATTTATACCTTTAATAGTAGAAACGGTGGCAGGATTATGGCCATGTAAAGCAGTTCCCTTGCTGTGGAAACTGTTTTGAAGCAGAATTTCAAGGGGCTACACTTTGATGTCTACTATGTTAGAAAAGGTGACAAGCTTTATGGTCGTAAGAAAAAAGCATTTTTGAATTGAGAGCTGACTGATTTATGAGGGGGGGGGGGGGGGTATGTTTTGGTTGATTGGATTGCTTAATTTTCTTCTTATTATTAATATTTTGTAATATGCTTGCAATTCTATACACTTTTAATTCAATTCATTTCTTTTATTGTCCTCTGGGAATTTGCTTTTTAGAAGAATGATGATATAATGTTCCTCCTCTTTCCTGTTATCATTTCCCTACTACTACTACTACTACTACTACTACTACTACTACTACTACTACTACTACTACTACTACTACTACTACTACTACTACTACTACTACTAACTACTCCTGCTGCTGCTACTACTACTACTGCTGCTGCTGCTGCTGCTACTCTACTACTATACTACTGCTGCTGCTGCTGCTGCTGCTACTAGCCTACTCTATACTACTACTACTACTACTACTACTACTACTACACTACTACTACTACTACTGCTTTACTCTATTCTACTACTACTAACTACTACTACTACTACTACTACTACTACTACTACTACTACTACTATACTACTACTCTTTGCTGCTCGTACTACTACTACTACTACTACTACTACTACTACTACTACTACTACTACTACTACTACTACTACTACTACTACTACTACTACTACTACTCTCTTCAAGTGTCCGGTCTGGTCCTGCAGACATCGACGATCATGGCTCTCCATTCTTCCCTGTTCTCGGTCCTTCTCATGAGCTCATTGTTGGTGCCCTCTTTATTCGTTGCAAATTTGTTTAAGCTGTCTGTGAATTTTGTGCGTTGTCTTCCTCTGCTCTTGTTTCCACAGATTTTGCCACTCCATAACAGTTTCTCTAGTCCGTCAGTCCTGATTATATGGCCGAAAAATTTGAGCTGTCTTTCTCTGATGGTGTTGAGAAGGGATCTCTTGTATCCAGCCATTTCCATTACCTCTGAATTTGTTTTTCTTTTTGTCCATGAGACTTTCATGATTCTCCGGATGAACCACATCTCCACTGCTTCTAGTCGCTATTCTGTGTCCATGGCTAGGGTCCAGCACTCACATCCGTACAGAATGGACCATACGTAGGCTCTCAAGACATGGATCTTTGTCTTGAGGCTTATCTTACTGTTGGTAAAAATGCATTTCATGTTGTTAAAAATTGCCTTAGATTGACCGATTCTCTTCTTGATTTCTGTGTCACACTTGCCGTCCGGGGTGATAGTACAACCAAGGTATTTAACCACTACTACTACTACTACTACTACTACTACTACTACTACTACTACTACTACTACTACTACTACTACTACTACTACTACTACTACTACTACTACTACTACTACTACTACTACTACTACTACTACTACTACTACTACTACTACTACTATTACTGCTACTACTGCTACTGCTGCTGCTTCTGCTGCTGCTGCTGCTGCTACTACTCCTGCTGCTGCTACTACTACTACTACTACTACTACTACTACTACTACTACTACTACTACTACTACTACTACTACTACTGCTACTGCTGCTGCTGCTGCTGCTGCTGCTGCTGCTGCTGTTGCTGCTGCTCTTTACTGCCATTGCTGCCATTGTTGTTACTGTTGTTGCTGTAGATGCAGCATATGAAGTATTCTGAATGCATTAACATTAGAGGGAAAAACTAATACATTTAGTTATACACCTTGTTCCTTTACAAATCACAAAGGACGCCATTTTACAGTTTTTTTTGTGGCAAACCAACAAAAAGGCTTTGCGATTGAGTGTTGTGCGTCTTCCTTTCAAGACTTCTTTTGGGGGGTAGGGGGGCTTTCTTTTTGATCTTAGGTGCTTCGAAAATTGTGTCTACTGTGATGATAAATGTTGCGTAGTATAATGAAACACTTTTATCATCTTTTTGCACAGCCTCTATGACAACTGCTACAGGCTGGTGTGGTCTAACAATAATTATTTCTTCCATGTTAGCCTTGACGAGGAGATACAAGGGTATTTTTAGTTCAGCCAAACTGCTGGTGGCTGATGCTTGGGTTTTTTGTGTTTTTTTTGTTGGTTGTTGTTGTCGATTCCTGATCCTTATCAGCTATGTCAGTGAGTTGAGCAGACGTTGTATCTGCAGGCTGGATCAAAATAATCATCACTTAAAGCAACAGACCTGGTGCATGGGGCTCTGTAGGGGCAGCAGGGTCTATTAAACAGCGAGCGAGGATTGCATGTAGATTTTTTTCCCCATCCGCTTAACTTTCTACCCCATCCTTTCTTTCTCTGTCTGTGTTTCCTAATATCTGTTTGCGTTAATCTGTTTGTCTTTGAATAGCTTTCCTTGTATGTATGTATGTTTGTGCGTTTGTGTCTGTCTGTCTGTCAGTCTGCCTGTCTCTGTCTGTCTGTCTCTCTGTATATTATATATATATATATATATATAT
>CM054147.1:35762524-35767524 GCA_028751875.1 Rapana venosa | reverse complement strand
AAATCAGGAAAAAGAGAGACAATAGAGTGGTTGAACACAACCTCCCCCCCCCCCCCTACCCCTCCTCCTCTTGATTGATAACAAAAAACAAAAACAAAGGGGCTGTATCAGTTTTTACGCATCCTCCTCCTCCTCCTCCTCCTTACCCTCCTCTTTCACACCAGCACGAACTTCTGCAACGAGACCCCCACTGTCTGGTGCTAAGTTCCCCAATAAAGCAGGCATTGAGCACGCATTGCCATCGATCCCCTCACCTACAAAAGGAGAAATCTGCCGTCTGCTGGAACCAGTTGAGATGCGACGTGCCAGATTGTGTCTCTAGGTGTCTTAACTCTGGTGGACTCCTTCCTACGTGTGCTTCTGAAGCCACTACTAACTTTGTTCTCTGTTCTCTGTTCTCTGTGTCTGTCTCTGTCTCTCTCTCTCTGTCTGTCTCTGTCTGTCTGTCTGTCTCTCTCTCTCTCTCTGTCTCTCTCTGTGTCTCTCTCTGTCTGTCTGTCTCTGTCTCTGTCTATCTGTCTGTCTGTCTTTCTCTCTGTCTCTCTCTGTCTCTGTCTCTCTCTGTATCTGTCTCTGTCTGTCTGTCTGTCTGTCTGTCTGTCTGTCTGTCTGTCTGTCTGTCTCTCTCTCTTCTCTCTCTCTCTCTCTCTCTCTCGCTCTGTGTGTGTGTGTGTGTGTGTGTGTGTGTGTGTGTTTGGACAATGAATTGGTATTTGGGTGTTGCATGTCTTTGTGTTGCGTAGCGTCGAAAGTCACTACAAAAAGATTTCTGTGACGTGTATAATTATTACTCGTGCTAGAGAGTGTGTAAACTACGTGGGTACTTGAAAACTATCTGTGTTGTTGCGTAGAGGAGGTTGTTCGTGTGTTGCTTGTTTTGTGGGTTTGTTAGATTTTGTTTGTTTAATTGTTTGTGTGTTTGTTTGCTTTCTTGCTTGTTTTGTTTTTGTGTGTGTTTAGTTTTGTTGGTTTATTTTGCTTGTTGTTTTGTTGTCTGTTTGTTGAAAGTTTTTTTGTGTTTTTGGTTGTTTTTCTTTGTTTAAGATGTTACTGTTGGTATGTTTGTTTTTTTAAAATAAATCATATATATATGAGTAACTTGTATAAAGCACGTTTTTCCCAATGTATATTTATCAGACATTGTATTGTCTTTCCCAGCGTCATTCAAAAGCTAATATCATACCTGTAGACAATCACAACGCCACTTTACCCCCACCTCTCTTTATCAGTATCTCTCTCTCTCTTTCTCTCTTTCTCTCTATCTCCCCCCCCCCCCTCTCCTCTCTCTGTCTGTCTGTCTGTGTCTGTCTGTCTCTGTCTTTCTGTGTCTGTGTCTGTCTGTCTGTCTGTCTGTCTCTGTTTGTCTCTCTTTCTGTCTGTCTGCCTGTCTGTCTTTTTCTCTGACTGTCTCTCATTCTCTCTCTCCCCCCCCCCTCTCTCTCTCTCTTTCTCTGTCTTAATTGCTTCCCTTTTCTCTCGTTCCCCTTGCCTTATTCTGTCTCTTTTGAATCCCTCTGTCCCTCTGTCTTTATCTTTCTATCTCTGTGTTTTCACACACACATACACACATATATACACACATACACACAAGCACACACACATGCAACAGTATGGACAGACAGACACACAAGCACTCATACACCCACACACACTCACATACAAACACACACACACACAAACACACACACACACACACACACAAACATCCTCACACAGAGCGCCCAACGCAAAGAAAATGTCAATATATTTTATATGAACCGACATAAAAGTTCAGCAAAGCAATTGTTTTTCCTCTCTCTCCAAAAACCAGTCTGCAAACAGAAAAAACCACCACCAACACTTAGAATAGCATCTTCAACAGCAGAAGGCATTTTTCCACGTGCTGCAGTCCAAAACGCACACATGTACAAAACGTGCGTTACATGGTGCTCCGGAGAGGAGAGCATGAACCTCTGACATTTAGAAAGCTGGGCCACTGCGGTGTCGTTGTTTCTGTTTGGTTAACAACAGAATGGCTTCTTTCTCTCTTCATCTCTGCGAGGTGGGAAGGGTTGAGTAGTATTGCTTAGACGGTTTATATTTTTGTTTAAAAAGACAAAAAGAAACACAACCCGACAGTGATTTGGTTTCTTCCAAAACGAGAAAGCGTAATAAAATAGGAATAAACAGAAACAAAACAAAATTTGAAAAAAACTCACTAACCCCCCCCCCCCCCCAAACCCTTGCGTTATATGAGTGGCATGAGTTTTTTACAAAAAAAGAGAGAAAAATATCTATTGTTGACCTTTACATACTAGACGTTTTTAGGTTTCTCCGTAACATGTTACAGATAGAATGGTATTCAAGCAAACAGACAGACAGACAAATAGACGGACAAATAGATAGTTCGGTGGATACATGCATACATGCATACCTACATACCTACATGCATACCTACATGCAAACCTACCTACATACTTATCTACCTACCTACCTACATACATGCATGCATGCATGTACACATATACATACATACATACATACATACACAGCTACATAGGAAGCTAGATAGATGAATAGCTTTTTGATAATGGAGATGGCATAGTGATGTATAGAGAAACTGAATCCGATGTTACTATGAGACCAGAGCAACTGGGGCTACCGAATAAGAAGCATTTTAAAAAATTTGCATGATGATCAATGATAATGAGGATGACGTAATGATCCTGCTATGGAAGTGCACATACTTTGAGACTACTTGACAGGGTCGTATTCTACGCTTACTACCATAATATATCCCGACGTCAACCGGGCCCGAGAGATACAGACACCTGCAGTGTTGGTCAGGTAATTTGAGCAACTCTCTCAAACTCGCATCCGTTAAGTGGATGAAGCTCGACTGTGTGGTCCCAGTCTTTCCACTGAGCCCACAGCACTCTCACTTGGGGTTGGAGCCGGCCGGAGTCCAAAAAATCTCTATGACTCTTATGGGAATCGAACCCGCGACCTTCCAGTCCGTAACCCAAAGTGCTAACCACTGCGCCACGGCGGCTGGTGCTCTAACCACTAAATTATCCCGCCCTCGTATTTGTTCCACTCTGGTTATGAGGTGTTCACTTTTTAGCCAGTATAATTACAACTAAAGGATTCCATTGCCAAAAATACATGCAGCACCGCCTTTTTGGGTGGGTTTAATTTTCCTCAGCTGTGCACTCGAAGGTGTATGTCCGCACTTAATGATGTGTGAACAGACGTTAAAAATAAAAGTTATTTCCAAACCTAAAAATGTCGTCTGCTCATACATGGCTTTCCCTTTTTGACTGCTCTCCCTTTCTGACCGATCTCTTCATGCCGTTTCTAGTTCAATATCGTGATTGATTAGGTTATATTTTTCTTGCTTGTGTTTTGTTTTGTGAATATCTCTGCCATTCTTTTCGTCCTGCTTTCTCAGCCGCTACCGATTCTTCTGCTGTATTCTTTTGACATAGCCGACAGTGGATATTATGTATTTTCTCTCTCACGGTCTTAAATCAAATGACAGTACTGGAGGCGTTATTGCTTTTTCTTAGTGAAGAAATGGACAGTCTTTGGTCGAGTTTTTTTTTTAAAGTGGTAAAACAAAATGCGCAATAGTTTGTGTGTGTGTGTGTGTGTGTGTGTGTGTGTGTGTGTGTGTGTGTGTGTGTGTGTGTGTATGTTGTGTGTGTGTGACAGCATTAAGAAAAAAAGCATCATGACGACCTCATACACTTGTTAAAAGACTGATCTAGATTGAATCGCTGTCATCATCATTGTCATCGTCGACGTCGTCGTCGTCGTCTTCGTCGTCGTCATCATCATCATCATCATCATCATCATCATCATCATCATCATCATCATCATCATCATCATCACACCACCACCACCACCACCACCACCACCACCACCACCACCACCACCACCACCACCACCACCTCCTCCTCCTCCTCTTCGTCGTCGTCGTCGTCGTCGTCGCTTTGGTAGCTACTACTTTTGCCACTACTATTCAGTGACGTAACAAGGAAAATCCATGTTCTAAATACATAGCTATTATAAAGGACACCGTGGGTTTTTTTCCCCCTTTGCCACAACCCAGCCAAGGGTTTAATTGACTTTCAAAGTGATGTCTCATGTCCTTTTGGTTTAAGTTGATCTTGCTTTGAGGTTCTTTGCTTTGTTGTCATTTCTGATCTCCGATATGACTATGACGCTGTTTTTTTTTATATATATCTACTGACCTACAGAAATTCAAATATACAGTAGGAGTTACAAAGTTAGTACACACACACGCGCGCGCACGCACACACACACACACCACACACACACACAAAACACACACAAAAACACACACACACACACACACACACACACACACACACACACACACACACACACAACAAACAAACAAACAAACACACACACACACACACGCTCATAATATACCCAGGGCTACGAATATAGTAAGTGTTGAAAAAAACACGTTTTAAAACAAATTCTATCTAGACTGTCTGGAGCGACAGGGCCCCAGACTAATTAAACTAGCGGTGCTGCTGTAGAATCTATCATCACTCAGCTACCACTTAGAATAGGAGACCTGCAGACACGGGTAGAGTTGAACGAAAACTTCAACGAACCTCAAATTAGTCCCTCTCAGCCACTCTCCCCCAAATAGCCGGAGGTCGCTGGAGTTTATATTCTTAATAATTGTAGGGTTTTGTTTGTTTGTTTGTTTGTTTTATGTATTTGTTTGTTTGTACGTTCTCGGGTGTTGCTATTCAAGACAGTCCGTATGGTATTATGAGCAGGGGTGGATGGGGGGTATCTTTACCATTGATAAACATTGTCCTAGCAACAGTCCGAAAGCTTTGTCAGTTATTCATTTTATTTGTTCTTCTTTTATTTCGAGGATAATGGAATAAGCACTCGTGCTTTTCTTTTCACAAACAGTCTCCGTGTGTATGCAGTTTTGTAAATTTTGTCATCCATTCCCACCGGCACACAAT
>CM054147.1:35742524-35755024 GCA_028751875.1 Rapana venosa | reverse complement strand
ATATTTTGAACACGAGCTTGTGCGTGCTTGAACCTTTTTAAAGGTAAAGTGGTGTGTGTGTGTGTGTGTATGTGTGCATGTGTCAGAGCGAGAGCGAGAGCGAGAGGAGAGACGAGAGAGAGAAGAGAGAGAGGGGAGAGAGAGAGAGAGAGAGATTAATACTGTCATTGTTTTCAGAAGTTAAAGACACTAGAAAAAGATTCACTATACATTTCTGTTCTCGTTTTCAGCTTTTGGCAAAAATATCAAGACTTACAATAAAAACATCTAATAAGAAATTGAGATGTCGGATAAAAACAGACAAGTGTGGTTATATGTCGTGCGATAACAGAATCTCCCAAACAAAGACAATTTTCAAACAAAATCCAAAATGTAGAAGTGACAAACTATAAAGATACATAACATTTTATTTTATTTTCGTTACTTGGTTAGAGTAGCGAAGTTTACTAATGGTGAGATTTTGAGTATGTGACTAGTTTTTTTTTAAACTCACCATTAAGGTTGCCACATTCCGACTTCGGAGAATAAGGATATCAATGCTTCATTATGTCTCTGGAAAGAGCGCCTCAAATGTCACACTCACATACGTGTTGTGAATGCAGGTACTGTTGCAAAAGCACACAGATACCAGCCCACGCACCACAAGCTAAAACAAAGACATTGACAGCGAAAAAGGCCAGGAAAGAAACAAGGAAAGAGTCACACAGAGTTACGATACTGAGAGGCACAATCTGGCACGTAGCATCTCAAGCTGACTTCCAAGCCACCCAGCAGATTTCTTTCTCCTCCTTCTTTAGTGCCAGAATCAATGAGAATTCGTGCTAAATGTCTGCTTCACTGTTAACTTAGCGCCAGGCAAGGAGAACGCTATTGCAGATGTACGTGCTGAGGTGAAAGAGGACGGGTAAGGAATAGCCTGGGAAATGATAACTACCCCCCTGCGTTGCTCTAGAGGAATCTCTGTTCACTGTCCTTTGCCTACGCTACTTTGCTCTGTTCTGCTGTTTTTGTTTTGTGTTGGTTTTTGTGTATGTGCTTTCATTTTTTGCCCTTTCATTTCAACGCACGCGCGTATAATTATGTACATTTTAATTTGTTAACACTGTTAATTGTTATTGGTTGTATGTATGTATGGGTGTGTTGAATGCAAGGGCTTTGATTTCTTTTAGCAAGACATAGCGCTATATAAATTCCATATATCATTATTATTATTATTATTATGATCATCATCATCATCATTATTATGATTATGATGATTATTTTTTTTCATTTTGTTTCAGTAGGGACGGAATAGCTCAGTGGTCGGAGCACTCGCTTTCCCCCAGCCAAGTTAAGCAGCGTCGAGCGTGGTTACCAGTTGGATGGGTGACCGTTTGCGCGCCTTGGCTTCAGTACAGTTCCCCCAGTTCACCCAGCTGTAAATGGGTACCTGCCCTCTTTAGGGTCAGGGAAGGTAAAGCAGCGAGGGAGAGGAGATGGGCGCCGCCCTCAATATGCTGGCCCTAGAGAAGTGAGGTCTCTGACGCCTCGCTCCCCTACGACCTTATAGGTTATGGGACTCCTTTACCTTCACCCTTTACCTTCAGTAGTTTATTAAGATGGAGAAAGGTAACTTGAATCTCATAAAATAGTTAATCGCCTTCTTTTAATGAAAATTAAAAAAAAAAACCGATTCCAAGTTTCAACTTAACAGTCCAGAAGCCTAGAGAATATTACTAAAGCATATCTGATCGTTCGATTTACTTATTTTACATCTATGCCTAAAGTCTATCTACACTGTTTCCAAGTCAAGTCAAGTCAAAAAGACATCCCATGAAGGGCAATTACAATACTGACAGGTAAACTACTACATATCGCAACCTCGAAAGACCCAAGAACTGTTCATATGTTTTCATATGATCGAAGGTTCGACTCAGGTGCCAATAATGTCTAGTAGTAATATGAGTATGGTTTGACTAAACGTTACAAACACAGGTATTGAACGAAAAAGAAAATCTGAAGTATTTCCTCAACCTTTTTACTCATGAGTGGAGCGTTTTGTTTTAGGTTTCCGAAAGCACATGGGCATTCTACAACATCTTTTTGTTATTAATTGAGTGGCCCTCCTTTTGGGATTTATTAGGGTTTCTTGGGCTGCTTTGTTGGTTTCTGGTATGCACATTTTGCACTTGTTTCCCTTTATGACTTAATATAGCGTGTCCTGATTTTTTTTATACTCTTGTTATTTTGTTTGTCCATTCGATATACGTTGTATTTTTTGTGAGTTGCTTTTCCCATGAGAATGCCAGGGGCTACTGCAATAATGAATAGCATCCCCCTGCTTCTGGAACTTTTGTGTCAGAAATTTTTTGATATTTTTTTAGAAAGATCTCTTTGTTTCCGTCTTTTTCCTCACATCTCTCTCTCTCTGTCTTTGTCTCTCTCCCATCCTACTGCTGCCATTTTGAGCAAACTTGTTCCTGGTCTGTTCGAGGGTTTTTTTTTCCCTATGAGTTACCATTGTTAATGACTTCAGTCTCTCAAATTACCTTTTAGATGAGACTGTAAACTACGGCCCTATTTCAAGGATATTAGAATTAGCACTTGTGGGTTTCTTTACACCCAGTCCTCGTGTACATGCAGTTTAGTAAATTATTTCACCCATTCCGGCTAGCACAAAATAACCTACTCCTCCGAAAAAAGTGGAACAGGTTTTTTTTTTTTAAAACGTGTGTGCGTAAGAAGTTCTGCGTGTACGTTCGCACACGGGACCTCGGTTCATAGTCTCATACTGTCCACCTAGTCATCTCTCCCAGCCTCTACCCAGTCCTTATCTTCCTCTCTCCTCACGACCAGTCTGTGTGTGTGGCTGACGTAGCCTTCTTTTGATCCCTACTCCTGTTCACCCCTGCTGCCCCCTTGCCATTCGATTAGCTAAAGTAAATCCAATCAGCCTCAGCCCCTCCTGTCTGCTAGCGCCTTTCTACTTTCTTCCGTCTGTCTCTCTGATTGTCTCTCTGTCTGTCTGTATGTCTGCCTGTCTGACTGTCTCTTAATGTCTGTCTAGCTCTCTCTATGACTGTATATTTGTCTGTCTCTTATGTCTGTCTATATGTATTACTGTATGTCTATCTATCTGTCTGTCTGTCTGTCTCTCTGTCTGTCTATCTATCTATCTATCTATCTATCTATCTATCTATCTATCTATCTATCTATCTTATCTATCTATCTATCTATCTATCTATCTATTTATCTATCTTTCTATCTATCTCTCTGTCTGTGTGTCTATCTGTCTGTCTATCTGTCTGTCTGTCTGTCTGTCTGTCTATCTATCTATCTATCTATCTATCTATCTATCTATCTATCTATCTATCTGTCTGTCTGTCTGTCTGTCTATCTATTTATCTATCTATCTATCTATCTATCTATCTGTCTGTCGGTCTGTCTATCTATCTATCTATCTATCTATCTATCTATCTATCTATCTATCTATCTATCTATCTATCTATCTATCTATCTATCTGTATGTCTGTCTGTCTGTCTGTCCATCTGTCTATCTATCTATCTATCTATCTATCTATCTATCTATCTATCTATCTATCTATATGTGTGTCTGTCTGTCTGTCTATCTGTCTGTCTATCTATCTATCTGTCTGTAGTATTTGATTTGAATGATCTCTCCACCCTTCAGTAGCTTTTTCTGTCTGTGGCCATCCCGTGGTCAATAAGCCAGTCACGCAGACATGACCTACACAATCAGATTATTATTCGTGGACAGTGCAAGGTGGACAGACTGGACTTTAAAGAATTGTGGACAGCCTTGAATACTATTAGTGCTATTTGATTACCGAAGAACAGGGGACTGAAAGAGTGAGGGTGAGCAGGAGAGCAGAAATGTTGAATAATGTATTGTTTATATGAGGAGTAGAAAATCTGAATTTGTTTTACCACTTACATGGGATATAAAGGTTGGTTTTTTTCTATTGTAAAGAGTGCTTATAAAACAGACCAACGTACACACATATACTGTTTTTGTCTTCTTCCAAAAGTGCATATCAAAAGCGATGTGACTTAAATAGCTGGACCAACTTACACACATACTGTCTTTGTCTTTCCTTCAAAAGCGCATATCAAAAGCGATGTGATTTAAATAGCTGGGACTCATGTTTATCTGTTTTTACTATTTAATGATTAGAAATAAAAATGCAATCTTGAAAAAAAAGGATTGTCTGAAGTTGTTTTATAGTCCCAGTGGAAACAATCCGACTTAGGGACTGTGATCGTAAGTCATCCCACTTAAGCTCCTCGAGCAACCCCCAAACTTGTACATGTCCATAAGTAGCTGTGCCAGGCCGGTACAAGCATGACAGTGCTGCACATTAATAAAGAAAAACTGTTCACACGGTATAAAGCAATAGAAAATGACAACTTTTCAATGATACGTCAATGTTTCGCTATGCATTTTTCTCTCTGCTGCTGGATATTTCTGCAGTGACATGATGCTTATTCTTTTTCTGTAGCACAGCAAGCCAGCAGTAACGTCCCTTTATTTCTGGCAGGCCCTGTTCCTACCAATGATATATCATGCATTCTTCACAAAAACAGGACACAACTGTGAATTGGGTACGTCCCTTCACACACCAGATCTGACAACTACAATCCGAGATAGCAAATCAGAACTCTGCCTATCATAATTATTGTGTTCCTGCATTTTCCCTCTCCCATCACAAAATGTATGCCATCACATACATCTTACAGGGAAACAACCCAGTTTGGCATGCACAAAACAGTCTCCTGTCAGGCATCATTCCAAATAAAACAGATAGGAGAAGACCCCCGGGGTCTGGTATCGCCTGTTAATGTAATGTCACCATTGTAGGCGTTGTGCACAGGGTGCTTGACATGGCTTGAAAATCAAGGGGCAGGGGGCAGGGGGGGGGGGGGGGGGGTATTTTTCTAATTGAAAAATGCATGCTCTGTCTAAGCTGTTCTGCTTTTTATATTTTTGTGTATTTGCTGATTGTTTTCAGTTGACTAATCTCTCTGTGCATGCCCGTCACATTAGTGAAATTTAGCTGGTTTTTGGAGGGTTAGAAAAAACAACCAACCAGAACAAGCAGAAAATCGGGTCCATGCAAAATTGCTATTGTTTTTAACTGATCGCCTGCTTCTCAAAAATAATCTATTTACAGGTTTAGGTGGAAATGTTTGCAAAAAAACGTTTGTCAGCTGTGTTCATATAGTTGCACTCTACTTATAAAATCTTAGCTCTCAAACGCATTTGTCGTAAACATTTTTACTGGTCTGACAGCTCTATGATTGCTGAAGGGTGGTTTTTGTTATCATTCCTTGGCTAGAGCTCTAAGGTTCACCATGTGTGAAGTTTTGCCCATGCAACTGTTTCTTGCCCACTATTTACGTAGGGGCAGTCAGACCTTGAGGAGTTGCCTTGGTTTGATTGTAGCACAACGCTCAAGACGCTGTTTTTGATAAGGGACAACATTTGCATATTGGTTAAAGAAATCTTCTATCAAGCTGGTGCATAAAGAATCATAATGGAAGCTTGCATTATAAAACACAGACGAGTCTGATGACGACAGTTCTCCAAGGTAAGGTTGAAGGCAGAAGGAAAAGAGGCAGACCATCAACATCCTACATTGCCAACATCACTGAGGTCAGTGGTCTGGGAGGAGGGCTACAGGAGATAGTAGAACTCAGCAGAGACAGAGAAAGATGGCGAGCCCTGGTGGCATTGAGTGGAGCTTCTACCACCACAAGCAGCGATGAAGACTGCTGTTTTGATTAGAGTTGAGTTATATGGTGGCGTTTTTCTGCTTACATGAAGTGCATAAGGTAAGCGAAGTAATAAGCACCCTGTATCAGTCAAACAGTAGTCTTATCCTTTTACCATTCAGGGGCTATGATTGGATTTGTTTTCTGTATAGTGAATATATTATATCCCACTTGAGTCCCAGCTGTAAACTATCATTGAATACCCAGGGAGATAGAAAACGAAGATGGACAAAATCCATTCATTGTATTCGAAATGCACAGATGTTTTGGATTTCAAACAGGTTTCGATATCACGGGTAAATGATTAGCTGTACAAAACATGAGTGGTGCTGGTCTTGTGGAGATATAATGTCTTCAGGGAGAACAGTTTAAATTTCACGCTGAGAACTGAATCTCCTGTTTTTGAAAGTGATAATTATACAATACAAATACAACACAATACAGTACAAATACAGAGCAGTGTGATAAACAACAATGCAATATATACACGATACAATAAAATCTCTATTAACTAGAGAAATACAAAACCCCCAAATAATCAATAATTTCTTTTTTTACAAAACAACAATAATATTTTACACTGTGTTTCATATGATGAGAGATAGAATTGATAACTTGCACACACGCACTGAACATAGCTTTATTAATACCTCAAAAACGGATTTAAATTAAGCAGAAATCTATGCTATTTTCTCGTTTGTTTATTCCTTTCGTACTTAGATGCATGTTTTCCTCATAGGAAATTTGCAAAGTGCCAGTCACATTATTAAACAGTTCATGCCTTGATTTTTGCTGTGGATACTATCTTTGGGTCATACAAGTTTTGCTTGGCATCACTGTCCAGTTTTGTGTGTACATTTTCTAGCTCATTCTACTTTATTTTCTAGAATGATAAAGCATGTCCTTGTTCTCCTATTTTGTTGTTTATTTTCTTATTAAATTTGGACACGTTTCAATTTTAAGTAAGTTTGTTTCATTGCGGCATAATGACGCTTTTCTTTTCCCACACAACACAACCTTTCTTCACGCAAGCATGGCATTTTTAATATTTACTTCCCGCGTATTCTTTGTATTGCTAGCAGTTATTATCTTGCAACGAAACCCTTAAGACATTTTGTGTAATGTTTTGTTTTCCTTCATTTTACTTCACAAAAAAATGTACTTTTCTTTATCATACATTTTGTATTTTCTTCAACTTAAGCTCTTTTCTCTGCAGCGTCATTTCCTGCATGACGTTCGCCGTGCTGTTCTTTTATTGCTCAGTTTAACTACCTTTCCTTCTATTTAGTATTTGTTTGTTTGTTTTATCTTTGTGTATGTGCGTGTGTGTGAGGCAGAGAGAGAGAGAGAGAGAGAGAGAGAGAGAGAGAGAGAGAGAGAGAGAGAGAGAGAGACATTATTGACTTCATTCATAATAAGCTGTTATTCACATGCTTTTTCAGGGAGAATGACTGGTATTAGACTGATACACTGGTAGTTGCATTATTCATAAAGAGTCCTTTCTACAACAGGATGCCCTCTCCAGTTGAAAAATACTTGCTAATTTATGCACTTTCTCCTTTCTGTATACGCTCTTTTATTTCTAAAACACCATATTATTCAGAATGTTATATAAGTTTTTTTCTGGTAGCAGGGACACAGCATTTAACTATACTTGCGCTCCTAGGTGGAAACAGGTCTTTAAAGAAACACACCACAAAAACAAAGCAGAGTTCATGACAGTCGATTGGAACACTGCCTATCTTTCTGCCTGCACCCTCTCCTCACAAAGCAAGCAATCCTCAGCGCATGCAGGAAACAAACCAGTCTAACAGACACAAACAAGTGTCGTGTCAATCAGCATACCGGGTCAAATAAACACAGCAGGAAGAAAGACTCTGGGAGGTTTCTGATAATGATTATCACGTGCAGCTGTAGCATCACAATAGTCAGTGTTGTGCACACATAACAGAGTGCTTTCTGAGTCATGGAATTGAAAGGGGCGTGTTACGTTATTGTTGGAAAACGTTATTAGGTGCTTCCTATGTGTGTTTATTTATTGCTGTCTTTGAATATATGGGCCCTTTGTTTTCTTGGATACAAGATGAAATATGGTAGATTTTTTTGGTTTGATTTGATTTTTTGTGGGAATTAAAAAGGCAACTTTAAATAAAAAGAAATCATTAAAGTTTTAATTAAAGATCAAAGTAAAAGCATGGCAGTGTTTGAATCTTTCTTAAAGTATTTACAAGAGTGTTTATCATGATGTTTTAGTCCTACAATGGTCAATATTTGTATTAACAATTTTATAAATTAAACTATGAGAGAGAGAGAGAGAGAGAGAGAGAGAGAGAGAGAGAGAGAGAGAGAGAGAGAGAGAGAGAGAGAGAGAGAGAGAATCAAAGTCAAAGTCAAAATCAAGCCAAACTTTTATCTTCAGATGGTACATGTACGTGTACAGTCACATGCATGTCCACATAAAAAGTACTTCTAAACTACCGTGTGTAAGTCATACTAATTTAGAGCTGTAACTGGCTTAAGAAGAAACTAGTTTTCTGGTCCTTGCAATGCCAATAACTATACCCTACTGTCATTATCAATGGTATTTTTGTCCTTACTTTCAAATTCTTGTTTTCCCCCATTTTTTTCATTCCTCAACTAGAGATTTTAGGTTCAAGAATGGTGTAAATTTTTGATTGTATGCGACAGCTACTTTCCCTCCCAAAACCATTTAGAAAACGGCATTCAGACTTTTGAAGATAGCCATTTTCTTTTAAGACGTATGTTCTTTACTTAACCTCCACAGTCTTTGTTGTTTTTATTCAATCACTGTTCTACGCCTTTGTTGGGGTAGTGGTGTAGCCCTCTTAGCCCTAACCCTTGCCCACCCACAGTCTTTTCTTAGATGCTTTTGTGTGTTCTCTGGGCTGACTGACGCGGCTTTAGTGTAATCCCCACTCCACTTTCCTTCTGCCCTTCCACCTTACTTGTCGATTGGCCAAAGCAAACCCTATCAACCTCATCCCCTTCTTGTCTGTTAATGCCCCACTTCCCCATTTTCAGTCTGTCTGTTTGAATGACTGTTTCTCTGTATGGATGAATATTTCTCTGTCTCTGTCCATCTGTCTGTCTGTCTGACTCCCTCCCTCTGTCTCTGTCTCTCTTTCTCCCCCTCTCTTTCTCCCTCCTCTTTCTCCAGTCCCCCCCCCCCCCTCTCTCTCTCTCTCTACCTGAATGTCAAAGTCTTTTGGATGTGACTATACACCGAAGCCCCGTGTACAAACACATGCAGAACATCTTGCGCACATGTTAAGTCCTGTTCTACTTTTTGGAAGAGTAGGCCATTGTGTGCCGGTGGAAATAAATGACAAAATTTACAAAACCGCATACACACGGGAAATGGATGTAAAAAGCACATGAGTGCTTATTCCATTATCCTTGATATAAAATATAAAATAAATAAATAAATAAATAGATGAATAAATACCTACCTACCTACCTACCTATCTATCTATGTATCTATGTATCTATGTATCTATGTATCTATGTATCTATTACCTATCTATCTATCTATCTATCTATCTGTCTATCTATCTATCTATCTATCTATCTATCTATCTATCTATCTATCTATCTGTCTGTCTGTCTGTCTATCTAACTATCTATCTATCTGTCCATCCTTACTGTCTGTCTATCTATCTATCTATCTATCTATCTATCTATCTATCTATCTATCTCTCTATCTATCTATCTATCTATCTATCTATCTATCTATCTATCTCTATCTATCTTCTATCTATCTATCTATCTATCTATCTATCTATCTATCTATCTATCTATCTATCTTCTCTCTGTCTTTCTATCTATCTATCTATCTATCTATCTCATCATCCATCTCATCTATCTATCTATCCTATCTATCTATCTATCATCATCCATCATCATCCATCATCTATCTATCTATCTATCTATCTATCTATCTATCTATCTATCTATCTATCTATCTATCAATCTATCTATCTATCTATCTATCTATCTGTCTGTCTGTCTGTCTGTCTGTCTGTCTGTAGTATTTGATTTGAATGATCCCTCCACCCTTCAGTAGCAGTCTATGTCTGTGGCCATCCCATGGTCAATAAGCCAGTCACGCAGACATGACCCACACAATCAGATTGTCATTCGTAGACAGTGCAAGGTGGACAGACTGGACTTTTAAGAATTGTGGACAGCCTTGAATACTATTAGTGCTATTTGATTACCGAAGAACAGGGGACTGAAAGAGTTAGGGTGAGCAGGAGAGCAGAAATGTTGAATAATGTATTGTTTATATGAGGAGTAGAAAATCTGAATTTGTTTTACCACTTACATGGGATATAAAGTTGTTTTTTTCTATTGTAAAGAGTGCTTATAAAACAGACCAACATACACACAGATACTGTTTTTTGTCTTCTTCCAAAAGGGCATATCAACAGTGATGGGACTTAAATAGCTGGGTCTCATGTTTATCTGTTTTTACTATTTAATGAATAGAAATAAAAATGCAATCTGGAATATAGGATTGTCTGAAGTTGTTTTATAGTCCCAGCGGATAGAACCTCCTTTTTAGGGATTGTGGCCGCAAGTCATCCCACTTAAGCTTCTCGAGCAGCCCCCAAACTAGTACATGTCTATAAGTAGCTGTGCCAGGCCTGAACAAGTACGACAGTGCTGCACATTAATAAAGGAAAAGGGTATATCGTAAAAGAATATGACAACTCTTCAATGAGACTTCAATGTTTCGTTATGCATTTTTCTTTCTGCTGCTGGATATTTATGATGTTTATTCGTTTTTTCTGTAGCAGGGCAAGCCAGCAGTAACGTCCCTTTATTTCTGGCAGGCCCTGTTTCTACCAATACTATATCATGCATTCTTCACAAAAACAGGACACAACTGTGAATTGGGTACGTCCCTTCACACACCAGATCTGACAACTACAATCCGAGATAGCCAATCAGAGCTCTGCCTATCATATTGTGTCCTGCATTGTCCCTCTCCCATCACAAAATGTATGCCATCACATTCATCTTACTGGGAAACAACCCAGTTTGGCATGCACAAAACAGTCTCCTGTCAGACATCATTCCAAATAAAACAGATAGGAGAAGACCTCCGGGTCTGGTATCGCCTGTTAATGTAATGTCACCATTGTAGGCGTTGTGCACAGGGTGTTTAACAAGGCTTGAAAATCAAGGGGCAGGAGGGGGGGGGGGGTATTTTTCTAATTGAAAAATACATGCTCTGTCTAAGCTGTTCTGCTTTCTTATTTTTGTAATTGTATTTGCCGATTGTTTTCAGTTGACTAATCTCTCTTTGCATGCCCGTCACATTAGTGAAATTTAGCTGGGCTTTTGGAGGGCTAGAAAAAAAACCAACAACCAGAACAAACAGAAAAACGGATGCATGCAAAATTGGTATCATTTTTAACTGATTGCATGCTTCTCAAGAAACATCTATTAACAGGTTTAGGTGGAAATGTTTGGGGAAAAAAAACCTTTTTCAGCTTTTTTATATAGTTGCTTTCTACTTATAAAATCTTAGCTGTCAAACACATTTCTCGAAAACCTTTTTACCAGTCTGACAGCTGTATGATTGCTGAAGGGTGGTTTTTGTTATCGTTCTTTCGCTAGAGCTTCGAGGTTCACCAATGGTGAAGTTTTGCCCATGCAACTGTTTCTTGCCCCTATTTAAGTAGGGCAGTCAGACCTTGGGGAGTTGCCTTGGTTTGATTGTAGCACAACGCTCAATACACTGTTTTTGATAAAAGACAACATTTGCATATTGGTATAAGAAATCTTCTATCAAGCTGGTGCATAAAGAATCATAATGTTAGCTTGTATTATAAAGCACAGACGAGTCTGACGACGACAGTTCTCCAAGGTAAGGTTGAAGGCAGAAGGAAAAGAGGCAGACCACCAACATCCTACATTGCCAACATCACTGAGATCAGTGGTCTGGGAGGAGGGCTACAGATCTCCTGTAGAACTCAGCAGAGACAGAGAAAGATGACGAGCCCTGGTGGCATTGAATGGAGCTTCTACAACCACCAGCAGCGATGAAGACTGCTGTTTGGATTAGAGTTGAGTTATATGGTGGCGTTTTTCTGCTTACATGCAGTTCGTAAGGTAAGCGAAGTGATAAGCACCCTGTATCAGTCAAACAGTAGTCATATCCTTTTAACAGTCAGGGGTTATGATTGGATTTCTTTTTCTGTGTGGTGCACATATTATATCCCGCTCGAGTCCCAGCTGTGAACTATCATTGAATTCCCAGGGAGATAGAAAACGAAGGTGGACAAAATCCATTCACTGTATTCGCACTGCACAGATGTATGGATTTCAAACAGGTTTTGATATGATGGGTAAATGATCAGCTGTAAAAAATGAGTGGTGCTGGTCTTGTGGGGACATGATCTCTTCAGGAGAAGTTTAAATTTCACACTGAGAACTGAATCTCCTGTGTTTGAAATTGGTATACAATACAAATACAACACAATACAATGCAATACAGAGCAGTGGCATGAACAACAATGCAATACATACATGACTGCAAAAAAATCTCTATTAACTAGAAAAATACAAAACCCCCACAAAATAATCAAGAATTTCTTTTTTTTACAAAACAACAATAACATTTTACACTGTGTTTCATATGACAGAGATAGAATTGATAACTTGCACACAGGCACTGAACATGGCTTCATTAATACCTT
>CM054147.1:35730024-35737524 GCA_028751875.1 Rapana venosa | reverse complement strand
TAGCTACCTACTTGAGTTCATTACCATTGTTTTATTGGGAAAAAATGACATATTTTGTATCTACTTGTTGAGTGTACATATCTTCTTCATAACTGAACAAAATATAAGGAGCTTAATTGCTAAGCAAGATTTTGGATGTGCTTTGAACAATTATTTGAAGCGTTGCAATGTTTTGATATTATTCACCTGAGACCGACCACTTGGCAGAGATCCCATTCTATTATTTACCGTTTATCCGTTACAATTCCCAAACATGAGACACAAATGTTTTGTATTGATTATTTTAATGTATTCATTTTACAACAAACACTTTCTGCTTTTTTCTTCCGCTTCCTACATGAACCGTTGATGACAGCTTTGGCAGACATCGAGAATGTGAGTCTATTCTTGTAAAGGAAATACGATCACTAGATTATCAAAAGCCAGTTGTTGTAAGAAAGCGAGGAAGGTGCAGTTTCAAACAATGCAGGGACAATTACCTGAAGAGTGCTCATCTAAGGACTAACACCCGAAACAGGTCAAACGAAATAACTGGTTGCTAAAGTATCGTCACCGTCACCGATTCCTCAGATTCCGAATCCTTAGGGGCGCCTTCGAAGCTTTGTCAACCACCTTTCTCCAGTCCTCTCGTCTCTCAGCCACCCTCAGGATGTCTCTCAGCTCGAGAACTGAAGTGGTTTGGTCATGTCACACACTGCTCTGGTCTTGCTAAAACAATCCTACAAGGCACATTGAGGGGAGGAAGAAGAAGAGGCAGACAAAAGAAGAGATGGGAGGAGAACATTCTAGAGTGGACAGACATGGAGCTGAGAGACACCCTACTAAAGTATACCAACATGAAAATGAACACATACATAACAAAAACACATTCAAGTAATCTTTTTGTATATACTTTAGAACTCTTAAAATTGCGAAAGTATTAAACATGGAGACAATAAGAACTAAAAACACATTAAAAAGTGCCGAAGTCAGATCACACTATAGAAACCAGCAATTGCCAAACTTCAGCCAATTCTTGTTACTTCTCATCTTAAGAGATGTTCGTGCAAACCGTCAGTGTTGGGGGCTGTGGTGCGAAAAACAGTTTTGAATGGCAGTCTCGTGCCTAGTGCATGACTTTGGCAAAGATTGCCTGATGCACAGCACTTTCTGACAATAATGTCCTCTTGCAGCCTCTGTATACCCTTCTGTTTATTGCTCACCATTCTTGTCGTCTGTAAGTCAGGAGTAAAGGCAACGAGGGTTTCAAGATTGACAGAAACCGTGTTACAAGATTCAAGATTCAAGATTGTATTTCAAGAACCCCCCAAAGGGGTAAATGGAATTTAACAAAACCACAACTTGCGTTTCCAAGTTTCCCTATTTCTCCCTTTTTTATTCTAACAGCAGTCAAACTTTCAACCTTTCTTACTTAGTTGGGATGTTAAGTTCCTGTGGAGTAGAAGCCATCAATGGCGGATTTTCTGTGTCCTTGTGGTCAGCCCATAAAACCTATTGCTAAGTGTATCCTCCCACCTCCCTTACTTTAGGTTTCTGTTTGTCTGGTTGGCGAGTTGTTCGTCTGCCAGTCAGTCAGTCAGTCGGTTGGTTGGTTAATAGATTGATATTTGTCTGAATCTCCCTGCCTATCTGTCTGTCTGATGTCTGCCTTAGAGAAGGAAAGAAAGAAAGAAAGAGAGAGAGAGAGAGAGAGAGAGAGAGAGAGAGAGAGAACTATATAGATGGATAGAGAGAGAGACGGAGACATACATACATGCATACATACATACATACATACATACATTCATACATTCATACATTCATTACATACATACATACATACATACATACATACATACAGAGATAATTATGATCAGACAGAGAGAAAGAGAGAGAAAGACAGAAAAACAGAGAGACAGAGACAGCCAGACAGAGGGAGATGGATAGAGAGACAGACAGAGAGAAAGACACAGAGAGAGACAGACAGAGAGAGATGGACAGAGAGACAGACAGACAGACAGACAGAGACAAAAAGAGAGAGAGACGCTGTAATCTATGGAATATCATGAGCTAATGCATGTGTGATAATAACGTGTTTGAATTGAATTGAATAAAACATAAACAACCAGCATGTATGTTAGTCCGTCGCTTTCGACGATGACTTCCAAAACAGCAGAGGAGGCAGCTGCTGTTTCGGAAATTGGGCAGAAATTTAATTATAGTGGAGATGGCTTGCCCACAGTACATCCCCACTCTCTCGGCCAAGTGGGCATAAGGACAGTCAGCGTTGGAGATGTTCTCCAAAAGCCAACTAGCCCCCAGGGCTGCAGCACATAAGGACTGTGCAAGTCAAGCCTCCTAGTCAGAGAGTCATAGTCGATCACTAAAGACTAAGCTGTAAAGTGGAATTCCATGAGTGGAAAAGCCACTGGTCATACATACTCTCACATTGCTGTTGTCCCCAGCGTCAATGGTTTAATCAAGAACTGTGATAAACACCAGGCGCTGACGGCGTGAAAGCCAGCATCAGCATCACTGTTATTCAATAAGTGGACGGCAGTGGTGTCTCAGTTCTAGATTGTATCAAACACTCACTCTAAACACCTACCCAGCCCTTCTGTACTTTCTTCTCTGCATCATTTTATTCCCATTCCAGATGCTGAAATTTATATTGCTTACCAGCTGTCACCTCAATCATGCTTTACGCATGTGAGGCGTGGACATTAAACGCAGACCTACAAAGGAGGATCCAAGCAGTAGAAATGCGATGCCTCAGAAGGCTCCTTGGCATCTCATACAAGGACCATGTCACCAACAATGAAGTCCGCAGAATGATCACTCAACAGGTGCGGGACTATGAAGACCTACTGACCACGGCGAAAAAGAGGAAACTCAGATGGTATGGGCACGTAACACGCTCAGAAGGACTTGCAAAGACCATCCTGCAAGGAACAGTCCAGGGGAAGAGAAGACGGGGCAGACAGAGGAGAAAGTGGGCCGACGACATCCGTGATTGGACAGGGGAGGACTTCAGTGTCACCCAGGCACTTGCCCACGACCGCGCTAAGTGGAGCCAGCTGGTCCACCGTTCGTCCACCATGCAGCGCCCCCACGACCCTGGCGGGTTACGGGACCAGTGAACAGTGAACAGTGAACCAGCTGTCCTCTCTCTCTCTCTCTCTCTTCTCCTCTCTCTCTCTCTCTCTCTCTCTTCTCCTCCCTGAGTGTGTGTGTGTGTGTGTGTGTGTGTGTGTGTGTGTGTGTGTGTGTGTGTGTGTGTCTGTGCAAGCTTGTGATAATAATTAATGTATGATAACCAATTAATGCATTCGGTTGAATATAGCTATTGGAGATGCCTTTTCCTCTTTCGGTTTTCGTTATTTCCTTGTTGCAAAAAGCATATTGTTTAAATTGTGTTCATACTGTGCTCCTTGCCAAAAAGACTGTATTGTTGATGGTAATAAATTACTTTCAGTGTTCAGTGTTCAGTGTTCAGTGTTCTCTATCTCTCTCTCTCTCTCTCTTTCTCTCTCTGTCTCTGTCTCTGTCTGTCTGTCTGTCTGTCTCTCTCTCTCTCTCTCTCTCTCTCTCTCTCTCTCTCTCTCTCTCTCTCTCTCTTTCTTTCTCTCTGTGTGCAAGAGGCCATGTCAGCTGTGAAGTCATGGTTGGAATTATCTGTCACAGCAAGATGGACATGGTCAGTCTTTTGCGCAGAGTGAAATCGATAATACCCCTTCTTCTTCTTCTTCTTCTTCTCTTCTCCGATACCTCTGCGCCTGTCAGAAAGTTTTGATAGCTGTTATACAATCTGTAGACACCTGACTTCCATTAGGTCTCCCTCTCTCTCGAAACTTCTGCTCCCCTTTTCTCTATGATTGCATTACTTGAAAAAAAATAAAAAATAAAAAAACACAAACAAAAATAATGCAAGATGAAATGTGGGGTAGGAAATTTATTATCACCAATAGGCTACTCTGACCTATTTCAGAGAGAGAGAGGGAGAGAGAGAGAGAGAGAGAGAGAGGAGAGAGAGAGAGAGAGAGAGAGAGAGACAGAGAGAGACAGAGAGAGAGAGACTTTGACAATTTACGAGTATAGAAACATAGATAATAATAATAATAATAATATATGGAATTTTTATAGCGCTGAATCTTGTAAAGCAACAAATCAAAGCGCTCAGATTTATTTTTTTAATGCGCGTGTATGCAGGTTTTTTAAAATTTTGTCATCTGTTCCCACCGGCACACAATGGCCTTCTCTTACGAACAGCGGAACAGGATTTAACGTGTGCGCAAGATGGTCTGTATGCGTTCGGTTTATAGTCTCATCCGAAGGACTTAGATAAGCTATCTTTCTAAGCGTTGTAAACAGCGGTCAAAACTTTTACTTGAAAATTTACTTCAGTTGTTAAAGTTTTCTTGTCACGACTGTTCAGTGAAAGTAGATCCTATTCTCTCTCTCTCTCTCTCTCTCTCTCTCTCTCTCTCTCTCTCTCTCTCTCTCTCTCTCTGCTTCCTCTCTCTCTCTCCTCTCTCTCTCTCTCTCTCTCTCTCTCTCTCTCTCTCTCTCTCTCGCTGTAGGCTACATGCCACCTAGATTGTCACGAATCTGTCACGTGTTATCGGTGTAAAATTGCACAGGCATGAAAAAAACAAACTAGGAAGAAGAGACAATGTGACCTTATTTTCTTGTCGCAGACCAGTTTGTTGTAAAAAGTTGATTTTGAATTTGTACAGTTTTGTGGAAACTCCTCCACCTTGACAAATCCTTATGAAAAAAAATATGAATCTCTACCGTAACCATTTTCTGGAGTCCCTGACATGTTGACTATTTGGGCTGAAATGTGTTATGTTCTCGGTATTTGATATTATGTTTTGTGCCCAGCCCCCCTCCCACTGTACCCTTGTGAATGGTCATCTTGCTTATCACAATAAACCTTTGTCATTGTCATTGTCATTGTCATTGTCTCTCTCTCTCTCTCTCTCTCTCTCTCTCTCTCTCTCTCTCCTCGCTCGCCCTCTCTCTCTCTCTCTCCTCTTTTCCCCTCCTCCTTTTTCTCATCGCTCTCCTCCTTCATCTCTTTTCCACCCACCCTCACCCTATGGCCAACTGCCTTAAAAAATGTGTCCACTTATCTTTTTTGCTAAGATACAAAAAAAGCAATTCTGTTTACTGCAGTTTCTTCTTGCAACAGCCCTTGTCTAAAGGAGACCATAGCTGGAATTGTCTGTCAAATCCAGATGATGGTGTCCAGTTCTACATTGTATAAAGTCAAAGAAATATCATCACAACTTGTCAGGATAATGTTTCGAAATGGTTCTCTCGCAGCTGTGCAGTAATCGGAGCATTGTATTTGAAACTCACCTAGCCTGTTGTGATTATGTTTTTGGTGTTTTTCAAAAAAAATTTCTAAAAGAAAATACAAGAAGAAAAATAAAGAATACAACAAGGTTAGCTTACATAAGACAAAGATAATAAAAAAAACCATCAACTCACAAATGTCCAAATATAAGTTTCCCTAGCAAACAACGTTGAAAATGAAGTCCAGATAAAGTCTGACATTCACTTTCCGAAAAGAGCAAGAACTATCAGCTCGCTTACTACAATTAGTACTTACACTTCTCCCCTTTTTAAACATTCAGAACTTAATCCAAAGGAATTAGCAAAGTCAGAAGTACAGTCAGCTCCCTACCCACCTTGGGAACTGCTTAAAGCTCATTTTGATATTAATTATTCTTCTGTAAGAAAAGTTAAAATGTTAACATTCTTACATCATTAGTAAAAGAACATATTCAAACTACTTATCCTGATCATCTAAAAATCTATACTGATGGGTCCGTTCTAAATACTGATGAAGCTGGTGCGGCTTTCGTTATTCCATCATTGAAAGTTGAACGATCTGTCAACCTGGGAAAAAATAAATCTATATTTACAGCTGAACTAACTGCTATACTGTTGGCACTGTACTATGTTCTTGACTTTCCAAAAGACATTTTCAACATACTTATGTGTGTTGATTCGAAATCGGTTTTACATGCTTTAAAAAATTCTACTTGTAGAGTAAGAAAAGACCTTATTATTGAAATCAGGCATCTGATACACTTTTTGATTTTAAGAGGTAGTACTGTTACTTTCTGTTGGGTTCCCTCACACACTGGTATATATTTTAATGAAAAAGTTGACAGCCTTGCAAAATATGGAGTGAGGTATAAAAATGCTTCCTGTGAAATAAATGTTGCCTTATCTCTGCATGAGGAATACAAATTGCTACAAAATGCTTGCTGGAAGCATTTCAGAAAAAAGATAAATGAGTCTGGCAATAGCTGTACAAGCAATGTGATTGATTTTCAAAATAATAATAATAATAATAATAATAATAATAATAATGTATGGAATTTATATAGCGCTGAATCTTGTAAAGCAACAAATCAAAGCGCTCAGATTTTATTTCATACCACTTTAAGTCATGGCAGATTTCTCTCTGTGAAATTCGGGCTGCTCTCCCCGGGGAGAGCGGGAGAACGCGTCGCCACTTAGCGCTGCGCCACCCTTTCACCCTTTTTTTTTTTTTTCTTCTGCAGCTGTATTTGTTTCCCTATCATAAAATGCTTTTATTTCTAACAAAGTATGTGGTTGGTATAATCGTAGAAATATGTTATCCCTCATGTACAGGTTTAAGGTAAATGCTTTCAGGACAAAATACGTGAAAGATGTAAACTGCATTTGTGGGGAGAAGATCTCAAATAGTCATGTTATTTTTGATTGTGGACATTTAAAAGCATTTTTACCTGCTGTACCTAGTTTGTCAATGGATCAGATTCTGTCTGAACCATCGTTACTGTTGGACATTGTGTTAGGGTTGATAAAAAGTCCGATAACTCAGTTTTTGTAGTATGTTAAAGTTTGGTTTTTATTCAGTACTATAATCTGACATTTTTCAGTTATCGTTTGCTTTTTCTTGTTAGATTTTCCCCGTCTAAAATCACTAAATGTGAATAGACGTTAAACTGAAGATATACACACACACCACCCAATCCTTTTGTTTGCTTTCTCTTTTTCCAGAGTGGGAAGAAATCTTGACAAGCAAAGGAAATCATCAAGTTCATGATACATCTTCCCCACTTCTTCCTTTACACCTTTCTCCATTCACGTTACATCAGAAACACAGGGGGTCTTGTGTCAGCACAAAGCACACTGCCTGGGGCACTGTACTGCCGTGCCTGATGGTTCTTTCTCTTCGTTATCTCATCTCATCCCTCCCTCCCTCCCTCCTGCTGTGTCTGTTTTAGATGCCTGTGTTGTTGTTGTTGTTTCTGTCTGTTTCCTTTGCTTTGAATCCTGTTTCCTATTTTATGTATGCCATATTCGTGCTCTGTCGCTATCGGCAGTATTCTGTTCCTTTTGATTTTGTGGGAGGTTTCTGTTTCTAAAATGTTGGACAAAAGGGGTAATGTTAAATATACTGATGTATTGAATGGTATGAAGCACACACGCATACACAGACACACGGAGACATACATA
>CM054147.1:35712524-35725024 GCA_028751875.1 Rapana venosa | reverse complement strand
CATTGCATGTTGGTAAGAAAGTCAAAGAAACACATTCACACAGGTGTGGTTTTTTTAAGACACCGTCTCTGATGTGTAAATGTTGGCTACTCCAATGGTGGGCAAAAATGGTCGCATAAACAAAATATCACCTCTCAACATAACGATGCTCTGAAGGCATTGTTATATACTGTGCGTGAATTTTTCTTCTTCTTCTTCGAAGAACGCTCAGACAGCAACTATTGTTGCCTGTTGTAAGAGCAAAAATTAATGCGTTGCACTGCCGTTAAGCGCGTGAGAAGTCAGACCCAGCGCATACGACTTCAGCACAAGATAAAATTATCTTTTAAGTCTTTCGGGAAAAAAGGCAGGAGAATCGACAAAGACGGCATGAAATAAACAAGAAGGGGACAGGAAGAAAAAGGAACAAGGCAGAAACAAAGAGAGCGATAGACTAAAGGAACTTTCTAGCACAGAATTTCCAGAAGATGGGGATGCTATTTCTACTGGAATAAATAAACACTGTCAACATCACAGCCAGAAATTTAAAAAAAACAGAGCAACAGACATGACTTCAGTATTTCTTTTTTTTCTATTCCTTGGAGTGATAACTGTTGTTATGCTATGTTTTAGAAATAAAATGGTCCAGATAAGCTGGCCGTGACGTTGGTCATGTTTCTGTGACTGTGTGTTCAATGTTTTATTCATGTGTAGTATAACACATTGGCCCAGGAGAGAGAGAGAGAGAGAGAGAGAGAGAGAGAGAGAGAGAGAGAGAGAGAGAGAGAGAGAGAGAGAGAATGAATGAATGAACGAATTTTATTTGACAAAAGCTACAAGCCCATCAGTCAAAGGGGTTAATTGTAAGTAACATATTAACATAGGAATGAATATGAAAAGGACATGAGTAATAATCCAAAGTCCAGATAAATGCCAACCAATATTTTCAGTTATTACGTATAGGATCCGTTTCATTCATAGTCTGCTTACGTTTATCTAGAGCCTGCGTTATATATATTGCTAACGATTTAAGCTCGGACATATTATTTGAAGATAACACCTTTTGTACAAGATTGGTGGACCTGTTGGTTGGGTTTGTCAAAAAAGCAATTTTTTGGCGAATGTTATGATAAGTTCTACAAGCAAACAAAAAAATGAAATTCGTCTTCTTCTTCTTCTCCACATGCTGGACAAGAGTTGTTGTCTGTCTTGAGAGGAGAGAGAGAGAGAGAGAGAGGAGAGAGAGAGAGAGGAGAGAGAGAGAGGGAGCTAAACAGATAGATAGACAGTCAGACAGACAGAGACATAGACAGATAGACAAAGACAGAGAGAGAAAACCAGACATACAAACAGACAAAGACAAACAGACACATGGGCACAGATTAACAGACTGATCAACTAGCTTCACCAGAGGCAAAATCAGTCAACACGATCTTAGCCCAAGGTGTTAATTTGTGTTAAAACTCATTCTTCATAATCATAATTATCTTGGTTTTTAAAAAATTCAAGTATCGGACAGAATAGAAACTGAATCATTAATTAAACCAGGAGACACGCTGGCTGCTATAACGTTACCAATTTCCAATTGCACGTCAAGTTCTAAATGAGTATGACAAAGGTTGCCTTGAACTTCAAACACCTAAATGTTTAGTGTCCTCAGTAACCCACGTCTATGAATGACCTCCATGTTTGCAAACATTTATTTTTAGAGAAAAGAGCAATACGTGCTTCAAGACTGTCATAAACCATCGTGAGATTTCTCGGTTCTAGGGAGAAGGATAGCAGTGTGTGGGGAGCGTTGGGCTCGTGATCTGACGGCCTGAGTTTAAGCCACGACTAAGACACCCATTCGAGGGGATGTTAACCCCTGAAGGTAACATCAGTGCTGACTCCACAAACCCTTTAAAACCTTCGGATGAGACTATAAATCACCGTCTTACGTACAAACGCACGCAGAGTATCTTGTACACTCGTTAAAAAGTCCTCTCTGTCTTTCGAAATAGTTTGACCAGTTTGTGCCGGTAGGAACGGATGACTAATTTAAAGGAAAAAACAAAAAATCAACAACCAACACGTATGCATACAGGTGGAGTGTTTAGACTAGACATCATGTCTGAAGTCTGCATGCGGGTGCCTTAAAGGGGCGTAGAAACGGTCGCATGATTATGCAAAATCTTACTATTGGTGAACCTCGGAGCTCTAGCCGAGGAATGAAATGTTTTCTTTTTAAATTTTGGGTTTTTATTCTGTGTTAGCTATGAAGTGCACATGCATCTTTCCTTGTTTCGTGTTTCACCTCCTGAGAACGGAAGTGCATCAATGACAGACTTCCGGTGTCCTGGGCCGGGCAGATGCTCGGCGTAATTACAAGTGGTGTTCATCTATCTGCCTCTCTGCCTCTGGTTGTTTTTTTGCTTTTTATAGGTCTAGCATCTGTCTGTTTCTGTTTTCTTCTTGTTTCGTATTTGTCTGCCTCTTAATGCGTCATTATCTGTCTGTGTGTTAGTCTGTCTATCTGTTTGTCTGTCGGTCTGTCTGTCTCTCCTCTCTCTCTGTCTGTCTAGTCTGTCTGTCTGTCTCTTCTTTCTCTTTTTCTCTCTCAGTGTCTTTCTTTGTTTGTGTGTTTGTTTGCTTGTTTCTTTCTTCCTTCCTTCCTTTCTTTCTTTGTGTGTTTGTGTGTTTGTTTGTTTGTTTGTTTGTTTCTTTCCTTTTTACTTCCTCTGTCCCTGTTTCACTGTCTTTGTGTTTTTCTCGTTCTTTGTTTTCTTCGTTTGTCCATCCATCCATCCATCCATCCATCCATCCATCCATCCATCCATCCATCCATCCATCCATCCATCCATCCATCCATCCATCCATCCATCAATGTATGTATGTATGTATTCATGTATGTATGTATGTATGTATGTATGTATGTATGTATGTATGTATGTATGTATGTATGTATCTATCTATCTATCTGTCTATCTGTCTGTCTGTCCATCTATCTATCTATCTCTCTATCTATCTATCTATATATCTCTCTCGCTCTCTCTCTGTGTCTATCTACCTATCAACAGATAAAATGACAAAAAGTATAACGAGAGAGAGAGAGAGAGAGAGAGAGAGAGAGAGAGAGACTTTCAGACAAGTTATTTGTCAAGATGCCACCTGTAAGGGATATATACTTTTTATTTTATTAAGAACAAAATAACAAGTATCACAACAAGGTAATGACCGAATCTGTGCTGTAGCCTACATCAAGACCTTGTGGAAAACGCAAAACATTCCAACTCATCCATTTTTTTGTTCTTCGTCCTCTTCCTCTACTCCCGTGTGTCTTTCCCTTCAACGTGTCCAATTATCTGTTGTTTACCGACCTGTCCATTCCTGTAATAAGCCGTGTCAGCAGTGGGGTCATGACTGGAATTATTCTGTCACTCCAAGATGGACATGAGCATTTCTGCATGGAGTAAAAATAAAAACATCCCACTTTTCTTCCTTGGCCTGTAAATCATTATAAGGTTTTGTTGTTACGTTGTCGTCATTGTTTTTCTTCAAACTGATATTGACAGTGTTTATAAAGTTGTGTCATATCCACTCTTCTTTCTTTGCTTTCTGTTGATATTGTTTAAAAAATCATGACTTGTTAACAGGTTATTAAAGAAAAACAGAGGTGGAATCACAAATTATTTTAAGGGGAGATGATCCAAAAGAAATTACAAGTTACATCCGTAAAATCTGAAAAACATAAAACTAAGTTTTCAAAAAGCTATAATAGACAGAACCAAATGACATTTTTCATGACAAAGCAACCTGCAAATTTGGTGATTTCCAAGAAAAGAAAGATGAGGTGAAGAAAAAGAAGAAGAAGAGGAGGAAGAAGAAGAATTGCGAAGAAGAAGAAGAATGCGATGAAGAAGAATTACCAAGAATAGCAAATAAATGCAAAAAGAGAAGAATTGCGAAAAGAAGAATTGCAAAGAATAATTGTAAAGAACTGCAAAGAAGAATTACAAAGAAGAAAAACTGTGAAGGAGAAGAATTTCGAAGAAGAAGAATTGCAAAAAGAAGAATTGCAATGAAGAACAAGCATTGCAAAGAAGAAGAATTGCAAAGAAGAAGACCTGCGAAGAAGAAGATTAATTGCAAAGAAGAAGGATTGCGAAGAAGAATTGCGAAGAAGAAGAATTGCAAAAGAAGAAGAATTGCAAAGAAGAAAAACATTGCGAAGAAGAAAAAAGGAGTAGAAAGAGTAGAAGGAGGAGGAGGAGGAGGAAGAGGAGGAGGAGGAGGAGGAGGAGAAGAAGAAGAGACAGCATAAGGAGAACAGCGTAAATCTGGTGTAGTCTCTGCTTATTGTGTTGTGAAATCTGTTTCAATGCAGACTAACCATTTAAGAAGATGACAGATGCCTGCTGTTATTACCCATAAATAATAGTTAGGCTTCACAGGAGTGTTCAGACCAAGTTTTCCTCCTATTCCAGTGTTTTCCAATCTCCTATTCCTTCAGATGCAAAAAGGCAACACTGTTTACCACTGCTGCTCCCTCACCAAACAAGGCGTGTCAATATGTAGCCATGGCTGAAACGATCTGTCAAGCCCAGATGTGCACGGTCACTTCTGCAGGCTGCAAGCTGATTCAATGGGACGGGATAGCCTAGTGGTTAGAGTGATCCGCTCGTGATCTGCTGACCCGGGTTCCAATCTCATTCAAGAGGATTTTTATTTTTTTCCTCTGGAGTTAACATCAATGCTGACTCCACTCTCCTCACAAGTCCTTCGGATGAGACTATAATTCGAAGACCCGTGTCCAAACGCACGCAGAACATCTTGCGCACACGTGAAAACCCGTTCCGCTTTTCGGAAGAGTAGGCCATTGCGTGCCAGTAAGAACGGATGAAAACATTTACAAAACTGCATACACAGGGGGGAATTAATGTAAAGAAAAGGACATGAATGCTTATAACATTATCCTCGAAATAAAAGAATAAATAGATAAATGAATAAATAAATGGTTTAGCGTTTCCAGCTATCGAGGTTTTTTTTCTTCTTTGTCGAACGCTCAGACAGCAACTACTGTTGTCTGTTATATGAGCGAAATATGTGTCACGCTGCCGTTAAGCACCTGACACGTCAGACCCAGCGCAACCGACCTCGGCATAAGATAGAATTGTTATCTTTTAAGTCTTTCTGGGGGGGAAAAAGAGAGCAGGAGAATGGACCAAGAAGGCAGAACATAGACAAGGAGAAGATGACGGGAAGAAAAGGAACAAAGAAGAAACCAGGAGAGTGAAAGAAAAAAAAGGAAAATTCTAGCACATAATTTCCAGTATGTAGGGATGCTATTTATGATGACAGCCCCCCTCACCCCCCCTCCGAAAGTTCCATGGGGGGTATCGAGAGTCTATTCTATAGTGTCAGTTACCTTGATATGTAGTTTTATAGAAGCTGTTTCTACATTACTTCAAAAAGACTAAACCATTATGATAAACTAATTAAAGTAGCAGTGTAGTGAATATTGAAAACAGAAATACCAGATAGAATAAAAGGAATGTTAGTTTCAAAATATAACACTATGGGCATTAGAGAGTAAATTTGTAACTCAACAGAGCAACAAGGGCGCGACACCTATTATCTTTACTATCATCAATAACAACAAGAAAAAACAAACCAACCAAAACTACACCGTGGATGAAAGATGTGTGCTATTGCCTTACAACGTAAATGCGTATAACAGCAGTTAGAAATGGTAGAACCTTTAACAGTATCAAAAAAGAGAGATGAAGAAATTATCCTGAGAGAGATTCGTTAAACTGTTTGTCTGTCTGTCTGTCTGTCTCTATCTCTCTCTCTCTCTCTCTCTCTCTCTCTCTCTCTCTCTCTCTCTCTCTCTTCTCTCTCTCTCTCTCCCTCCCTCTCTCTCTCTCTCTCTCTCTCTCTCTCTCTCTCTCTCTCTCTCTCTCTCTCTCTCTCTCTCTCTCTCTTCTTTCTTAGTCTTGCTGATAGCATTTTTCAAGCTCTCGTTATGTTATTGTATGAAAAATGATCACAAGGGAAAAAAGACACTGTAAAAAAAAGAGAAAAACAATTATGGATGGGAATGACTTGCACTCTCTAAATTTTTAACCCGGAAACTTGTTCAGGGTATTCAGTTTAATCATTTGATATGTCTTTTTTCTTCCCTCCAGAAATACAACAAAATAAAATATAATTCATACACACAGACGCGCACACACACTACGCACCACACACACACTACACACACACTACACTACACACAAACACTACACACACACAGACACACTACACACACAAACACACACACACACACAACACATGACCATTCTTCAAAATCAAGATTGATCATTTCCACTCTTTCCTCTACACGATTTCGCATTCAAGTTACATAAATAGGATAGGGGGGGCTTTGCATCAGCAGCAAACACACACTGCCTGGGGGACTGACTGGTCGTGCGTGCGTGCATGCTCTCTGTTGTTGCTTGTCATTTTATCCCTCTCTCACGCTGCGCCTATTCTGGTTTTGGGAGTCTCGTGGATTTTTATTTTTTACAGGCCTCTCTTTTGCAGCTCTGTTTCCTGTTTTAGTCATGTTCTTAAAGTGTGGCTGCGAGCGACATTAAGTTTTACGTTTTTATTAAAAAAAAAGATGACTTGTTTTTATCACTAAATAAACAATTTTTGACAAATAGGTCTACGGCAAATGATTGATATTTCTCGTATTTTATTTTTCATATATTATCTTTATTCTTATTGATTTTCTTGAAAAATACTATATTGCATAACATTTGTTACCTTCCCGAAGGTGGAATTTGGATGCCTTTAGTTGTGGGCAAAATAGCTACACACGCAAAACGTTTACCATAAAAAACCCAAAGCTCTAGCTGATGACCAAATAATTATGACACCCCACCCCCCAACCCTAATCCCAAATATAAACCTAAGTGACATTTTTTTCATTTTATCTTGTACTTAGAATAGTTGCCCGCTTCATCCCCAAATGATAATAAATGTTGCGGTTATGATAAAAAAAAAGTGGCATATGTAGAGTTTGAAAATAAAAATACTACGTTGTATGCACCAGAATTTAAAAAAACAAACACAATTTGCAATGGCTGCCTGTTGTCTGCAAGTAAAGGCATAACTTGCCTGGGATAGTCACTTGAATTAATTACCTGTTAGTAGTCTGCAGATTCTAAAGAACAGCCCTGTAATCTTTCTAATCCCAAGTCAATACAGTCACCGCTGTAAAGCTAAAACAGGCAGTGGTAGTGATGGTAACTAAAGGTGTTGAAGGCATCACAGTAACTGTTGTCCCCACCTTCAGTCAATTCTGTGCCAGGAATTCCCTCTTTCTATCCCTCTCTTTGTTGTTGACCGGTTCTTTCCTTCCCCCTTTTCTTCTTGCCTACGTTTTGGGCCTTCATGATCCATTCTTCTGTTGTTGTTTTGTTTTAAAAATCCAGAAAAGACTTATGAGAGAACAGATACCGCCCATGCCAAAGTCAAATGTGAAGGGTCTGATTTGTCAGGCGCTTAATTGCAGCCCAACAATTTTTTTATGACAAGACAAAAACTGTTGTGTTTGAGCGTTCGACGACGAAGAAGGAGACCCGCCCCCCCCCCCCATACCACACACACACACAATACACACACACACACACACACACACACACGCCACACGCACACGCACACGCATACACACACACGAGCGCGCGTAAGCGCACGCAACAACAGCACACACACACACACCACACACACAACACACACACACAACACACACACACACAGGCAACACGCACAGGCACGCACAGCCAGCACACGCACACACTACACTCTTCAAGAGACAAGAGATAAAAGAGAAACTCTTGGTATCCTCTACAAGTTGGCAAACTGTAGCAGACGGTTCCAGAATCGGTAACATAAGTAAAAAGCGGCATAGTGGGGAAGAGAGTGGGAGGTGTAATGCACGGCTTGGCAAACATTTCACCACTTCTGTACACACACCTTCTCCAATGCAGTGCAAAACCACACACAACACACACACACACACACACACACAACACCACACACACACCAACACATACACACACACACACCACCACAAACTGAGACACATAAACACACACACACACAGCACGCACGCACGCACACACACGCACACACACCACACACACACCACACACACAAACACACATACACACACACATAAACACACACAGAGGCGCACACACATACACACATAATACACACACACACACACAACACACAAACGCACACACACACACCACACACACACCACACACACATACATAAACACACATACACCACACACACACAGACACACACACACACACATACGTGCGCACATCACACACACACACACACACACACATACACACACACACACACACACACACACACGTACGCACGCACGCACGCACGCGCGCACACACACATACACACACTTCAAATAAAAACCGAGGCCCCGTGTTCAAACGCATACAGAACATCTTGAGCACACGTTAAATCCTGTTCCGTTTTTCGGAAGAGTAGGCCATTGTGTGCCGGTGGAAACAGATGATAAAATTTACAAAATTGCATACACACGGGGACTGGATGTAAAAAAGCATATAAGTGCTTAATCCATTATCCTCGATATAAAAGAATAAATAAATAAAAATAAACACAGAGGAGAACAGTTTGCTCTGATGAATGTCATTTATTGGATAGTGTTTTCAGATAGTCTTTGCTTCTCTCTCACCTTCATTTTTTTTCTTATATAATATGTGGATTTTTTTCTCTTTTTTTTCTTTTCCATTTTCTTTTCTTCTTCTCATTCATCTGATGAGTTTTCTTCAGATTCATTTTGGAATTTTACTTTTCTTGTTCTTCTTCTTGTTCTTCTTCTTGTTTTTCTTCTTGGTTTTGTTGTTGTCAATGAATCTTTTTTTTAACTTTCCTATTTCTGAGTTTTCCAGGTATTACTTGCCTACTTGGTATTTTGTATTTTTTCACCTTGCATGCTGCTCACCGATGACTTTGATCTCAGTCACTGCATTTCTATTCCCCCAATTGTTCATCTTCAGGCTAGACTATTCTTGCTATCAATTACTTCCAGTTGCATTGATCTTGATGTGGCTATGATTACGGTAGATCGTGTAGTCATATGCCTTACGTATATACCGCATATTTATTCAAGCTTTCTTACGGTTTTTTCTTTTGGGATGTTCCTAACCTCTCGTTTCTACGCCAGCAATGCTCATCTCTCCTCCCCAGCCGTGCCCTTTTTCGTTTTGTCGCATCCTCAGAGTCCCACAGGTTGCCCATCAATGTCAGGCTGCCGTAGGGCCATCGGCCAGAGGGGGCCCTGCACTGCTGCTGGGTGAATGTGGTATTGTTTAAGTGGTGCCTGTTCTGAGCTAACATACACAGGACGCCACCTACTAAGCCCCCCTACTGACGACAATATTAGCTCAGCCGTAGGTCTAGATTGAGTGGGAAGCAGACCCAGAGAGAGAGAGAGAGAGAGAGAGAGAGAGAGAGAGAGAGAGAGAGAGAGAGAGAGAGAGAGAGAAAGAGAGAAAGAGAGGGAGAGAGAGGGAGAGAGAGAGAAAGAGAGAGAGAGAGAGAGTGAGAGAGAGAGAGAGAGAGAGAGAGAGAGAGAGAGAGAGAGAGAGAGAATCAAAATAGCATCCTTCCATCGACCTTTTTTTCCCGTAAACCTCTAACCCCTGAAGGCTTTGACACAGAATCATCGCAGGCACAAAAGCGTATGGGAAAACTGAAATTGAAGTCACCATGAGACCAAAGCCCGATGGAATTTCCAATTTGTGGTGTTCAGTGCTGTGTGCGTGCGTGTGTGCGTACGTGCGTGCGTGCGTGAATTAAAAAGTATACTGAAGTGGTACGAGCACGTCATCAGGCTAAAACTGACCTACAGGGAACAGTACAAGGAAGGAGACAAAGAACAAGACGACAGAGAAAACAATGAGAAAACAGCATCAGAGAGGTGGACTGGCTTTGAGTGGAACGACTCACTTTGGAAAGCTAAAAATCGCGCGAAGTGGAGAAAGCTGGTTCCAAAATCTTCAGTGGTGCACCAACTGTCTATTAGACTATGGGATAGGTGAAGGTGAATGAGACCAGAGCATCTAGGGTCACCGAACCAGAGACAGTTTTCTTGCATTGCATGACCATCAATGATCATGAGTTTGATGTCATTATCATGCTACAGAATTGCATGTGCTTTGACACTACTTGACAGGTTGTACTCTACGCTTCTTATCATGACATATCCTGGGGTCAACTGGGCCCGAGAGATACAGACACCTGCAGTGTCGGTCAGGTAATTTGAGCAACACCCTCAAAATCACATCCATAAAGTGGATGAAGCTCAACTGCGTGGATTCAGTCTCGCCAATGAACTCAGTCTGGTTACGAGTTGGCTGCAGTCCGAAAAATGCCAATGAATCCTCTTGGATTCAAACCCGAACCCGCGACCTTCCATCCCGGAACCCAAGGTGCTAACCACTGTTCCATGGCGGCTGGTGCTTTATTCAATATTAATAGAGAAAACCTGTGAATAAAAAAGGTATGTTTTCACACTTTGTTGCATTTACCGATATCATTTTGTCTTAATGTTAAGCATCTTCAATCGTGTTGATCGTGGTTTCTCTTTTATGTCAAAACTAAAGCAGAGACCACGACCTTGTGCTGCTGGTATTCAAAATGCAGCTGAAGAAAAACAAACAGTCTGCAAACCCACGTATCAAATTTGACGTGGACAAACTGAAAGATCCAGATGTCGAGGAGATCTTCCAAGCTAAGCTTGGCGGACGTTTTGCGGCATTAACCCTCCTGGACAATGACATCAATGACCTCACCAACAACTTCAATGAGGCAGTCCGAGAAACAGCAGAGGAGGTACTCGGTCGTCAGAGGAATAAACACCAGCCATGGACTACCAATGACATCTTGGACCTCTGCGATACAAGAAGAGCACTGAAACCAACCAGGTCTTCCAACCCTAAAGAATACCGGGAGGCCAACAATCTCGTGAAGAAGTCAATGTTAAAGGCCAGAGAGAAGTGGATCAGTGATCAATGTGATGAGATCGAAAAAAACATGAAAGTGGGCAACAGTAAAAAGGCATACGACACCCTGAAAAAACTCACAAAACCACTTCAAACCAAATCATCAGTCATTGAAGACAGCTCCGGAAACCTCCTCACAGAAAGCTCAGCTGCATTGAACAGGTGGTCTGAATATTGTCAAGAACTGTACAACTACCCAATACAACCTGACAAGAGCATAATAGAAGAGAAAGCAGCAACATCAAGAGCACCCTCGCCATTACCTATACTGAGGGAAGAAGTGGAAGAAGCCATCCGCAGCTTACCAGTAGGAAAGTCCCCAGGAGCAGACAATATACCAGCAGAACTGCTCAAGCATGGTGGCGAAACAGTCATCACATATGTTACAGCTATCTGTCAGAAGATTTGGGAGACAAAACAGTGGCCAACAGAATGGACACAATCACTCATCATACCCCTGCCCAAGAAGGGGAATTTACGCCAATGCCAAAACTATAGAACAATCAGCCTCATCAGCCACGCCAGCAAGATCATGCTCAAAGTTATTTTGAATCGACTCAAGAAGGAGGCAGAACAACACCTTGCAGAGGAACAAGCTGGGTTCAGGGCAGGCAGGAGCACAATCGAACAGATTTTTAACTGCCACATCATGATGGAAAAACATCTTCAACATCAGAGAGACCTGTTCCACAACTTCATCGACTTCAAGAAGGCTTTTGACAGAGTATGGCACGAAGGCCTGTGGCAGGTCCTCAGAATGTTTGGCATTGAAGAAGGACTAGTGCAAACCATTCAAGCATTATACAACACCGCAAGCAGTGCAGTCCTTCTGAACAATCAGGTCGGAGACTACTTCAAAACTACAGTTGGGGTCCGACAAGGATGCCTGTTCAATCTGTTCTTGGAAAACATTATGAGAGAGACCCTACATGACTTCCACTCTACCATCTCCATTGGCGGCAGACCCCTCAACAACTTACGGTTTGCCGATGACATTGACCTCATGGGCGGAAGTAACACAGAGCTGCAAGATCTTACGACCAGACTTGAGAACAGAGCTGGAACATATGGGATGGAGGTGAGCTCGGAGAAAAGTAAAGTACTTGTGAACAGCACGAGCAATGCCACCGCTAAAATTTACATGAACGGCCAACAACTGGAGGAGGTAGACGCTTTTAAATACCTCGGCGCTACACTCACAAAGGACGGGCGATCGACGACAGAAATCAAAGTCAGAATAGCCATGGCAACATCTTCCATGACAAAACTCACCACCATATGGAAAAGTAAAGAGATCAGTTTCCCAATCAAACTAAAGCTCTACAAAGCCCTAATTCAGTCGATCCTGCTGTATGGAAGTGAAACCTGGACATTGACTGCTGAAACAGCAAAGCGAATCCAGTCATTCGAAACAAAATGCCATAG
>CM054147.1:35705024-35707524 GCA_028751875.1 Rapana venosa | reverse complement strand
GAAATCATCCATGCCCCTATAGGGGTCATGGGCAAAATTAAATATAAAAATTTGAATTTTCAATCTCTGTTTTACTGTAAGTGTGTCTGACATGATATGTGTTTCTCAGCCAAAAAAAAACCACGTCATATCTTCCATCATCTTCTGTTCGTGTCCCTGTCCACTGCTGACTCAGCATCCTCGTGCTCCACTGTCGCATTTCGTTCAGTTCCTCCATCCATCCCTCCTCTCCGTATCCTGCGCTTTCTCACGGTAGTCCTCCACACCTAGCAAAACAAATCCAATCAACCCGATCCTTGTCTGTTAGTGAGTGCTCCACTCACCATCACTGGCACTGCTAGATTTTTCCAGTATCTTGATAGTGTTTTCTCTTCCTCTCCCTCTGTGTGTGTGTGTGTGTCTCTCTCTGTCTCTCTGTCTGTCTGTCTGTCTGTCGTCTCTCTCTGTCTCTCTGTGTCTCTCTCTGTCTTTCTCTTTCTCTATCTCTTTTCCTCCCCCCCCCCTCTATTTCTCTCTCTCTCCCTGTCTCTCTCTCTTTCTCTCTCTCCTCTTTCTCTCTCTCTCTCTCTCTCTCTCTCCTCTCTCTCCTCTCATCTCCCTCCATCCCCCCCCCCCCTCTCTCTCTCTCTCTCCTCTCTCTCTCTCTCTCTCCCTTTCTCTCTCTCTCTCTCACTCTCGCTGTCTCCCCCCCCCCTCTCTCTCTCTCTCTCTCTCTCTCTCTCTCTCTCTTCTCTGTATCGGCTACCTTTTCATAATTATTCTATGGTCAGTGGTCGGTCGCGAAAGTGGTCAGACTGGCCCTGTTCTGCGTCAGTCCATTACCAAAACAGTAGACAGTCGGCCAGATAATTATATTGGTCAAGTTTCTGATACACTACAGCGCTGAGGAGATTGTTCACACAGTAGTGTTGTTGTTGGGTTTTTTTCCTTTTCCTTTGAAATATGAGTTAAAAGATATCAGAAAGTTTTACAATGAGATAGGTATCACACGTATTTTCATAAAGTTTCAGAATATCAGAAGGTTTGACCATCATATAAATATCACGCGTAACTCCATACGAACATTGTTTCAAAGGAAGGGGTTCTGACATAAGGTGTTACAATAACAACTACTTTCGTGATAGATTTTCCAGGAATCACACCTATAGAGAGAAGGAGATGGGGATGCAGGTGACAGAAAACAAGGTGGACTGATAGTGTTGAATACTGTCTGTGGAAACCATCGACAACCACCCATGCTTTGATGAACAGCTGACAAATATGGAGATGTTTATCACACACATTTTAATGTGATACGCAAATAACTCGACATCCATCCCCCCCCCCCCTACAAAAATACCACCACCAACAACAAACAAACAAAAGCAAACAGCAAACAAACAAAACAAAACAAAAAACCCACAAAAAACAAAAACAAAACAAAACAAAACAATAAACACATACTTAAGCAAAAAACCGGAGAGTTTGAAGAAGAACTCGAGCAAATATACAGGATTGTAAGATATAAAAAAACCCACTTAGAAACATAAAGAATTTGAAGAAGAAGAATTTGATGAAAAAAGAATTTGAAGAAGAATTTGAAGAAGAATTTGAAGTAGAAGAATTTGAAGAAGAAGAATTTGAAGAATAAGAATTTGAAGACGAAGAATTTGAAGAAGGAGTTTGAAGAAGAATTTGAAGAAGAATTTGAAGAAAAAAAAGAAGGAAGAGGAGGAGAAGGAGAAGGAGAAGAAGAAAAAGAAGAAGAGGAGGAAGAAGAAGAAGAAGACTTGCAAAAAGAAGAATTGCGAAGAATTGCAATGAATTGCGAAGAAGAAGAATTGCGAAGAAGAAGAATTGCGAAGAAGAAGAAAGAATTGCGAAGAAGAAGAAGAAGAAGAAGAAGAAGAAGAAGAAGAATTGCGAAGAAGAAGACGAAGAAGAATTTCAAGAATATAAAGGATTTGTGTTTTTTTAAAGAAGAATTTCAAAAAGAAGACTAAGAAGAAGAAGAAGAAGAAGAAGAAGAAGAAGAAGAAGAAGGAGAAGTCAAAGAAGAACTAAAAGCATTCAAAGAAGCAGTCAAAGACGAAGACACACGAAAAAACAACCTCACCATTAAACTTTACAACCTACAAAAGATAATCTCCACACATCCCCCCACGGAAGCCTTCACCATCTACTAACACCACATAATTGTTAGATTTAACGATAGGCCTTCCAACACAAATTAATGGAAAGTTCATTTTCAGGAGCCATTTCAGCGTGACACGACCCATATTTCTCCAGGGTCAAAACAGTAAGGGGTGGGTGCCGAAACTAACCTCAGACCACACATCGACATGACGAGGCTCCAATGAACTCGACTGACAAGGGAAATAAACTGCCAAGAAGGAAAGGGAGGGGGGGTAGAGGCAATGGAAAACACTCCCCGTCTGGTAAAGAATCCTCCCGGGAACTTTTCAAAAAGGGCTCGAGCTTCCCCGGGTGTGTTTGTCTGACAAAGGTCACTGGCAGCGAG
>CM054147.1:35687524-35700024 GCA_028751875.1 Rapana venosa | reverse complement strand
GCTTGTTTGTCTAAATGGGCTTCACAGACTAGAAATGGAAATAATGTTATACTGCTTCCAGGATATATGGCAAAGTTGATGTTAAGACAACCCAAAACTATACAAACTGCGGACCTACTCCTAAAGAAATCTATATAAAATTAACACCTCACACAGGCGCACACGCACGCACGCACACACTCGCACACATGAACGCTCTGTATGTACGCATTTGCGTGTGTGTGCACGTACGCGCTTGTGCGCGCAGGCGCTTGCGCCCGAGTGCGTATGTGTATGCGTGTGTGTGTGCATGTGTGTCTGTCCGTGTGTCTGTGTGTGTGTGTGTGTGTGTGTGTGTACGCGCGCGCTTGCGTGCGCGTGCCCGTGTGTGTGTGTGTGTATGTGTGTGTGTGTGTGTGTGCTTGTATGCACCCACACACATACATGCGTTTGTGTGTATTGAAAGTTTCACGTACAAATTAGTGCACTGATTTGAAAATGTGATCTTTCTTGCTATCCCTATATTATGGAGCTTGATATAAATACTTTAAGTGAACAGACGTAAAATTGAAGACACAAAAGTGTATGGTATGGATTAAAATCATTAAAGAAAAGGTTGAGTCTTAGACATAAAAACCCAGTAAATTGAAGGAACTAGACCAACATCATTTGCAGAAGAAGAAGTGATGCATAGTACTAGCATAGTTATGCTATTTTTTGTGATGAAGAAAAAAACAAAACCGATACAATCAACCACTATTTGTAGAGGGGTGAACACATCTGTATATTCTGGATAAATCTATATCAAAACGCGCACACACACAACACACACACACACACACACACACACACACACACCACACACACAACACACACACACACACACACACCACACACACACACACCACACACCCCACACACGCCGCGCGCACACACACTTTGGGAAAGATTATCTTTCAATGTTGAAACAATTTTGTGTGGTTCTGATTAAAAAACAACAAGAGACAAACAAACAAACAAAACCCCAAACAACCCTATCCATAACTGACAAAATTCTTGACTTGACATTGCACACTTGGAAATATTTTGTACAAAAAATTGAATAAACTAATAGCAAAATATCTATAACATTTTTTTTCTCTCTTACAAAGATAAAGTACTTGTTCACTATGGGACATCCCTTACACCAGTTGCAGTTGCATCTCTCAGAAATTCACAATTCCCACACGTGTATCTAATTGAGATTAAATAATTGGAAATTTTAATTTCTGTAATCAGAAAATGACAGGTAAACATTATCTTTTTTATGTGAACCAGAATGAACACTGAGCTGACTAACTGACGGCAGATATGTGGATTATCAATTATGCCATAGAACATTATGTCGTTACAATTCATTGTTACGTTTTTGTTTGCGTTAGTCACATATTTCTGTAAGTAATGTTGAAATAATTATGTGCCAATTGAACAAGATATAAAAAAAAGAAATGAATAAAACAAACTATTCATGGGTACATTTTATTTGGGTGGGGTGAGGGAGGTGTTATTGTGCGGTTTTGGTAACCGAACTGCTGTTTCTATGCCAAAACTCGTTTCAAACATTGAGCAGAGAAAGAGAGAGAGAGAGAGAGAGAGAGAGAGAGAGAGAGAGAGAGAGAGAGAGAGAGAGAGAGAAGAGAGAGAGAGAGAGAGAGAGAGAGAGAAGAGAGAAAGACAGGGAGAGAGACAGAGACAGGCAGATAGAGACAGAGACAGAGACACACGCACATACAGACGGACAGACAGACAAGACAACACAGATAGACAGACAAGACAGACAGACAGACAACACACACACACACACACACACACACACACACACACACACACACACACACACACACACACACACACACACACACATACAGCGCGCGCGTAGACACACACACACACACACACACACACACACACACACACACACACACACACACACACACACACACACACACACAGAGGCAGAAACAAACCACAAAAGACAGACAAAACAGAAAGACAGAGAGACAGACAAAAACAGACAGACACACGAAGAGAAAAACAGAAAGACAGACAGAAAGACAGAGACATAGACGCAGAAACAGACTGGAAAGACAGAAAGAGAGGGACTAGGGGCGGTGCCAAACGTCAGGAATATCGCTGTCACCTTTCATCTCCAAATTCCACACCAACAACGCGCTGATAATCACTCCGGACACGCTAATTGTCACTTACATCTGACACAGTGGAAAGGTATTTGCCAGTAACCTATTGCAGCAAATCATGGTAGTAATAATAATAATAGCAGTAGCAGCAGCAGCAGTAGCTACAGCATCATCATCATCATCAGTAGTAGTAGTAGTAGCAGCAGCAGCAGCAGCAGCATTAGCAGCAGTAGCAACAGCATTAGCAGCAGTAGTAGCAGCATTAGCAGCAGTAGCAACAGCAATAGCAGCAGCAACAGCATATTTGAAAGTTTCTTTGTTTTGTCCCCCATAAAAAACAACAACAAACAACAACAACAAAACAAAAAACCCGACCAACTTCGAAATGTAGTATACCAGTCTCTGCTTCTGCATCTGTTAATATTACGCTGAGACCGATGCAACAATTCAATAGACAGATGTAACAATTCAATAGACAGATGTAACAATTCAATGTATGGAGCGTTTGTCTTCCGTATGCGTCTAGGAAGTCGTGAATTCAAACCATTGCAGAAGTGTCTAGTGAATAAAGGATGTTTGTGGTGGTTTTTAAAATTTTTTTTACGATGTCCCGGATCAACTGAAAAAATGCAAGCCTATCACTGGGTTAACTCTCTCTCTCTCTCTCTCTCTCTCTCTCTCTCTCTCTCTCTCTCTCTCTCTCTCTCTCTCTCTCTCTCTCTCTCTCTCTCTCTCTTCTCTCTCTCTCTCTCTCTCTCTCTCTCTCTCTCTCTCTCTCTCTCTCTCTCTCTCTCTCCCCTCTCTCTCTCCCCTCTCTCTCCCCCCCTCTTTCTCTCTCTTCTGTCTGCCTGTCTGCCTCTCTCTCTGTGTATATAATTATGTGTGTGTGCGCACGCGTGCGTGCGTGCGTGCGTGTGTGTGTATGGCTGTGTCTATGTGTGTGTGTGTGTGTGTGTGTGTGTGTGTGTGCACACGTGCATATATGTGTGTGTAACTTGTTTATCGAATAAGAACTGCATTTGATTCGTTTTTAATCAACCCATCCATATAAAGAAAAAAACAACAACCCAACACAACCTGAAAAATAATCCTTTAAAAAGTACAGACAAGGAAAATTGCGTCCCTCCCCCCCCCCTCCTCCTCTTATTAAAACCAAAAAGAAATTAGCACAATACCAGAATTTCCCCAAAGTCAGAAGGCGGCTACCTTATTATTATTATTATTATTATTATTATTATTATTATTATTATTATTATTATTATTATTATTATATTATATATTATTATTATTATTATTAAAATTATTTTACTTATTATTATTATTATTATTATTATTATTGTTATTATTATTATTATTATTATTATTATTATTATTATTATTATTATTATTATTATTATTATTATTATTATCATCATCATTATTATTATTATTATACCACTTTAAGTCACGAGATTTCTCTGCGTGAAATTCGGGCTGCTCATCCACGAGGAGAGCGCGTCGCCACAAGAGCAACGCCACCCTTTTTCTTTTTTTTTTGTTCTTTTGGTCTGCAACTGTATTTGTTTCCCTATCAGAGTGGCTTTTTTCTAAGAATTTTGCCAGGGACAACTCTCTTGTTGCCGTGGGTTCTTTTACGTGCGCTGAAAATTTTGTGTAACACACGGGACCTCGGTTTATCGTCTCATCCGAAAGACTAGCGCCCAGACCACCACTCATGGTCTAATGGATGGGGGAAAAATTCGGGCCCAAACGGGATACGAACCACGCACACACCCGACCCGGACTTTTCGCATTCTAGACAGGCGCGTTACCTCTAGACCACCGATCCACTTAACGGTGTGCACAAAACAAAACAAAACACGGTCGTATAATTATACACAAATCACACCACTGTTGAACCTCAGAGCTCTAGCTGAGGAATGAAAGGGAAAAATATGCAAGAATAAACGATAATTATATCACACTCAAAATAATGTCTTACAATCGCATCAACCTACCACTGTCTTTTTCCTTGTAGGTTTCTTCCATAAACACACACTGATACAGTATATATGTATACACTAAGCAGTCAGTATCGTTAACATAAAAACCAATGTCAGCAGTGACAGCCCTAATCCCCCCACCCTTCCCCCTACCTTCTTCCCCCGCGCTCGTACATGCATGGTACGCTCACATACGTACGCTTTTCTAATTAATTGTTTGTTTTTCGTTGTGTTTTTTATTTATTTATTAAGTCATCCGCTGAAGGAAAAGCGAAGAAGCCTAACAAACATACCATAAAAATACAACCTAACAACAACAACATCAATATAAAAAAAAAAAACCTCTCAGGAAAAAAACCATCCAACAGTCTCGCCATCAGTGTTTGTTTTACAAGATTTAGCGCTATATAAATTCCATATATATATATATATATAAATAATAATTATCAGTATTATCACCCTCATTATCATCTGCATCATTGTTGTCGTGGTCGTCTTTGTGTTCCTCACCCCCACCCCCTCTCTGTCTCTGTCTCTCTCTCTCTGTCTCTCTGTCCTTGTCTGTCCATCTGTCTGTGTGTCTATGTCTATCTGTCTATCTCTGTCTGTGTCTGTCTGTGACTGTCTGTCTGTCTCTGTCTCTGTCTGTCTCTCTCTCACTCTATCTCTCTTTCTCTTTCTCTCTGTGTCTTCTGCGTGCCTTAACCACGCTATATCTCAGAGGCAAATGAAGATTTTAAAGATTAAAACACAAAAGAAACCACCAATAAAACGCCAAAGTCAAGCACACCTAATTGTCCAGCAGAACTATACATCTCCTGCCTTCTCTTCCACCTCCCTCCACCCCTATCCTTCCTCTACACAATCGACCCACTCCCTTCCAGCTTAAACATGAAAAACAGCCTCAAACAGAAATATTTATACAAGTATCTGCACATTAGGCTGAACTCACAAGTTTTCTGCAAACCGACATTCTAAAGAAAATTATACGAAACAAACAAAATAAACCTAAGCCAACAAGCCAACAATAACGACAACAACCGTCTTAGAAACTAAATAAGATAAGACCCCCATCTCCCAATTCAACAAAAACATATTGTACAACGAAACAAAAACCAAACAAACAAACACACAAACAAATCCATCGCCCCCCAAACTACACATACAATCCACTAAAAAGGGAGACCAAAAAAACCCCAACCCTATATAAAATAAACGCCACCGGGCAAATTACAGTTCCTATGTGCCCAAAAAATTAACCTATCAGAATCTGGACATGTACAAAAAATGTTAATGACATTATAGACAAAAAACCACCCACAAAACAAACACAAAAGGGGTCATTACCACTTAAGAATAGGAGAGAAAGAGACGTGAGACAGGAGGAAAACAACAACAACCGAAGACAGAAACGAAAGGAATGACAGAATGAAGGAGCAGTTTTACTGAGCACATGATTTTTTACCGTGATGACATTTCAAAGACATCCATCTAGCGAAGCGAAGCAAGGCGGATTGCTGGCTTAGTGGTTACAGTGGCACACTCCATCAGGATTTACGGGACCTGGGTTCAAGCCTATCTTGAGGATGAACCGTTTGAAGTTTCTGTTTGTTTAATATATAAGGTAAACTGCTGCTGATTGTGATTCTCTGCAGCTTTTCTGGGTGAGACTGTAGTCCGTGAGAACGTACTGTGTGTGGGTGTGCATCTGTTGTGTCCCAAGTGGTGTGTGTATTGAGGTGGTGATTGTGGTAAGGTGGACAGGTTCAAGGGAGATAAGAACCCCCTCTGTGTGTCTGAAAACTTCGTGTTTATATAACAGAAAACCTTCTTCTTACCTTCTCCTGGTGGGCTGCCAATTCACAGACTGCAAATTGCAAAAGAAACGATTCCGAATATGATAAATCCTGCCGTATTTTGTCATTCTGAACGTTCGAATAATCTAAAACAAACAGATTTCTTCCCCCGTGGAAAGTTAGGGAGTACTTGTTTTAAATCTGCAGTCTAGAGTACGTTTCTTTGTAAAGTATTTTTGTTATTGCCATTATTTTGTGTGGTGCTTTTAAGGGTTTCGATCGTACACGATGTGTTAAACAGTTAAAAACTAGTTTCAAGATAGTTGCTTATAGCGTTTTCAAAGTTAAACATCTTAATCCAGTTAGCAACAAAGAATCCATTCAACGACATCGCATACATCTTATATAGCATGTGCATTCATTGGCTCAACTATCTGTGTTTTTTGTTGAGAGTAGGCAAGTTATGACTGAGGGGCTGGATGGCCCAAAATGCCAAGTATGCTTTCATAGCCGCTCTATTGATTTGTGTACTTATTTATTTATTTATTTATTTATATCACTTTAAGTCACGTCAGATTTCTCTGCGTGAAATTCGGGCTGCTCTCACCGGGAGAGCGCGTCACCACAGTACAGCGCCACCCATTCTTTTCTGTCTTCAACTGTATTTGTTTCCCTACCAGAGTGGCTTTTTTCTACAGAATTTTGCTAGGGACAACTCTCTTGTTGCCGTGGGTTCTTTTACGTGCGCTAAATAATTTTTGTGTAACACACGGGACCTCGGTTTATCGTCTCATCCGAAAGACTAGCGCCCAGACCACCACTCAAGGTCTAGTGGATGGGGAACAATTTTCGGGTCCAAACGGGATTTGAACCACCGCCCACTTCCGACCCGGACTTTTCGCTTTCTAGACAGGCGTGTTACCTCTAGACCACCGAAGCAAGTGCCAAGTAGTTGACCTAATCTGGCTCACAGAATTGTTGGCTGTGTGCCACATCACACATAAAAGATCTAAATCCGGCCTAGCACCTTTTTTTGACACCTGTGAACTTTCTCTTCATCGTTAGCAATACGATTTTGTATTGTCCTTTTAGCATCCTGGTTCAATATAGCCGAGATGCATGTCTACGTATCCTTTACGCCATAGCAAAATTTCTGCTAAAAATGAATATAATCGGGTATCCTGTATGAACAAAAAAATCCCATAACTGTGTCGCAAGAACACAATCTTTACTCTCGGGTCTTCTTGTTCCACTATTTGACCTACACTGCAAGTGCCTGTATCTCTCAAGCCTGGTATTAAGGCGCCCCTCAAGGATTAATAACTTATCTTTCCAAAAAGTGTACTTGAGAGATTCAGCGCATTCCAGACTTGTTGGAGTATTGGGAGAGACTTGCAGTAGACAACAGGCCGAACATACTCTGAAAGCCTTTCTCAGGTGCAGAGACAGGCACTGAGAAATCTTTCTGTCTGCAACAGACTGTGTACCTTGTGTGTGTGTGTGTGTTGTGTGTGTGTGTGTGTATTGACGCAAAGAAGGCATTGTTTAAGAACAGATTGGTGTTTAAGAAAGACTTTTCTTTGATGGGTTCTCGTGTGACGTTTTAGTAGACTGTCTGTAGTCAGAAGTGTTCTGACTGGGAAACCGTAGCCCTTACATAAGCAAAGAGAACATCCGTGCTGGCACCGGTATAAGCATGTGTGCATGAATGGGTGAAGTTGAGTGCACACGCGCGCGTGCACACACACACACATGTACACACACACACACACACACACACACACACACACACACACACACACACACACACACCACACACACACACACACACACACACGAGCTCTCGTGTGCGGGTATGTGTGTGAGGGTGTGCGTGTGCGTGTGTGTGTGGTGTGGGTGTCTGTATACATGCATATTCAAGCGCATGCGCGTGCTTGCGTGCTTGCGTGTGGGTGTGTAAGGTACCACAGAAGAGGAGCAAGTCGGACGTTGTGAGAGGGATGAGGGGGTAGGGATAGGGGGGTAAGGGGGGTTACCAGGACCAAAGCAGTGCACACCTGAGTGGTCGGGCAAACAGCAGACACCCTGTATAAATAATTAAGTGTTTGCCGCGGCGGGAAACCCAGTTATAATGCTTGATAGCATCGTAGACACACACACACACACACACAACACACACACACACACACACGACACACACACGCCCCACACACACACGCACACACACCACACACACACACACACGCACACACACACACACACACACACACACACACACACACACACACACACACACACACACACACACTCTAAAGAAATAATTGCCTTGTGTCAGAAAGCAGTACAGTTGTTTTGTGTGTGTGTGTGTGTGTGTGTGTGTGTGTGTGTGGTGTGTGGTGTGTGTGTGTGTGTGTGTGTGTGTGCGTGTGAGTGGCTTCTATTAGTGCTACTACTGCTGTTTTTATTATTGTTGTTGCTGTTGTTTTGTTGTTATTATGCTACTACTAATACTATGCTGCTAGTAGTGCTGTTGTTGTTGTTGTTGATGTTGTGTTGTTGCTGTTGTTTTGTTGTTATTACTACTACTTCTACTATGCTGCTAGTAGTGCTACTGTTGTTGTTGTTCTTGTTGTTGCTGTTGTTGTTATTTAATGTTGTATTTGTGCTGTTGTCTTGTTGTTGCTACTCCTACTATGCTGCTAGTAGTGCTACTGTTGTTGTTGCTGCTGTTGTTTTGTTGCTGTTGTTGCTGCTACTACTATGCTGCTAGTGGTGCTACTGTTGTTGTTGTTGCTGTTGTTTTGTTGCTGTTGTTGGTACTACTACTATGTGCTAGTAGTGCTGCTGCTGCTGTTGTTGTTAAATGTTTTTTGTTGCTGTTTTGTTGTTGTAGCTACTATTACTATGGTGCTAGCAGTGCTACTGCTGTTGTTGTTGTTAAATGTTGTTTTTGTTGCTGTTATTTTGTTGTTGTTGCTACTACTACTAAGTTTGCTAGTAGTGCTACTGCTGCTGTTGTTAAATGTTGTTTTTTGTTGCTGTTATTTTGCTATTGTTGCTACTACTACTACTAAGTTTGCTAGTAGAGCTACTGCTGCTGTTGTTACTACTACTACTACTACTACTACTACTACTACTACTACTATAGCTGCTTTCAATCCTGCTAATCTTTGTCGATGCTGCTGCTTCCACTGCTACTGACGCTAACGCTGCTGTCACATAGTCCTGTCACTATCGTTGCTGTTACTGCTGTTAGTGTTATTAATGCTAATGATGATGCTAATACTGCTCCTCTAGTTCTGCTACTACTGCTGGTGATTATTTTAAGGATTCTGCATTGGTTCCGTACAGTATTTCAATTTAGAACGTCAGGATTTCACTGACGCTCACATAAACACTTCTATACAAAAAAAAATTGCCGATGTAATTTTTTAACAATCCATTTTTATTCAGTTTTATCATGTTGTACATTGTTATATGTCATGAAATATAGTTTTTGTTATATAGGGAAAAAAAGCAGTGTGAAATATTCACAAAAAGTATTCACAAAAAATGTTCACAAAAAAGAGATGTAAATTTTGCTACTACTGATATTACTAATGGGTATATTAATGATGATTTTTCACACAGAAAACAAGTGCTCGGGAGTAAACAAGGTTGAAACGATCTGAATATCGCAAAATCGGAGTAGGTCATTAATTTCCTCGTCTGCAAAAATATCAGACAAAAAAAACACCTCTGAATCTTCGACTTTAATGTACTCTCTTCCACACAGCCTTATTCCCAGTTGTCTCCGCTTCCTACAAAGTATTGTAGTTTGCCCCTGAACTACACTCTTTGATGTGCAGGGAGACTTTTGTTGTGCGCGCGAGGTGACTTATATCCCCGCTAGGGGTCTCACGCTGTTACTGACCGCGAGCCAACATTCAAGCCAATTTTTGACTGGCTTTTTGATGTTTCGAGGCTGTCTGGGTCTCCCATGAAGCTGAATGTATGTCATCCTTGCTGGACAGTTGGCGTGTGCTCTTCTCCATACAAGTGCGTTTTCCTTTTTTTTATCTGGGCTCATAGCGAGACTCCTCATGTGACAGCGGTCTCCTGTCTTGTCTTGACTTCTGAAGAACGACATCAAATGGATTGATACGGGATGAGAGTGGAACTACTGGTGGACCCTTTTGATGGAAAGAACTCCCAGTGCTGTGAAAGAAACTGGATGGAGGAAGTTCATCTTAGAACAGTGGTTAACGCAGTTGGGGTTATGAATTTGGAGAGGGAGTGTTTGATCCTCATATGAGGCAATGGTGCTTTGAAAGATTAATTGCGCTTGTTGTGAGATAGTGTACTGTGTGCACTCACTTCTCTGGCTTTGCTGTGGCATAACATTGTCCACTGTGGAGTGCGAGTTTTGAGAACGAAATAAACAAAAATGAACCTGGATATGGATGTCATAGTACAGCATTGGACTTCACTCTCAGGAAAATATGTCAAAACGATGCAAAGTAGCTTCTTTAATCACTGTTATCAAATGCTTTTAAAAGAGTGGTTCCAAACATTTGTGCATAAATTCAGGCTCAGTAGGATAAAAGGAACCAATCTGTTATTGCAATCAATTCTAAAGCGTACTATCAATTACGGCGCATAAGCGCGATTCGCAAGTATCTGTCAACTGATGCAACTTCCAAGCTTGTTACATCTCTCATTCTTTCACGTTGAGACTACTGTAATTCTCTTTTGGTTGGCCTTCCAGCATCGTCCATCCACTCTCTTCAACGCATACAAAACTCTGCAGCTCGACTGGTCCTAAGAAAGAAAAAGTATGAACACATAACTCCTCTTCTGCGATCTCTTCACTGGCTGCCTGTCTCACAGAGACTGAAGTTTAAGACCAATACCCTCTGTTTCAAATGTCTCCACAAAAAAATTTATATGCTCCCTCTTATCTCTGTAACTTTCTTCACCTGTACACTTCATCCCGTTCACTTCGTTCAGCAGCAAATACTTTGTTATTTCGAACACCCAGATTCAAACAAACCACTGTTGGCCGACGCTCTTTCTCTGTTTCTGGACCATCCACCTGGAATGACCTCCCTCTTTCACTTCGCCAAAAGCCTTCATTTGATACCTTCAAATGCAGCCTCAAAACACATTTATTTTTTACCTGAGATTTTCCCATCATTTCTGTCCCTAATTTTCAACAGCATTCTTCCCCTCTTAAGTGTGTTGCGAGTGTGTGTGTGTGTGTGTGTGTGTGTGTGTGTGTGTGTGTGTGGTGCGTGGTGCGTGCGTGCGCTGCGGCGCATGAATTTGAAATTGTTGTTCATTATGTTTAGTAGGTGCATGTGTGTAAATGATTGAGTGTAAGCGCTTCGTTTTTTGTTGTTGCTGTGTTTTTTTACAAGATTCAGCGCTATATAAATTCCATAAATTATTATTATTATTATTATTATTATTATTATTCAGAGAAGGGTGATCTAAGGTAACGGAGTTTCCTACAATCCATTGGTGTGTCCCATATGCGCTACGCTACACCAGCAAAGGGAGCAGCTAAGACCCTTCCATCACACGATAAAGACTGAATCAGTTCTGTAACAGCTTATCAGAAATTTGGGGGTTTATTTTATTTTATTATTTTTTTAAAACCGAAAATGAAGAATGAAGGGGTATAGTAGTTTTTAAAAAATCAGTATCTCTGTTTTCTTGTCTCCGTGTGATGTGTACGTGTGTGTGTGTGTGTGTGTGTGTGTGTGTGTGTGTGTGTGTTGTGTGCGCGCGTGCGTGTATGTGTGTGTGTGTCTGTGTTCTCTCTCTCTCTCTCTCTCTCTCTCTCTCTCTCTCTCTCTCTCTCTCTCTCTCTCTCTTCTTCCTGGCCGAGTCATAAACATTCCGAGTTCGATTCTCTCTCTCCTCACTCTCTCTCTCCTGCCCCCCTCTTTCTCCCCCCCCCCCTCTCTCTCTCCCTGCCCCCTTCTTTCTCCCTCTCTCTCTCTCTCCCCGCCCCCCCCCCCCCCCCCCTCTCCCTCTCTGTCTCTCCCTCTCTGTCTCTCTCTCTCTCTCTATCTGTCTCTGTTTACTGTGTTTCAAGGCAAGGCTGATAGACAGGAGACAGTTGTGGTGGGTTGAGGTGTGAGTGTAGGCAGTTATAAATCAGAGAAGGGTGGATGCAAGAGACTGCACTTCTCTCTCTCTCTGTGTAAATCTGTCTCTGGGACACAGAAATAGATTTGTTTCTGCAGTCTCTCTTCCACTTGTCACATCTTGTTATCAGAGGAAAGAAAGAGAGGCAGAGAGATAAAGAAAGAAAGAAGGAAAGAAAGGAAGAAGGGAAGGAAGGAAGGAAGGAAGAAGAAAAAGAAAGAAACAAAACAGAGATAGAGTGTTTACTCAAACGGGCACACACACATACACACACATCACACGCACGCATGCACGACACACACACACACACACACACACGCACATACACACATACACATCACACTAACACACACTAACACACACTAACACACACACTAACACAAACACACACACACACACTAACACACACACTAACACATACACACACACTA
>CM054147.1:35672524-35677524 GCA_028751875.1 Rapana venosa | reverse complement strand
CGACGATAATGAAATAAGCACTCATGTGCTTTTTTTACAACCAGTCCCCGTGTGTATGCGTTTTTAAAAAAAAATTGTCATCTATTTCCACCGGCACACAACGGCCTACTCTTCCGAAAAGCGGAACGGGATTTAACGAGTGCGCAAGATGTTCTGCATGCGTTCGAACACGGGGCCTCGGTTTATAGTCTCATCCGAAGGACTTATTATAAGAGATATCTGTTATTACATAACCACCACCTGTGCCACTGGACAGATTTCAGGATAAACAGCTGAGGATGTTGCCTGTTTCCCCAGCTTAAAGTCCTGGGGGTCGCTCATCCAGATCATGATACACCCTGACTCACCCCACCCACCCACCTACCTACCTACCTAGGAATGACTGTGCACTGTGAGATTAGAAGTACGCACAGGATGAACCACTGTTTGTGTATGATTTTTTTTCTAGGTACCTGACCATATGAGCAGCCATACTCTAAGTGGACGGTTTTTCCTTTATCTATTTATTTATTTATTTAGTAATTTATTTATTTACCTATTTAATCATTATTTTTTATTTCGGGGAAAATGGAATAAACACTCATGTGCTGTTTTTTAAAACATCCAGCCCCGTACGTTTGCAGTTTTGTACAATTTCTCATCTGTTCGCGCGCGCGCGCGCGCACACACACACACACACACACACACACACACACACACACACACACACACACACACACACACACACACACACACACACACACACACACACGCACGCACGCACGCACGCACTAACGCACGTTCGCACACACACACACACACACACGCATGAATTCACGCACTCACGCACTAACGCACTCACACACACATCAACACACACACACATACACACACACACTACACACACATACACATACACACACACACACACACACACACACAACACACACACACACACACACACACACACACACACACACACACACACACACACACACACACACCACAGTATGCAGGAGAGTGCAGCTTGTTAAACTCAGAGCCTTCCAAGGCTAAAAACATTCTCAACATACTATTTCGCAGTATCATCATCATCAGACCCGTGACCTTGGCGGTCGTGGGGGAGACATGAAAGACGATGCCGTGGTAAGCCTCCTCCATCCATCTCGGTCCTCGGCTCTGCGCAGTAGTGCCGAGTCATTCATCCTGGTCCATTCTCTGATGTTGTCCATCCATGACTTGTTCTGTCTTCCCCTCCTTCTGCCACCTTCGAGTGTTCCCTGCAGTACTGTTTTGGGCAGTGTTGTGGCGGGTGACGTGGCCGAACCATGTCAGCTTTTTCTTCTTGACGATGGTGAGAAGGGGTTCCTGTGGACCTGCCAGCTGTGTTATTTGACTCTTGACAAATTCATTGGTCTTTCGTTCTCTCCAAGATATGCCCAGTAGTTTTCTATGGCATTTTGTTTCGAATGACTGGATTCGCTTTGCTGTTTCAGCAGTCAATGTCCAGGTTTCACTTCCGTACAGCAGGATTGACTGAATTAGGGCTTTGTAGAGCTTTAGTTTGATTGGGAAACTGATCTCTTTACTTTTCCATATGGTGGTGAGTTTTGTCATGGAAGATGTTGCCATGGCTATTCTGACTTTGATTTCTGTCGTCGATCGCCCGTCCTTTGTGAGTGTAGCGCCGAGGTATTTAAAAGCATCTACCTCCTCCAGTTGTTGGCCGTTCATGTAAATTTTAGCGGTGGCATTGCTCGTGCTGTTCACAAGTACTTTACTTTTCTCCGAGCTCACCTCCATCCCATATGCCCAGCTCTGTTCTCAAGTCTGGTCGTAAGATCTTGCAGCTCTGTGTTACTTCCGCCCATGAGGTCAATGTCATCGGCAAACCGTAAGTTGTTGAGGGGTCTGCCGCCAATGGAGATGGTAGAGTGGAAGTCATGGAGGGTCTCTCTCATGATGTTTTCCAAGAACAGATTGAACAGGACTGGAGATAACAGGCATCCTTGTCGGACCCCAACTGTGGTTTTGAAGTAGTCTCCGACCTGATTGTTCAGAAGGACTGCACTGCTTGCAGTGTTGTATAGTGCTTGGATGGATTGCACTAGTCCTTCTTCAATGCCAAACGTTCTGAGGACCTGCCACAGGCCTTCGTGCCATACTCTGTCAAAAGCCTTCTTGAAGTCGATGAAGTTGTGGAACAGGTCTCTCTGATGTTGGAGATGTTTTTCCATCATGATGTGGCAGTTAAAAATCTGTTCGATTGTGCTCCTGCCTGCCCTGAACCCAGCTTGTTCCTCTGCAAGGTGTTCTTCTGCCTCCTTCTTGAGTCGATTCAAAATAACTTTGAGCATGATCTTGCTGGCGTGGCTGATGAGGCTGATTGTTCTATAGTTTTGGCATTGGCGTAAATTCCCCTTCTTGGGCAGGGGTATGATGAGTGATTGTGTCCATTCTGTTGGCCACTGTTTTGTCTCCCAAATCTTCTGACAGATAGCTGTAACATATGTGATGACTGTTTCGCCACCATGCTTGAGCAGCTCTGCTGGTATATTGTCTGCTCCTGGGGACTTTCAAGCTGCGGATGGCTTCTTCCACTTCTTCCCTCAGTATAGGTAATGGCGAGGGTGCTCTTGATGTTGCTGCTTTCTCTTCTATTATGCTCTTGTCAGGTTGTATTGGGTAGTTGTACAGTTCTTGACAATATTCAGACCACCTGTTCAATGCAGCTGAGCTTTCTGTGAGGAGGTTTCCGGAGCTGTCTTCAATGACTGATGATTTGGTTTGAAGTGGTTTTGTGAGTTTCTTCAGGGTGTCGTATGCCTTTTTTACTGTTGCCCACTTTCCATGTTTTTTTTCGATCTCATCACATTGATCACTGATCCACTTCTCTCTGGCCTTTAACATTGACTTCTTCACGAGATTGTTGGCCTCCCGTATTCTTTAGGGTTGGAAAGACCTGGTTGGTTTCAGTGCTCTTCTTGTATCGCAGAGGTCCAAGATGTCATTGGTAGTCCATGGCTGGTGTTTATTCCTCTGACGACCGAGTACCTCCTCTCTGTTTCTCGGACTGCCTCATTGAAGTTGTTGGTGAGGTCATTGATGTCATTGTCCAGGAGGGTTAATGCCGCAAAACGTCCGCCAAGCTTAGCTTGGAAGACCTCCTCGACATCTGGATCTTTCAGTTTGTCCACGTCAAATTTGATACGTGGGTTTGCAGGCTGTTTGTTTTTCTTCAGCTTCATTTTGAATACCAGCAGCACAAGGTCGTGGTCGCTGCCTATGTCAGCTCCAGGGTATGTTCTTTCGCAGTATAACAACATTCCAATACAGGCAGCGGTACTTAGCTTACGGGGACGAGAAAGCTTAGTGGTCAGAACACTCGCTTTCCCCCCAGCTTAGGTTAAGCAGCATCGAGCGGGGGTTACCAATTGGACGACCATTAGCGTGCCTTGGCTTTAGTACAGTCCCCTAGTTCACCCAGCTGTAAATGGATACCTGCCCTCTTTAGGGTCAGGGTAGGTAAAGCAGCGAAGGAGAGGAGATGGGCGCCGCCCTCAATATGCTGGTCCCTAGAGAAGTTGAGGTGTCTGACGCCTCGCTCCCCTACCGACCACATAGGTTATAGGACGCATTTTACCTTTTACTTAGCTTCCATCAGTAATGGACAAAGCGTCTGGCCTTGGCTAGAGATCGGGGATAACGTTAGAGCTAGTAACAGCTGGTGTGGGGAGGTCCTAACTTAGCAGCTTTGCAAGTTCCATCCTTTAGTTGTCCACATCGCCTGTACCTGGCTACTTCTGATCTGTTGTCATGTGTTATGACACTGACGTTGTCATGATGAAGGGTGATAGCTTGTGTGTGGGAGAGGGATGGGGGAGGGTGGTGGTTAAGGAGTGTGTGTGTGGGGGTGGGGGTGGGGATGGGTGGGAGTAGGGGTGGGTAGCGTTGAGGAGGAGTGTGTGTACCTGTGTGTGTGAGTGGTGTGTTTGTTTGTGTGTGTGTGTGTGTGTGTGTTTACAGAGAGAGAGAGAGAGAGAGAGAGAGAGAGAGAGAGAGAGAGAGATAGACAGACAGACAGACGGACAGACGTAGACAGACAGACAGACAGATAGAGAGACATACACGCATACAGATAGACAGACAGACATACCAACATATAGACAGACAGTCAGTCATACAGACAGACATGAGAATTATATAAACAGAGACAGGGACAGAGAGATAGTAACAGTTCAGACTATGAAAAAAGGGAAAGACAAAGAGAGAGGTAAGTGGAGAGTGAGAGAGACATTAAAGCATTGAGAGACAGAGACAAACAGAAAATATCAAAGCACTGTGCTCAATTGTTTTGTCTAGAAGTTAAATTTTTGATAGAAACGTCGATAATACGAATGCATTAAGTGGGGAGACATATTCATCGGAAAAAAAGAAAGTCGCTCATCAGAATGTCGATGCAGTTCGATATGTTTTAAAAGAGTGACATTATTGTGTGAGGCAAAATGAATCGAAAAACGCAACTGCAAAAAATCATGTCTTCAAAAAACAACTATTGTTCAAACTAGCGCATTACATTATGATATACTGTGATGTATTGTTTTGAATTGTACCATATTCCATTGTATTGTGTGCTTTTGTACTTTGTTGTGTTGTATTGCAGTGCATTCCGTTGTGATCTATGGCGTTTCATTCGTACTGTACTGTATTGCGTTGTACTGTATTGTGTTGTATCGCTTTGAGTGACATTAGACTATTGTATTGTGTAGAATGTATTTTGGCTGCTCTTCCCACAGGAAAGTGCATCATCGTCGTCGCGCGCGTGTGCGTGCACATTACAGCAAGATTCATTTCTCTATTGTCTCACTGATGTACACACTTGTCACAATGCATAATGATTTGTGTGTTGGCGTTCTTAGTTGTTTTTTTGAATTTCCTGCTTTCGTTGTTTACTAAATAACTTTTTATTTCTTCAATCTTTCGCTTTGTGTGTTGGCGTTCTTAGTTGTTGGCTTTTTGTT
>CM054147.1:35657524-35665024 GCA_028751875.1 Rapana venosa | reverse complement strand
TGTAAGGTCACCGGTCAGCTCTGGGTCAAACAAGTTTTCGTACAGCAAAGATGTACATGGGATGATGGTAAGGATGCGGTGTCAGAGGTTACGTCCATCAACATTTTCAATTGATGATTTTTTTTTTGGTGGGGGGGAGGGGTTAGATTGAGGTTTTGTTTGTTTTTTTTTAGATTTTGATATTTTTTGTTTGTGATATTTGGGTGGTTATGTAGATGGAAAGAAATGTAGGGTACGTGGATAGGAGATATGTAGGGGGGAAGGGGTGATAGAAAAGTGATTATGTAAAGTACAGAAATGCATTCAGCTTGGTAGAAACTGTCAAAATATGCATTGTGGTGAATGGTTTGACAGTACAGTGCAGTGAATGCAGTGGAGTAAATTACACTTTAGTCTATACAATGCACTTACAATGCAGCATAATACAATACGATACGCAGCATTAAACTACACTACAGTACAGTGCACACTGTACTATACGACACAACACAACACTAAACTACACTATACTAAACTACACTACACTACTCTACACTACCCTACCCTACCCTACCCTACACTACACTACACTACACTACACTACACTCACTACATACATACAATACACTACAATACAATACAATACAATTCAAGTAGCACTAAAGAACACAGCACACTAAAAAGCAACACAGCATAACAACATAAAAACAAGAACAACAACAACATTGCGTTGTAATACACCACATCACAGCTAATAGAATGCAATGTCATACAGTAAGGGAAAATCAGTTGCAGTTCAACAATACGACACAAAAGTAGACCACAGCATAGCACGGAGCATGCAATACACTGCAGGTCTTATTCTTCGATGTGTTCGTTCTCTTGCACCTTCAAGTGTCTTTTGGTGCGTACTGACTCTCCAGAATATATAACTGATTTAACAGCGCATCTTTTCTTTGGGGGACGGGATAGCCTAGTGGTTAGAACATTGCGCTCGCAATCTGAACACCCAGGTTCGATTCCCCTTCAAGGTGATATTTTCCCCTGGAGTTAAACTCAGTGCAGACTCCACTATTCCCAAAAGTCCTCCGGATGAGACTATAAACCGACGCCTCGAGTGCGAACGCACGCAGAACATCTTGCGCACACGTTAAATCCTGTTCCGCTTTTCTTAAAAGTAGGGCATTGTGTGCTAATGGGAACCGATGACAGAATTCACAAAACCGCATACACACGGGCACTGGATATAAAAAAGCACATAAGTGCTTATTCTATTATCCTCGATATAAAAGAATAAAAAATACAAATGGACATACGCTTTTTGTCAATCATAACCGAAGATTACAATTTATAACATAAAGTGCATCGACAGTTAATATCCCCAATAACCAAACAAAATGATGAAACTATTAGTGCCATCTGCACAAAAGTAATCAAATATCTCAAATAGTCACCTACCTACGCCATAATGGTCGTCACGGTACTATGCACTGTCACGTCTGGTCAATAATAACCCCAGAGGTTAAATCCACAGGCAATGGCTAGAACTAAGCCATGCATTACTACTAAAACTACCATTTCTGCCGAGCAGCCTGCGTTGTTGTTCACAGCACTTAATTGCCTGCTCATGGGGTGTATGACTAGGCTGGGAATTCCCCCTATAAAATTGTTCAGCTACAGTTGATTAATGTGGCAGTCACGCCAAAGGGGAGTGGTTAATTAATGAAAAAAGTGAATGACAGTTGGTGGTCAGTTTTAATTAGTGTTTATTGGATGGTCTCTTGATTTATATTATTCTCTTTTTTTCTTGTCTCTTTTGCAAGGGCATCACTGTATGTGAGATGTTTTGGGGGTACATCGTGACAAATCATCTAAAATTATTGGACAAGAAATCGTGCTGGGTTGGTTAACATTAAAATGTCATTTTACGTAATGTGCATCTTCTCCTTATTACTGCATTCACCTTCCTGTCTTGTACATTCAGTGTGTAAAAACATGAAATCACTTTGTCACACAGTCTCAAAAAGAAGAAAACCAACAATATATTATTTGGCTCAGGCATTGAGTTGGGGTTCATCATCATCATCATCATCATCATCATCATCATCATCATCATGGGGACGGGATAGCATAGTGGTTAGAGCACTCGCTTTCTCTTAGCCATGCTTAAGCAGCATTAAGGGTGGTTACCAGTTGGATTGGTGACAGTTTGTGCACCTTGGCTTCAGTACAGTCCACCCCAGTTCACCCAACTATAAATGGATACCTGACTCTTTAGGGTCAGGGGAGATAAAGCAACAAGGAAGAGGAGATGGGCACTGCCCTCAATATCCTGGTTCCTAGAGAAGCTGAGGTCTTTGACGCCTCGCTCCCCTACAACCTTCTAGGTTATGGGACATCTTTACCTGTCTACATTAAGTGTGTAGACATTCAACATCCCCAGACAATCAAACAAAAAATGCTGAGACTATTAGTATCAGCTGCACAAAAGTAATCGAATATCTCAAATAGTCACCCACCTACACCATAATGGTCGTCACGGTACTATGCACTGTCACATCTGGTTAATAATAATCCCCGAGGTTAAATCCACAGGCAATGGCTAGAACTAAGCCGTGCATTACCACTTAAACTACCATTTCTGCCGAGCAGCCTGCATTGTTGTTCACAGCACTTAATTGCCTGCTCAGGGGGTGTATGTCTAGGCTGGGAATTCCCCCTATAAAATTGTTCAGCTACAGTTGATTAATGTGGCAGTCACGCTAAAGGGGAGTGGTTAATTAATGAAAAAAAAAGTGAATGACAGTTGGTGGTCAGTTTTAATTAGTGTTTACTGGATGGTCTCTTGATTTATATTTTTCTTTTGTTTTCTTGTTTCTTTTGCAAGGGTGTCCCTGTATGTGAGATGTTTTTGAGTACATCGTGACAAATCATCTAAGATTGTTGGACAAGAAATCGTGCTGGATTGATTAACCTTAAAATGTCATTTTACGTAATGTGCATCTTCTCCTTATTACTGCATTCACCTTCCTGCCTTAAACATTCAGTGTGTAAAAAATGAAATGACTATGTCACACAGACTCAAAAAGAAAAAAACAACAACAAGATATATTATTTGGCTCAGGCATTGAGTTGGCGTTCATCATCATCATCATCATCGTCGTCGTCGTCGTCGTCATCATCATCATCGTCATCATCATAATCATCATCATGGGGACGGGATAGCTCAGTGGTTAGAGCACTCACTTTCCCCCAGCAATGCTTAAGCAGCATGAAGGGTGGTTACCAGTTGGATAGGTGACTGTTTGTGCACCTTGGCTTCAGTACAGTCTCCCCAGTTCACCCAGCTGTAAATGGATACGTGCCCTCTTTAGGGTCAGGGGAGATAAAGCAACAAGGAAGAGGAGATGGGAACTGCCCTCAATATCCTGGTTCCTAGAGAAGTGAGGTCTTTGACGCCTCGCTCCCCTACAACCTTCTAGGTTATGGGACATCTTTACCTGTCTACATTAAGTGTGTAGACATTCAACATCCCCAGACAATCAAACAAAAAATGCTGAGACTATTAGTATCAGCTGCACAAAAGTAATCGAATATCTCAAATAGTCACCTACCTACACCATAATGGTCGTCACGGTACTATGCACTGTCACGTCTGGTTAATAATAATCCCAGAGGTTAAATCCACAGGCAATGGCTAGAACTAAGCCGTGCATTACCACTTAAACTACCATTTCTGCTGAACAGCCTGCGTTGTTGTTCACAGCACTTAATTGCCTGCTCAGGGGGTGTATGACTAGGCTGGGAATTCCCCCTATAAAATTGTTCAGCTACAGTTGATTAATGTGGCAGTCACGCTAAAGGGGAGTGGTTAATTAATGAAAAAAAAGTGAATGACAGTTGGTGGTCAGTTTTAATTAGTGTTTACTGGATGGTCTCTTGATTTATATTTTTCTCTTTTTTTTCTTGTTTCTTTTGCAAGGGTGTCCCTGTATGTGAAATGTTTTTGAGTACATCGTGACAAATCATCTCAGACTGTTGGACAAGAAATCGTGCTGGGTTGATTAACCTTAAAATGTCATTTTACGTAATGTGCATCTTCTCCTTATTACTGCATCCACCTTCCTGTCTTAAACATTCAGTGTGTAAAAAAATGAAATCACTTTGTCACACAGTCTCAAAAAGAAAAAGAACAACAACAATATGTTATTTGGCTCAGGCATTGAGTTGGGGTTCTTCATCATCATCATCCTCGTTGTCGTCGTCGTCATCATCATCATCATCGTCGTAATCGTCGTCGTCGTCTTCGTCGTCGTCGTCGTCGTCGTCGTCATCATCATCATCATCATCATCATCATCATCATCATCATCATCATCATCATCATCATCATCATCATGGGGATGGGATAGCTCAGTGGTTAGAGCACTCGCTTTCCCCTAGCCGTGCTTAAGCAGCATTAAGGGTGGTTACCAGTTGGATAGGTGACTAGTACAGTTCCCCCAGTTCACCCAGCTGTAATGGATACCTGCCTTTTTAGGGTTAGGGGAGATAAAACAGCAAGGAAGAGGAGATGGGCACTGCCCTCAATATCCTGGTGCCTAGAGAAACAGAGGTCTTTGACGCTTCGTTCCCCTACAACCTTCTAGGTTAGGGGACACCTTTACCTGTCTACCTTAAGTGTGTAGACGGTCAATATCCCCAGACAACCACACAAAATGCTGATACTATTAGTATCAGCTGCACAAAAGTAATCCAATATCTCAAATAGTCACCTACCTACGCCATAATGGTCGTCACGGTACTATGCACTGTCACGTCTGGCGTCTGGTTAATAATAATCCCATAGGTTAAATCTACAGGCAATGACTAGAAATAAGCCATGCATTACTACTAAAACTACCATTTCTGCCGAGCAGCCTGCGTTGTTGTTCACAGCACTTAATTGCCTGCTCAGGGGGTGTATGACTAGACTGGGACTTCCCCCCATAAAGTTGTTCAGCTACAGTTGATTAATGTGGCAGTCACGCTAAAGTGGAGTGGTTAATTAACGAAAAAAAAGTGAATGACAGTTAGTGGTCAGTTTCAATTAGTGTTTACTGGATGGCTTCTTGATTTATTTTTTATCTATTTGTTTTCTTCTTTTTATTGCAAGTGAAATGTTTTTGGGTATATCGTGACAAATCATCTACGATTGTTGGGCAAGAAAGCGTGCGTGCTCGGTTGATTAATCTTAAAATGTCATTTTATATAATGCGCATCTTTTACTTATTGTACCGCATCTCCCTCCTGTCTTGCACATTTATTAGTCTGTAAGAAAATGATATGTCACATAGTCTCAAAAAGAAAAGAAATAAACCCACTGTATTTGGCTTAGGCATTGAGTTTGGACTTGATCATCATCATTATCATCATCATCATATATAAATTCCATACATCATTATTATTATTATTATTAACATCGTCGTAAGTGTCACCGTGATCTTCGTCGTCGTTATCGTCACTGTCTTCATCATCATAACCACCACCTTTCATCTGTCACTCTGTATTATTTGTAATTCCTTTTGTCGCTCTCAGTCTGTCTGTATGCCTCTCTCTATGTCTCTTTCTCTCTTTGTCTGTCTGTCTGTCTTGCTGTCTCTGTCTCCCTGTGTGTCTGTCACCATCCGTCTGTCACTGTTTGTCTGTCTGTCTTTCCCTGTTTTTGTCTGTCTGTAACTATTTGTGTATCTGTCACTGTCTATCCGTTTGTCTATTTGTCTCTCCCTGCCACTGTCTATCTGTCTGTCTATCTGTCTGTCTGTATATCTGTCGGTCTGTCTGTCGGTCTGTCTGTCAGTCTGTCTCTGTCTCTGTCAGTCTGTCTGTATGTCTGTCTGTGTCTGTGTCTGTCTGTCTGTCTGTCTGCCTCTCTGTCTCTGTCTCTGTCTGTCTGTCTCTCTCTCTCTCTCTCTCTTCTCTCTTTTCTCCCTCTCTCTCTTTCTCTCTCTTTCTCTCCCTCTCTCTCTCTATCTGTCTGAAACACAAGGGATGGCCACTGTAATTTCCAGTAGCCACTTTACAGTGTAACCTCCGGGCGTGTTTCAGAGCCTGCCTGCCTGCCTGCACCTGACAGCCAAGAAATAATCCCATTCTCCTCTCTCACTGCTCTCCTAAGCCTGTGCCCTTTTTGTGTTTTCTTGCTGGCATTTTTCATCGGGTTTTTGGCTTGTATGTTTATTTGTCTGATGATGTTGGTCTAGAACACAAACGTGCAATTTTGCACCACGCTTTGCAAAAGAGGAACTCGTGTGAGCTCGTCCTTGCAGACATACACACACGCGCGCGCGCGTGCGCACACACATACTCGCACACAGGCGCGCGCGCACATGCACACACACGCGTGCATATGCATGCACACTCAAACACGCAAGCCCGCGTGCGCACACACACACACACACACACACACACACACGTGCGTGCGTGCGTGCGTGAGTGTGTATGCGCGCAGTGTGCACACATACTATATTGCAATGTACTATATTGACATTTTGGTGCTTTTTATCGTTTTTTAAATGTCTTATGTCAATAATGTTCTTTTCTTTTTTATGAATAGCTTGATGAGAAGAGCAAGTCTATCACTTATTCGATATGGCTTACGGAAATAAAAGGATATGTTTTACATTACTTTTCCACACAGACACATGCACACAGACACACACACACATACATACACACGCACGCACGCACGCGCGCACATGCACACACACACACACACACACACGCACGCGCGCGCGCACACACACACGCACACGCACACAACACACACACACACACACACACACCACACACACACACACACACAACACACACACACACACGCATGCAGAACATCTTGCGCACACGTTAAATCCTGTTCCGCTTTTGGAATTAGTAGGCCATTGTGTGCCGGTGGGAATAGATGACAAAATTTACAAGACCGCATACACACGGGGACTGGATGTAAAAAAACACATGAGTGCTTATTTCATTATCCTCGATATAAAGCAATGAATAAAAATAATAAAAAATAACACACACACACACGCACACACTCTCTATCTCTCCACACACTACACACTACAACCCCAGTCTCATACACAAGTCCCACAAGCTAGATGGAAACTTAACAGATAGATGACAGAAGCAGACAGAGATCCATTGCACAGGAGTGGTCTATGACCCGAAAGAACCATTTATCAACGTGAGTGCAGCGGCAAATCTCCCTAGGGGCCGACTGATAGGGGACAATGACTGGAGGGTCACGAGCTCCCCCTCCCAACCCCCTGCCCCCATACTTCATCATGACTTATGCCCTTATAGCCCCCCTCCCCCTGTCCCTCTTCACCTAAATTGCAAGGAATCGTAGTTACGAGTTGATATTGAGAATACTCTATCATGTGTTGTTAATGATGGGAAACTGTCAGTTTTAGTATGTTCACATCGTGATGTCTTCTCTCGCCTATCCCGTAGTCCCGTGGACCCTGTTGGCAACAATGCAGATT